>CM036549.1:10185701-10578201 GCA_020745685.1 Tautogolabrus adspersus | reverse complement strand
GTGGAATTTCTGTAATTACTTAATTAAAGGGGTATAAAATCATTATGTTAATTCACTGTTCCTGATGTCAGTCAGACCTGATACAGTAGAGACCAAGGACAGCGGGAGAGTCTCAACAGGTTGTCCTGATATCTTCAAGGATGTTTGGGAGAACTTGTTGTTGTTTGCTCCAAGCTCCTGGACGTCACAGATTAATCTAGCTGGGTCAATATGACAAGAACCTGATAATGGTAATATCTTTTTCAATATATGCAAAGGCTTTCGTCAGTTATGTTTGAGCATTACACTGAACCAGAGGTGTGATGCTGATTCATGTCTCCTCGAGTATTCATCTTGTGAATAAACTTTCATCAACGTAAGCCATCTGAGTCCATGAGAGGCTGATTGAGTGAAGTCAAGCCTTGATAATTTCCTCAACAATGGGAATGTGCATTACATTCAGACAAATTTCGGTTTTCATTTAGACTATTTATCTCACACACCCCAAAGCCTGCTGATACTTGATTGGTCAATACAGCTCAGACTACAAACGTAATACAAACAGAAACAAAAACACTTCCCGTGCTGAAAATGTAGACCCCCCCAGGGCCGAGATTAATTAAAGAGATTCATTTTTTGGGCTAATTTTTTACCTTTATTGGAGACACAGAACAGTGTCTTAAGTAGGAATCGGGGTTAGAGAATGGGGAATGAGTTGGGCAAAGTGCAGAGGGTCAGAATTGAACCCAGGCCTCCTGCTTAAAGTATAGCCTCTGTACATACTAGGGTGCAAGATAGAACCACAGGGCTATCAGAAGCCCCACACTCTGCCTCCAGAAAGAAACTTGTCATTGAATTTAAGCACAATGTAATAATTCTTCCCTGAACCAGACACACTGTGGATGTGAGTATTGAACTGTCTACAGAGAGAGTCAATCATGTTCCTCCTGTAAAGCAGAGAAGCAGTATGTAGTAATGTGTTGTAACTGAAGCTCCTTTTCTGAATCATGATACAAGACCGTCTTTGTGTTTGCAGGTCAACGCCCTCGACACCCTGGGTCAGACAGCGTTGCATCGCGCGGCGCTGGCAGGCCACCTTCAGACCTGCAGACTGTTGCTGGGATACGGGGCAGATGCCTCACTGGTGTCGCTGCAGGGCTTCACTGCTGCTCAAATGGGAAACGAAGCTGTTCAGCAAATACTCAACGGTACACCACCCCTTATGTGTGTGGGTGGATATGTGTGCAGATGTGTTGGTGCTTTTTTTTGGTTGCTATGCACTTGCTAGCGACAGTTGGATTACCTGGGATTGTATTTCGAAGGTCAGTATTGATACTGCCAGACTGGAGGTTCAGATAGGTAAATATCTTCTGAGTCAGTGTGAGCCAACTTATTTCTCAGCGGGGCAGGTCACTCCACATTTTTGGACATTTTGACCTTCATTGGGGACATCAACCCAGACTTGCCAGCCTTTTGGCTGTCCCTCTGTTTTTTGTTAACTAACACGCAGAAGGCTAAATCTTCATATTTAGCATGAAGGTGTATCGATGTTCACATACAAGTCTCTGCAACAGAGCATACAGTATGAGGATACTTCCACCAAACTTTAAACTCCTCCTTTAATTAGTGCAGCTATGGGGTAACTCTATGGGCATAATATACAACACAACTTTTCTTTTCTTATTTTCTCTGAATTTTAAACCCAGCATTGTAATCTTTAAAAATGTTTGTCTGTTACTTTTGCTAATGGTTGTGAAAAGCATTTTTAATCTCTTATGTGTTCACCGTCTGCTCTGTAGAGAACGTCCCAGTGAGAAACTCAGATGTGGACTACAGACTTCTGGAAGCCGCGAAAGCTGGAGACCTGGACACTGTCAAGGTTTGTTTATTTGATTGATTTTGTAATTTTTAAACCCTTTCTTGCAAAGTTAATTAAATAAAAGTAAAAAGTCCCATGCATGGAAAGACAAAGCATGTCTTTGTCATTGTCCAGAATGAGATGCACTGTGTGCGTGCGTGCGTGCGTGCGTGCGTGCGTGCGTGCGTGCGTGCGTGCGTGCGTGCGTG
Organism: Tautogolabrus adspersus; assembly: GCA_020745685.1. Classification (NCBI taxonomy): domain Eukaryota; kingdom Metazoa; phylum Chordata; class Actinopteri; order Labriformes; family Labridae; genus Tautogolabrus; species Tautogolabrus adspersus. Next base: position 10,576,155 of record CM036549.1, on the reverse strand, counting down.
CGTGCGTGCGTGTGTGTGTGTGAACAATGACGCCTCAGTAATAAATGGTATCCCTTCACTTGCAGGTTAGTTTTCTAGTCCAACAATGTCATATATCTTAAAAGCTTTATGTCCAAATGTATTGCAGGGTGTCACAATTGAAACTAATCCATTTGCTTTCTTCTTGCCAGCTCACATGTAAAAATTGTCTTGGTAGTTTAGGGTTAACAGAAGAACACAATGTCTTCCCCTCCAAACAATCAATATTCATTCATTTGAAATAAAAAAAAACAAGGTGGCCTTAGTGGCCTTAGACACCAATCGTGGGAAATAATTTGCACAGAGGGAACATAAATCTTTTTTAATTGCCTCATTAAGGTTTGGAATGAATCCTTCCCAGAATTATGGGCCCTAAGATAGCTTTAACTGACTTTCAACAGGTCAAACAGACACCTCTTGTACTAAGTGGCTATAAAGGATATGTTTTTGTGTCTATACGTTTTTAAAAACCTGATCAAGATGAAGCACATGACCCAATGAAGCAGTGATTCACCACAGAAAGGGATGAACTGAAACTGCTTGCGAAACACGGAAATAGTGACAAGGAAAATATTGTCCTACATCACAGGATACATGATAATACAGCTAAATGTTCTGAGCTTTGTGACTTGGCTTGTTGCTGTTCTGGATTCAAGGATGTAGTGATTTTAGTGTGATGCAAGTAAATATCTGAAGCGAATCAATCGTTCCTCTGTTCAAGTCTTTCTATTGTTGTTCACACAGACACCAGTGAAACTGCAAACTGAGATTTTCTTTTTCCCATTGCCCTCAGTATAATCACAGTCATCATGTGCAGCTCACTGTGCTGCCACTGTTAGCAGTTTGATTTGCACTGGGCCCACTCATGTTAAAACTGTAGGCGCTCTTGATGCACAGTAATATGCTCTCGGATAAAACCACCCACCAAATGTCAGGACCTGGCAAGGTTCGCTAAAGCATTTGACAGAAGTATTTTGTGTTGAGTGAAAATCTGTGTCTTTACTCGCAGAGACAGACAGTGATGGGGTTACCCAGATAAAGAGGGTCTGTCAGTGTCTGAAGTGTGATGCTTTGGCAGGTTGGCAAGGGTTTGTAGCAGAGCAGCAGACGATGAGCTCTGGCCTGGCATTCTGTCAGACTCTTGTTACCTGAAATACACACACACACACACACACACACTAACGTTCAGGGGCTGGGGTTAACAGTCTGGCTAGGCTAGTGATTGACGTTTTGGGAAAAACAACACTCTGCACCGTCCCTGCCATCTGTTCAAATGACACCGATGGAGGCTACCAAAGATTTCTGGTCACAGTGAGACAGATTTTATCCTTTAGGGACGTTTTCCACTTCATTCATTATTTGTGATTTCTTACCCCACCAACCGAAGTTACAGCTATGTTTTATTGCAACGCTAGATATCATGAAAATGTTAACACTTATAAATAAATCAGTATAAGACCATCTTTACGATCAATAAATACTGTAATTACATGTAAAATGTTTCAAAGTTCACCATTAAAGAAGTTTCTGCTAGTGATAGAAATTCCACTTACATCTGCTGCTCTGCTCAGACTCTAACCTTTATAGCTTGTATCAATCTGTTGCTGCAATTTTTCTGTTTTCAGCCACAGCAGGGATTTTCTTTTTTCAGAGAAAAAGCTTTGAAACCTTCTGTAAACGCTCTGATTACCACCAAACCGCAGACAAACACCACAATGGACTACTGTTGTGAAAAATAGAGAAGCAGTTATCAGGTGAAGAAACTGATGTTCGGCGGGATCCATAAGCTGAGCTTAAACAGAGTAGATATTGGACCTTAATTAATCGTGTGGCCAGAAATACAACTGCTGTTTGAATAAGTAACTGGCAAGTTCTCATTTTTTCAAGCTACTGCTACATTCAACTAACAATGGATTGGGGCTCACAATATGGCTTATTTGCATTGTTACTGGCTGATCAGTCAATTATCCAAAGTGCCCACATCCCCAGGTGATACCCCTGAATGTCTATTTTCTGTCCAGCAGGGCGAAACCAAAGAGGAATATTGTATGACTGTGCCTTTAATTCTCACTTCTCATTACACCGACTGGAATGATCAAATGAGGATTAATAGACCGTTCAGTTGTTAAAATAAATCATGAATATGTATTTGCTATAAATAAATAAATGGATCAACTTAAAGATGCAGCTCTAGATTTTTAAGCATATATTGCATCATTTCCTTTACTCTGTACAGTTATACATTAATAATGTGAAAGTGAAATGATCCAGCTGGAGCCAGTGTGCACAGAAAGGTGGCTTATATACTGAAAGATGTGATGAATTTATTAGTTTTTATTAGTTACAGCCCAATTCTCTGACTATATTTGTATAGATTATGGTGGTCACAACTGTCAGGGGCTCTAGTACCAACGGAGATAATAAATAGATGACCCCATGTCATGCAGACCACATCAGAAGTCTCCACACGACAAATGTACTGGCTTTTGAAAAAAACAAACTAATTTGACTTGTGTAATTGTTGCCGTCAGCTTCAATCAAAACTAATCTCAGCCTTCTCATTGTGTGAAGAATTGAGGTTCTGCTTGGCTGGTAAGGGAGAAGATTTTATTGTTTTTCCTGGAAGCACATCTTTCAAAAGCAACTGCCTCAGCCTCAGTTGAAGTGAGGGATAATGGCCTAAAATTGAGGAATACGTCTGCCAGCAGGATGTGTCATTATGCTTCCTGTAGAACAACATCCACAGGGGCGATAAAAAGTAAACTTTAAAGTAAACCCCCACCCCCCCTGTGTCTTGTCTTTGTTCTGTTCTAAGGTGTAACTGTTTCTGAAATAACAGAAGATCAGTTATTATCTGAGAACAGCAGGCATGCCAGTGTCTGTCTCAGTTCAGTAGACATGCATTTCTTTTCTCAGCTTCAGTTAATAACTTCAACATTGTTGCTGTTGCTCCTCTAAAACCATCTTTTCCACATATTTCATTTCACTGAAATCTTTTTCATCATAAAACCGGATGGATGGGCAGAGGAACAGTGTAACTCTTTTTTTCTCTTTTTGTTTCTGTCTCTTGCTCCCCTCAGAACTACTGTTTATCTTGTTTGATGTTGCTTTGGCTGTTGGCAACGTTTCTTAAGGGAATGGGGAAAAAAAAGGTGATGCAATCTTTTGAGTCTAGGAGATATACAGTATATCAGGGTGATTCATCATATCTTCACAAGATTTCTCTTCAGGATATTTTGCAAGCTTTTGGGAAAGTGTATTTATATTTTGTCAAACACAGGCCACAGTGTACAGTCATACTTTGATTTAACAAACGACAACAGCAGCAGCAGCAGCTTGGTAGTGTTTCTGTGAAGGTGTGCAATATCACAGATTTGCTTTGATCTAAATGCTGATGTCATCATGCTCACAACGACAAACACTTTTGAGCAGTCGAAAAGTGTCCTGTTTGCTATCATCTGCATTGTGTTAGCATGCTAACTTTCCATGTGCACATAACATAGTACAAGTATAAGTGGTAGTGGTATTAGTGGTAGTGATAGTGGTAGTAGTGGTATTAGTAGTAGTGATAGTGGTAGTAGTGGTAGTGGTAATGGTAGTAGTGGTATTAGTAGTGATAGTGGTAGTAGTGGTAGTGGTAATGGTAGTAGTGGTATTAGTAGTAGTGGTAGTGATAGTGGTAGTAGTACTCATAGTAGTAATACAGCTTAACTGATGTTTTTATTTTTTGAAGTATCTGGTCATAAAGTAGTAAGGGACATATTCAAATACTGACCCAATCCTGTAAGTTTGGGGTTGTTTTATTTCAGTGGTTCCATGATGCATTAAAATAAATCTGGGCTACATAAAACATTTGACTCAACATGCAGGACTAGTTATATTGGTGGATAATAAAAAAAAAGGATGAATCTGTTGTTGCTTATTTATTTCAACAGTTAGACGCTGCTTTGATACTTTATATGAAAGGGTTATCCTGCTGTCCTTGATATCAGCAGAGCAAATATGATCTGTTATGACCAAATGAAACACATGCTGATTTTCAGTTCAACAGACTGTCCCTTGTATAACACTGCTTAATTAATAATCAACATTATGAGCTATATTTAAGAAAGAGTAGAAATAATAAAAAGACACAAACATGTTGTTAAAAAAAAGAGGTCAACCTCTCTAACTACAATGGTTCTGCTAAAAAGAGTTATACAAAGATGGAATTACATGGACATTTATTATCAAGAGAAAATGATTTGTCCATTTTTTTTCTTTTAGTTTTATCATCCTGAATATTTCATCAGACTCATCATACTTGTACAGTAGTAAATGCCTTTAACACTTAAGCATTAAAATAACTGTCTCTTGACCATATTATGCCTGATGAAAAACCTCTTGAAAATTACCTAATTTTCAAATCCTAACTTTTTAAAGCCTATAATGGAAACAATTTTGAAATTAAATCTGGATTAAAATTTTTATGTGATTGGTTCTGCAGCCAAAAGCTGAGATATATTCTTTCTGGCCCCCTGGTAGTTCAGCTCTTTAACCGTGAAACAGATATTTTAATCTTCCCTTTTTGTCTCTCTCTCTCTCTCTCTCTCTCTCTTCAGTCGCTGTGTACGGCTCAGAATGTGAATTGTAGAGACCTGGAAGGACGACACTCCACTCCTCTTCACTTTGCTGCTGGCTACAATCGAGTGTCCGTGGTGGAGTACCTGCTGCACCACGGGGCAGATGTACACGCCAAGGACAAAGGGTGTGACATTAACGCTGTTGCTTTGTTTGTGTAAAACACAAAAGTATGCATTTACAGACAGATTATGCTTCATTTTGTTTCCGTCCCTTTCCAGTGGTCTGGTCCCTCTCCACAATGCCTGTTCTTACGGTCACTACGAGGTGGCAGAGCTGCTGGTCAGACACGGAGCCTCAGTCAACGTGGCAGACTTGTGGAAGTTCACGCCGCTCCATGAAGCTGCTGCTAAGGGCAAATATGAGATCTGCAAACTGCTGCTCAAGGTTAGACCTGCAAATTCCTCATCTTATACCTAACAAACTTCAGTACCACCAATGCATACAAATTCATGATTAAGCAAACAACTCTTGTGGTAGTCATTTCCATAAAAATCAGATTAGAGCGACATTTTTAGAGCTGCACAAGGCAAGTCTTCATGGAATAAAATCCTTTCTTATCAACACAAATCAAAGTTAGTTTGAAGAAGTGGAGGCTTTCACCCACACCGTCCAATGATAAGTTATCGTACAGAGTAATTTCTCCTACTAAAGTATTAGTTTCCAAAACTCAGTGAACAACTTTCCTGACAGTATCACATATTGTCTCTGTTGCCTCTTTGATTCTTTATAAATCATCACCAAACAGCATTTGTAACCAGTAACATGCTGGTTCTTCTACTCTTAATTGGAAGACAGTCTTAAGAATTAAGGAATTATTTGTCAAATTAAATCAGGTTATTAAATTGTGTAACAATATGATCTGTCGCTAATGCAATAAATGACAAATAGAGCCAGTGTTACTCAGCCTGTACAGTCCTACAGTCCAAATCTTCTCTGCTGTAACATCCATCGCAAATTATCCTGCGACTGGAACTCAGAAACAAATCTTTCCCTAAAGGTATGACATGTTGTCATGATCCCTGGGAGATTAGCCAAGTCAGTTGACGTTGGAAGTGCTTTCTCACTGATTTTCACGAGGAGTGCAAAATGAGTCCCGTGAAATGTTGCAGTTTCACAGCTGAATGTGTTTTTGTTTTATTTCCCCTGTTATAATCACCTCCAGACAAGTCAGTTCACCGCTCTGCTGGTACCATATGGGGATGCATAAATTATTCTGAGATCGACACTGTTGAATTCACGCACATATGCACAAGAATATACACCAAACCAAGCACAGACAGAAATCTGTCCTACTTTCAGACTTAATATTCAGACAGTCTTCTCTGTAAGTGTACGGTGCGCATAGCGTTTTGAGCAGTCGGTATAAGCTGCCTCAGGGAAATAAAAACCTGAATAATAACATTTTAAATAATCACAACAGAGTGATTTTACAATAACAACATTAACTTTTATACAACAACAATGAGAGAAGTAAACGTTATTGCTAATGGTCCATTACATATTGCAATAAACAGCATATGCAGCAAAGAAGAATGTGCAGTGAGGTTGTGCAACAGTATAACTTTTTTGGAGCAGGACAAGGTCAGGGGCTGACAAACTAGTAAACAGAAAGTGCTGCACGCAACAGTTCGCACCAGCAAACTTACAACTTTGAAGCTGAGTGCATTTGAGCAGTGCTGCTGGTATCAAAGTAAAAGTGTGATGATGCTGCGGGCGTGTATGGATGTGCTGTTTGGTTCTGTGGAGCTGCTGGGATGACAGTTCTGGTTGAGCGGACCGTGCAGTAGGAGGGCAGTGTTTTAAGGAAGGTGACAGCTCAGTGGGGAAAAAAACTGTTTTTCATTCTTACTTTGTATTTGTATAGAGCACTAAAGAGCACACGAGCACTATCTGTGTTTCTTTGCTATTTCAATTTGCACATTAAAGGGAGTCCAGACAGAAACTAAAGCACTTAGGAAAAAGAAAGGATTTAACATGCCTAGCTGAGGTGGAAAAGTATCATTAAAAACAAGATGCAACAACCTGCAATGGACTGAGACTCAAACAAAAAAACAAATGTCAAAAGCTGCAACAGAAGGAAATATAAGAGATGTTCAGAAAACCCAACAACAATGCCATCTTTTCATTATGTTTGCACAAGGTTGGCTCGGGCTAAATGACTGGTTTACGCATTCAATTAAAATCTACAGTTGTATAATATTAAACGTACAGTATGTAAAATCTGCCGCTAGGGGGCTCTCAATCATAACAATAACAAAAGATGACGTCGCTCCTTGCGGTGCATTATGGGAGTATAAACGAACGAATCAATACGAACGGGCGAAACCGACCTGAGAGAGACAATATGTGTACTGACGATGTATCCAAGTATAATTTACATGATGTTTTTTATCACAGCAGCACATACAGCGACAGAACGGCAGCTTTCAGTAGCAGCTAGCGCTAGCCTATGCCGCGGTCTTTGACGTAACATCCGGTGTTTCCTTGACAACGATCAACATTTCCTGTCTATCGCGACGGCTCATCATGGCGGCCGCCTACAAGACCCGTCACGTTACAACTATAAAATTACGGATTTCTCTTGCTTTGATAACTTTTGGAAATGTCAGTACTGAACTAAAAAATATATAACATGGGTTTAGTCAATTTTTTATTTAAGTTAGATATTTGAATGTAAACATTAGCATGCAATTCTACATACTGTATTTACATTACAATATTTAGTTTCATCATTAATAAAATATCTAATAAATATTTTTTGGATCATACAAATCCAAGTGGTCTTTAAAAATAAATAACATTCACATGACAATTTAATTCACATACGTTATTTAGGTTTATTACATCCCACACGTCTCTTTGTTTGTTCCCTGTGTAACCATTCCTCACAGTTTGTTTGCTGCTGACCTCCTGCAGCAGAACCTCCAATTCACAACTGATCAAGTTTATTCTCCGTTAGGAGTCCGGTGCTCTGCCGACGCCATTTTCAGCGCACCGTCAGGCATCTCCACAACCTTACAGTATTTTTTGCGACCAGCATGCAAGTATGTGTGTCTGCAGGGCCCTTTTATGGGCATGATTTGGCGGTTACCTTTGCTAACTGGGAACAACAGGCACAACTTACGAACACAGAGCGATAGGAACGCTGCTGCTAACAAGTCAGTCATTTAAGGAACATGTTGATGAATCTGTCAGAGAGTCTTCTTAGAAATCTTCCTAAGAACAACCTAAGATATAAATCTTAGGAAGCCCATTGTGTCCTTTCCTTAAATAATAATTTCACTTAATATCAACTGTTTATCTTGATCTGCCCGTCTCCTTACACACACAAATCTGTTATAGATGGAAACACATTTAGTTAGCATTTTTTCCACTTTCTTGGAACTTGGAGTAACCACGACATTTAAATGGAAATTTGACTATTATTACATATTTGGGGTTTAACTTTTCTATTGGAAAAAATTCAAGCCGTTGGAAGATTTTCTTCTACTAGAATTTGAATGAATTTGAAGTTCAATGACTCAGTTGAGAAAATAATAACGGCTTCCAGCCTTACAGTGACTGAACTGCAGTTGTGTAATTTCAGCTTCATACCAGGCTTCGTTAAATATCAGTAAAGATGAAGTGACGTGTCCACTGGACTTATACAGATGATCGTTCCAGAGACTTTGACAGCTCTTCTGGGTTCTTGTTGAGGCTCGACCCTTTCACAAAACACCCATCTGTAGTCGTTAACTTGAGGCAGGTAGGAAGTACAGTGCTTATGAAGACCTGTTGTACTGTCATTGGTCAGCACATGTCCAAGAACACCATCTGCCTCAGCAGCTTTGCTTGTGTTCATCCAACATAAGGCTGGCTTATGTCAGTAGGAGTTTATCGAAAGTGATTGTTCACCTTTGTCTGAAGTCACCTCATTGATGGACTTCTTTTTTCCTTTCAGAGCGTGAAAAGCAAATTGATCGTTGTGTTGGCTGTTAAATTCAGCATGTCAGGACAGATGTTAGAGGCTGTACCCATGGCCTCGGTTTTATTATCACGTAACAAACAACATAACAACACGTGCACACAAATCCCAGTATGTGCTCTCAAAACAGCCTCGTAGTTCAGAGATATAACGGCTGCCTCAGGGCACACTTTCACTGATTTGAGGTCTGAGGAAGAGGGTAAACGCGCAGACAGATGATCGATTGTTCGAGTAGGTGGGGAGGTTTGGCGTTTTTCAATCTCTATTTCGAAAATCTCAAACCTGTTGAATTTTGGTTAAATTTAAGCCTGTGTTTGTGATTTTTGTATACATGTCAATGCCCTCATTTCCCCTTCAACTCACACACACACACACACACAAGTAACAGTGTTCCCGCACTTTGGTGTTAATCTGCCATGGCCTCAGGATCTAACCGTTCTCTCTTTCTGCATAAACTATTCCAGAGTTCAGCATTAGGTTTTCCTTTGTCTGCTCTGTGTGTTGTCAACTTTCTATTGTCCCTGTTTTTTGTGTTGGATTTGTGCTCAGAATTAAACTCTGCTGCATTTGCTTGCAGCATTGTGCTATTCAGAAAGGATCTTATGGGAAGTACAAAACGCATATTAGCATTTTCTTTGTTGGAAGAGAAGTGCAAGAACATAATGAATTTATTCTCAATTATAGAAGAATCTAACATGCTTGGCACAGAATGTATGAACTCACATGACTCCTGATGTTGGCAGGATGTATTATCCTCCTGCAGGAGACCAACTGTTGTTCACACAGTGCAACATCTTCCTGTTTGCAATTACTGTTAATTAAATTTCAGCTTCTGTGGGGGACTTTCTTTTGTTTGTTAGCACATTGTGTTTGTCACTCTGCACTATAAAAAACAGTATTTTTTTCAGATGATTACTGCCTATACATTTTATACAGGTGTCCATTGTGCCCAGATGATGAATCCTAATGACCTTTCCCATCCACTTGTCCTGTATGCTCTAATCAGTTTAAACTGTTTTCAATTTGTCCAATTAAATAACAAAGTACTAAACCAGCCTAAACTTTGCAAAACACTAAACTAAGACAGTGAATATGGCTCACATTATACCTGCTTTTGTCATTTTGAGCATGTTAGCATTTTTATGTTAGCACTTATCAAAGTACAATGTGCCACTAAACAGCCTCACAGAGCTGATACCATAAAGGGACCTTTAGGGCACACTCATACTAGGCAATCCGTACCGTGCCTAAGCACGCTTCACCCCTAAAGTCCAGTTTGTTTGACTAGTGTGAGTGCTACGATCCGTGCTCAAGCAAGGTACACTTCCTTGGCCCTGGCACGCTTGGAAGAGGTGTGCTTCGGCACGGTACAGTTCATGCACGAGCACAAGCACGGGTACACAACGTGGACAGCATTCGTTATGGAGAAATCCCGGAGTATTATGGCTGTATCTGACTAACATGACTCAAAATAAGCCACAAAGTCAGTGAAGTAGCTGTCATGTTCTCTGTGTTGTTCTTTTCCTGGTTAAATAAAGGTTAAATAAATAAAATAAAAATAGTGCACCCTTAGATCATCAACGTAAACGAATGAAAAAGTGAAATGCTTTGCTTCCAATGAGTCAAACAGTCAAGTAGTGAAAGAAATCGTGTTCTAAAACTACTCACTGCTATAAATGGAAAGACTTTAGGCTATAAGCAAGAGAAGAGTAACAAAACCTACATGTTTTTAAATGTAAATGTCCCCAATCATAACTTAAATGGGTCTCTATTCCAACTTCCTGGATAGAGAATAAATTAACATTAGAATATGATTCGATCAGCAGCAGAGAGATGATAGAAATAGAGAAGTAGGGCAGACAATCCTAACATGGAGAAGTTCAAAAAGAAGTTTGAAAATGGAAATACAGCTGTGAGAGAGGTATAACGGACAGTTTCAGGCCAGCAGTGGATACCCAGGGGAGGGGTCGCACAACATCCAATTTTAATGAGTGGATTTCAAAACTTACAATGAAATGACAAGTTATGGCGGTACCTCAGAGACAGTTGAGCAATGAAAATGTCTGCTTCCCCCCTCCCCCCCCATCCCCAGGGTATATGGTGTTTTCCACTTCACTGGATGTCCTATCCTCACCTCTCTACCTCCTTTTCGTCTCCTCCTCTTCTCTTCTCTTCTCTCTGGTGAATTACCTTCATCCACTTCTCACTCGTCACTTGTCATCGTCGGTTCCTCATCTGAGTGAAACGTTTCCACTGGGGTTTAAACAATGAGGGCTTTTGAGGTCTGATGCTTTTTAGACTTAAGGCTGTGATAGATTTTTTTGTTCCAACATTCCAGTCTTTACATTGAGTTTTAATAATTGTGTGGTTTGGTTGCACACACGTTTTTTTCTTCTTACAAATGTAAGCCTGTATGGATAAATGGAGGACGGACATTTACTCAACTTATCTGGCTGTCTTTCATCTGTCCCCAACCTTCTTTCCTCGACACTAACCTCTTCCATTTTGGCGTCCTCCCTGCAGCATGGAGCAGACCCCACCAAGAAGAACCGAGACGGAAACACGTCTCTAGACCTGGTGAAGGACGGGGACACTGACATTCAGGACCTTCTGAGAGGAGACGCAGCACTTCTTGATGCTGCAAAGAAAGGCTGCCTGGCAAGGGTGCAGAAGTTATGTAGCCCTGACAACATTAACTGTCGGGATACACAGGGACGCAACTCAACACCTCTGCACCTTGCAGGTAAAATGCATTTGGAAACTTCAAACATAAAGTTGTGGACAAAGACCCACATTCAGAGGTCGTTTCAATAAGCTGTCTTTACATCCACAAGAAACATTGAGGATCAGGCCAGATGTTATTAGGTTCTGTTTGCAGCAATTTAAGCTACTTTGAAAATGGTATATTTGCTGCTACTGATCACTCTGTCTGTAACATCACAGAAACAGCCCCCCTCCTGGGATTATGGCTAAGTGCAGAGCCAAGCACAAGATAAGAACTCATCCTGACAGCTCATGTCTTGAGAGCAAGAACACCCTTGCACAGAGAGGAGGGCATATTAGCAATTTATTCAATGATTTTTTGAAAACATTGTTTGCACTGAAAACATCTTCCAGGATAGAATATGAGCCCCTTTGTTACAGAGAACTGGCATTTTGTAATGGTTGATATATTAGACAGTAAGATGTGGGGCCAATGATTCACACTACATCCATGAAAATAAGAAGCTCGACGGTTTTCTTTGGTTACAGTCGATGTTGTTGTATATGTGATTATTTAAATAACACAGTGTTACATGTTCGTGGTTTGTAGTAAGCATACATAAACGTTTATTTGTATGTCCATTTTAAATAAACCTTACAAAGTGTTCGCCAGGAAAAAATATTAAAGCACCACAGAGAAACAGCAACAATAAAAAACAATGCAGAAGAAGAATTGGGATTAGATAACTCCAAAAATACAAAATGAAACAAACAGTTTGATTATCTTTGTAAATAAGAATCTGGGTATAACAAAGGAGATGTTGAATGATGTTTGTGGGTGTTAGCTGGTTAAGGCATTATTCTTTCAAAAAGAACATAAGCCGCATAAAAGCAATATTTATATTTAAATAACATGCTAATTTAACAATTATTGTATCGTTTGACTACATGACTTAAGCCTAGAGCTAAAGTGTTCTGCAATGACCTTGGCTCTCACAGAAACTTTTTAAACTTTTTAAGAGATACTGCAGGTGCACAAACACCTACTCATCTATTTATACCGGATCTGTGATCATGATAACATCAGCTGCAGAGATAACAAGAGAGATATTAACTGTTCAGCTACAGCACTTTACAGACACACACACGCACACGCACACGCACACGCACACACACACACACACACACACACACACACACAACCCACACTAACACAAACACACACACATTCACATCCCACACAAACACCCACCCCCAACACACACGCATATCCCCCACCCCACACATACACTCCCCCCACACAGCCCCCCACACAGCCCCACACACACATACACACACACACAACATGTACCACACACACCCCACACACAGACACAAACATTGAAAACATGTTTTAAACAATAACTTAAAAAATACATTTAGCAAGAAAGTCAAGTGTGTTCATATTATTTTATTCCATCATGCTTTTGTTGTCAATTTTGTTCTTTTCACGATTCTCATAAACTCATGGGCACAAGTTCTGACAACAGCATCATTGGTGCATGCTAAATGACCACGTGGGTGTCACTTGGCTCATTGTTTAATTAAGGCTAGGTTAAAGGGTTTGAGATTGGGCAATTGATCCAAGGATGTCAGAGTTGTAGGTTAACGCGGGGCGGCTGTGGCACAGAGGTAGAGTTGGGCGGATCGTCAGGGGTTTCAGCCCCAGCTCCTGCAGTCACATGTCAGGGTGGCCTCTGGCAAGACACTGAACCTTAAATTGCTCCTGCTGGTACATCTGCGGCAGGAATGTGTCTGAGTGGAATCAGTTAAATACTGATGGATACTCTGCATAGACATTATACAAGCTCAAGTCCATTCAGCATTTAATGTCCCCGCGAGCCTCAGTCTGTTTCTATTCACTTCAAGTCTCTTTATTCAAAGAGAATGTCATGCCAGACTTTTTGATCAAGTACATCTTAATTCTCAAATATGTTGCAGTATGAGTGGCACTTTTAAAGTTAAGAAAAGTACTCAAACACTTTCAAGATGTTTTCTTATACATCAGACCACTTAGGCACACTCCCACACCCGCTCTGCATTGATGTACTTGTTTGTAAACGGGAAAGATGATTACACGCTGTCATACTGCCGCTTGTGTAGGCCGACGTGTCTCTTTCTTTCTCGCTTTATTTCCTCCTGTCATGTTACCTGACTACATTGTCTCCTCTCTTTTCTTCTATGTATCCCGTCATTCACTGTCTCTCCTCACCATCCTCCTGTGTCTTCATTCAACCCAACAACTCTGCACCTCTCTAGCCGGCTATAACAACCTGGAGGTAGCAGAGTATCTGTTGGAACACGGAGCCGATGTGAACGCGCAGGACAAAGGAGGGCTGATACCTCTACACAATGCTGCTTCATACGGGGTAAGACACGCACACACACAAACACACAAAGGCTTCACTCAGACTGCAGACTTCAGAGAGTTCAGATCACAAGTGCAGTTCAGAGATGCTTTTTCTTATTCCTTTTAAAGATCTGCTATATGATGCCACTCCTACCTTGAACTCTTCAACTTCGTGCTTTGAACCCATGATTACATTTCTCAAAATGTTTGACAATTCATACAAAAAGATTGGAAACATGTAATGTGCTTTTGTTTATTCTATCTTTGGTGAGTGTCAAGAAGTTCTCTGAAACCATACGTGACATTTATGAAGCTAACGTCAGTATACAGGTAGAATTGACACGACAAGGTCAGGATTTGATGTCTACAGGGACTGAAAATCTGCCACACTTGCAGATGTTTCATTTTCTGTCACCACTTTAGGGCGGAACACTGTTCCTTATTTCCACCTTTTATCCACATGTAAAATACTATTTTTATCATCACAACGTTTTAATCTTAGATTCTCTTAAGAAGTGCATAAAGCCAGACGTTTTCTTCTTCTGGAGTGAGTGGTTTTCTCTCTCTCTCATTTGTACTTACTGCAGCCTGCTACCTATGGAGCCATGAAACACATGTCTGAATGAAAACTTGATGAGCTCTGCGTTTCAGAAACACACACATACACACATTTAAGCTTCTCCCAATGGCGCTCGGAAACAAGCGACCCTGTGTTTGATGCAATGACAGGAGCTGGAGACAGATGATGAAGAAAAGAAACAGGGAAAGGGGGCAGTAAAGGACTGGTGGGGAAACAAAAATCATGATGTAGTTAATAATTTACACAAAATCCTTGTTCCAGAAAATGTTCACACATCACATTTTCTGTGATCACAATTTTTATTGTAGCATTCACTCCCTAGACTTGGCACATTTGATCGTTTTAAATGCCTTTGTATTTTTATTTTGCTGTTCTTATCATCTCTTCGTCTCTCTGCTAGTTTGAATCTCTCCTCTGCTGCCCTTTACATCCCTTCTCTTTCATTTTCCGTTTGTCGTCATCCTCACCTCCTTCCTTTTTCTCACCTCTATTTCCTCTCTTCCATCTAGCACGTGGACATAGCCGCCCTGTTGATCAAGTACAACACGTGCGTTAACGCCACAGACAAGTGGGCGTTTACGCCTCTACACGAAGCAGCACAGAAGGGGCGGACACAGCTCTGTGCTCTGCTATTGGCCCATGGAGCTGATCCTACAATGAAAAACCAGGAGGGGCAGACGCCGCTGGACTTGGCAACGGTATGAAAGTTTACAAGTTTGTCCTCATTTCTTCATATCAGGGGTCTAACTCGTGTTTTGAGTCAGCACATGGCAGTATCGTTAGCTCCAATTGAATGGTTAAAGTTAAGTATGTAAAAGTGAAGCATCGTGAGGAAAGTTCGCTGATTCTCGAAAGTGGAACAAGGAGTTTCCAAACTCCTTGCACCCTAATGAGGCTTCCTAACAAGCCTCCTAATAGGGATCTCATTTGACTGTAGGTACCAAAGTTTGAGAGTCTCCCCAAGAGAACAGGAAGTCACTGCAGCTGACATCCACAGTCAGCAGTCAAAAGTGCAGCATGTGACGAGGCCCCAAATGAGTCCATAATTCTGTCAAGAATTACAGATAAGATCAATGAATCTGCTGAAAGCTCTGTGTGAGTGTTGTCTGTGACAAATTATACATTTTGTTAAATACTGTAGAAAAGGTATATATCATCAAATTTCGCCTCACAAGTGACGGATTAAAAGCACTTGAGGAAAGAACCTCAATAATCACACTGCTTCATCCAAGTGCAATAAACAAAGAGCTGAGAAATAATTGTTTCTTATGCTTATTTACAGTTGCAGGTTAGTTTTTTATTCAGTTGATATGGTAATGTTCCTATTCACTGTGCAAATTAGACAAAGAAATGTAAAACCAAGAAACCATAAAGGAAGACGATGCAACTTTTTGAGAGAAAAAATAATTCATTTGATGCCAAATTAAAATGTTTTTATTCATAAGATAAAAAAAGCTTTGATGCTAAACTCTCACACACTCTTCAGTTTTGCTTCTCAAGTCTTTGTGGGTGTGGTGAGACGCAGATATTGGTTTAAAATAAACATTAGTCATAACTTGTACTTTTTGACTCTTCTCTACTTGTGTCAGCTGCCACATTACCTCATCATGTTAACCAGATGCTATAAAAGTAGTCCATCATTTAAGCCCCTAAGCTCACGTGTGCAAAAGAATTGTAACAACCGTTACGAAAGAAAACAAACAAGCCGTGCATGTTTTTTTGTGGAGAATCATACAGAGTACATCAACAATACATCTGTCTCATTCTTTCCATCTTTTTGTTTGTTGCAGGCTGATGACATTAGAGCATTATTGATTGATGCTATGCCTCCAGATGCCCTGCCGAGCAGTTTGAAGCCCCAGGCCACTGTGGTGAGTGTCCACACATGTTAATATCAGTATAGACAAGAGGCCTTTGAGCTGAAACTTCCTCCTGTGCTGGTCAAATTATTGTTCTGCTATAAGAAGAAAAAGAAAGACTACAAAGGCCTGAGTTGAAGTTGATGCACTGAAATCGTCTGAAATGTCAGTTTAAGTTTAAGCATTAAAAGGGTTTGAGCTGTAAGTGTCTGAGGTTGAAATGTTTCATTTTGTTTAATGAGTCATAATTAGAAATACAATTAGGCTTGGGACCTTTACAACGTTTTTTTTTTTCCTCTTCCACTCTCAGGTCAGCGCAAGTGTGGTCAGCACAGGTGCGTCAGGGGGCGTGGTCATCTCTCCCTCTCCGTCTCCATCGTGCCTGTCTGCAGCCAGCAGCATAGACAACCTGACCACAACCATCAGTGACATCACTGTGGGCGGGGCCACTGGACCAGCAGATGGAGCATCTGGGTCTGAGAGGAAAGAGGGAGAAAGTACGTACAAAGTTATACGTTAGTTATCCAATGTGGAATGTGCAAAAAGCTGCAGTTCCTCAAGTGCTGCAGTTCCTCAAGTGTCCTCTTTTGACAAAGAGTAAGGTCCTTTACCTGCTTTTTGTAAAGCGTCTTGAGATAACACTTGTTATGAAGTGGCGCTATACAAATAAAGATTGATAAAGATTGATTGAGGCTGGCTGCAAAAGCCAAGGAGTTTATCCGCATGTAAAATTGCCAATTTTTACAGCAGAAATAAAACATGTTTACAGCTCATTTATTTATTGGTATAAATTGTGGGGGGGCTGAATTTGTACAATAAGTCATCTGTTTTGATTATACTAAGAATTATACATCAATTAGCCTCATTTGTGCCGTGGCTGATTTATTGACACGTGGGCGCATTGTAGCTGTTTGTCATGAGACTTAAGAACCGCATCAGCTCAACTTCTTTGCCTGTTTCTCGTTTTCACAAAAGTTAGTTTGGGACAGATTTTTCTAACATGGCGACTGCCATCGTCAGGTTTCATTGTTCCTCATCAGAAATCAATGGGTGATGCCACTGAGACTACGTGTATGTTTTGTACAGTCTTTGGTTAAGTTCATCAGGGGCTGCTTTAATGTACTCAGGAGTTTTCTCTAATCCCGCTGACATCACTGTGTCTCTGCAGCTCTGCTCGACATGACCATCAACCAGTTCCTGAAGAGTTTGGGGCTGGAACACCTCCGAGACATCTTCCAGCGGGAACAGGTACAATCACATTTTGATGTGTTTGGTAGACCTCAAACTTTTTTCCTGAGTGGTCGGAACAGGGAAGATTGAAAAAGATCTTTAGAGATCATAAAGTGATTTTTTTTTTTTTTTCAAGTAACGTCTTTTCATTTAAAAACTGAAAAGTTGTATTAATCTTTTTTTGACTTGTGTTTTTTCATCATTTCTTGCTTTCTAAGGTCTTGTTAAAAAAGGTCAGTTTTAAGCCGCCCTATCCTTGTTGCTTTAGGGATTGCAGTGGTTCTGTTTGGTTTCTTTCACTTGAATGGTTCACTTAAAATCATCAACAGGTGGAATACCATAAAAACTCAAACATCCATGTTCCTGTTAGAGACATGGATGTGTTGAATTAACTTTAGTTTTAAAACTTTTTTTTTTTTTTCTTGTTACGACAAAATCTGTGTGCAGATACTTTAAAATTCCCATCAGCCTCAGCTGTAGTTCATGTTTGTGCTAATATTAAAACATTTTACATGCTCAAATAACTACTGTGGTTCAGTACAGCCTAGCATAAACTCTAGAAACGTTGTAAACATTTAGTCTTGCTCTTTTGTAAACATGAACTTCTAATATGAATAACATAGACTGAAGATAGTAAGAAGGGATGATGTAGACAGAAGAGGGAGAGAGTTGGATGGATTGAGAGAAACCGGAAGAGATGGACGGCTTGGGGCAGAAAGATGTAGAAAATAGAAAGATGGAGAGAGACAAGGAGACAGACAGAGATAGACATTTAGATAGTGAAACTGAAAGGTGACAGCGGGCAAACGGCTAAACATAAATGGCAGACTGGGAGCAATAAGGAGGATGTGTGTTTGTCTGTGTTGTTACTCATGGTCCCTCTGAAGGGAAACAAGCCGTCGTTAGTATTCAGGCGAGGAGTGAGAATGAGATGAGTCAGCCTGGTGTTAATGGAAAAGTTCATTTTCATTTCACAAAAGCACAAACATAGAATCTGAGTTTTAATAAAGTAAAAGATGTTATTAAAAATCTAAACTTATATTCGCTTGGTGGACTTTACACCCAGTGAATTAAAAGTAAAACAATCATACAACCTTTGTTAGCTGTAGTGATCAATACTTCCATTCCGCTGCAGTAATCCTTCCTCTATTCCCTCTGTTAGGAGTTGTTTGAATTAAAATACTTACATTAAAAAGTTTTATCTGACATTTTATGCAAATATTTAAAGATTAGCCTATTTCACCGTCTAGATTCATCACTATTAATGCAAAATATTTGTGAAACAGTAAAAGAAAAGCTGAGATTTCTGACATAAAACCAGACGTTTTTGTTTTCACTTCTGGTGACAGATGAATACTTAGCTTAGCTATTTAAACTGTGACGATAAACACCCGTGGCAGTGATCACAGCGACACAGCGGAGAGTAGGTAAAGGTTATCGTCTGAAAAGCTGAGTTATCTCTGCCTCCAGCATGAATCATCTCTGCTCTCCCTGAACAAATGTGCAGACTTCAGCAACAACAATTTGCATATCAATGGCTTGATTAGTGACTTTCATTCATTGACCTTTTCTTTATGCTGCATTTGTCTTTTCTTTCACGAATATTTGTCATCAGTATTGTCCCTGCAATAAGTCGTATGTCACTGAACTCTGATGTATTAACTGGGGATCTCTGATAAGTTGTACGAGCTACTGACCGTAAAACTGAAATGCTTGTTTTTAAGTTGAAGTTTGTGCTGAAGACGACTGTTAAATACAGTATTTGATTTAGACAGACACATGCTTACAAGTTTGGATTCAAAGTCACATTACTGATCATTACTTAATGATGTAAATATTCTAACTATTTAAATTCTTGAGGCAGCAGTCACAACAACGTGTAAGACTGACCTGCCGTTTTTGTTTGTTCCGGGGCAGATTTCGCTGGATGTGCTGGCAGACATGGGTCATGAAGAGCTCAAAGAGATCGGCATCAACGCTTACGGTCACAGACATAAACTCATCAAGGGCATCGAGAGGTTGCTCGGAGGCCAACAAGGTCAGGAAAAACAAAGACACACACACACTACCACTACATTAATGGGGGAAATTACTATCACCATAGTCAACATGTTAGCACCAATTTTACAAGCTGGAGCAGAGAAGGATAAGAAAAGACGACCTAATATCAGATCAAAGGTATTGAATTGAAATGAACCTCAGAGCTAAGAACAACAAAGAATATGATTACACATACTGTAACCGACAGATTACATTCATCGCAATCTATTCTGATCATTTAAAGTTGTAAAATGTGCTCATTGATGTTTTCAGCATTTGCTCACATATAAAGCCCACAGATGAACATTCAGAGGAATCAACAAGACTTACATCTTAGTCCTGGAGCACTAATATGAAAAACTAAAATTAAGGTGTTGCTTAGGAGCAATAATTCCAGTAGTCTGTCTCAGCATTGGTAGCTGAATCACTTGTCTTTTCTGTCGTCCTTGTCATGGCATTGAGTCCTGAATAAGGTCTATTTTTTCCACTTGTCCTGCATCTGTGCTTCATAATGTAGATTTCCTCTACTGTCTCTACCCATTGTTTTGAGTAGGGGGGTCCGTCCACTTTACCTCACCTCCTTGTAATAGATACATGCTCTGTGGTTTAGGGCCAGTTTAAGATATTTTCCAGAATCTCTCCCATTCAGTGATTTAAAAAATAATATAAAATCACAAAAATAAATAACAGAGTTATTTTTTGCACTGGCAATTTCAGAGGGCTTCTCACCGGCACTTATTGTTGCTAGGTTACAAAAGATGTCTCACAGCGCTTCTGCATCCCTTGACAGTGATCATTAAGTCTGTTTTAGATTGCTCTATTTGCTAAATATTTGCTTATGTTCAAGTAAAATTTCACAAAGATTAGCGGCAGCTCTAGACCTAGAAGTTTAACCTTTGGGGGGAAAAAAAGTAGTCCAGGTGCAGAGGCCCTTAGTTTTTCTTCCCCCATTGTTTTTGACAAAGTTGACATCGAAAGTCTTGCCCCTTTTTTAAATTATGTATTTATGTATTTATTTTCAGATGTATTAACGGCTTTATTTCAGAGGACTGTGAATAGAGTAGAAATCAGGAAGAGAGATAGGGAAAGACATGCCGGAAGAGAGCTGCAAGTCAGACTTGGACCCGAGTCCTGCCCGTGGAGGACTATAGCTTCAGTACATGGGGCGCGACCTAACCGCTAGGCCAACCAGCGCCCTAGCCCATTGATTTTGATTGTTCTGTAAGGGAGAAGTGGCATCAACAGTCACAGAGGTTTTCTAAAAGTGGAAGTATTTTCAACAGAATGCAATTAAGACTTTTTAAGGCATTTTGAGCTTTGGACACTGAGCGCAGAAAATGCTGAACTCTATCAGGTTTGTGTGGAAAATAGACGCATGCTTATGAAAAACTGTGTCCATGAACACAGACCCCAATGGACGGACATCCCTTTTTTATGTTATATATGTTCAGTGTTTGTGTGGAATTTACAGTATAAACCTTTCAAATTGTGTGTTTGTAGGTCCAAACCCATACCTGACGTTCCACTGCTCCAGCCAGGGCACTGTGCTGATTGACCTGGCACCCGATGACAAGGAGTTCCAGTCTGTGGAGGAGGAAGTAAGGAAACACACCTTCACAAACAAACACACAGACACACACACACACTTAGAACGTCATTCACAGCACAGACACCACACAAACTTCGGTGGATTCGTCTTCTTCCTACATGACTTTATGGCACTTTGCTATAATTTAGTGATTTCTCTTGCTGGGTTTGTAATTATTTCTGCAATAGGCACTTTTCGACCATCTGGCATAGGACACACACCACACAGTGACACAAATGTACAGACTCGGTGAAATATCAATGAAACTGCCCCCCTGACTACATTTGTCTTGTAAATGAAAGCAGTAATTCAGAGAGACAGCAGATATCGGCCTGAACGAGTTTCAAATTAATGAGGATTGTCAGATGTTAACAGAAATTTAACAGGTAATTTCGATCGTAAATTTGACTCAACAACTTGAAAAATGACTGACACAAGGTCTCTCTAGACTTCTTTTCATACCAGAAAATGTGGGTTAAGTGACTCTGCCTTTAATACACCTGTTTTTTAAAGTCATCAGTCATTTCAGTTGCGAGGGTGATAAAATGAGTAAGTGAAGGACATTAATCTCTCTTATCTGCTGGAGCTCCTGTAGTATTCTGCTTCATTTCTTTTTGTGAGCTCAGTCCTGTCCCTTCTCTTTGCTGATGCCACACTTTTGCAGCTGCACTCATCTACATTTCCTACAGGCATTGTTCAGATATCCACCATGATTGAATGAGCTGCAGCTACTGCATCAATGACTGTATAGGCCTTGTTTACACCCTGTGATCACATGCCATTGGATGATCCGAATTCAGGTGGTCAGCTCTACTTAAAAAGCATCTCAGCATGCATATCCTGTGACTACTCATATCCTATGCGATCAGACTTCAGCTCCCGGCTTTGTATGCAAATAAACATGAAAATCTTTTCTATTATAAAAACCAGTTTCCATTGTCTACGTATGCAGCTATTACTGTTAAGGGTGGCAGGGCGGCTTAAACTGATCCCAGCTTACATCGGGTTAGGCATTATCTTTTTATCACTTGAATTATATAACACTTGAATTATATTTATACAAGAAATCATCAAGTGATAAAAAAACAAGCTGCATTTTTCACTGCAGAGAGAGAAGAGGTCATGCGTCTTTGATTAGACTTGATGTAAAATCTTTATTTAGTCTTCGATCATAGAGCCTGATGTTTGGTACTTAAACCAGTGAAGTGTATGAACTCCACTGCAGCCTGGAGTCTTTGTTAACTATGACAGATAGCTCTGTGATATATAAGTTCACCCTCTCTATGAAGTGTCTGTATCCTTACTTTGTCACTTCATAGCCACACTCCTAATGCATAAACTATAACTTTTGCAAGCGTGGGACGGAGTGAGAAATAATAAACCAAAAGAGTTTGAAAAAGCCCGGAGAGACGCATTATATAAGTTAGACAAGATTGACAAGCAAGTAGTCTTTTACATAAATGATGTCCAGTATTGATTCAGTACGGGCCTGTGTATTTTTCATAAGAGACGATCTCATACAAGGGCAAGAGGAAAGGGCCTGAAAGCAGGAGAAGGATGAGATGTACCATCAGTTTTTTACATATATACATAATGCAGAACAGCGAGGATGCACATATTTCATAGTGGAGACAAGCATAGATAAGACAGATCTATGAATCTGTTTGTCAGTGTTAATAGAGACTGCAGTGAAGTGTATGCACTTATCTGATAAGAACCAAACTGAAGGTTACAAACAACATATCTATCTATATTCATACTCCGCCCCCTTTTCTCTCTGTTGTCCACAAAGACATGCACGCTCTCTCTCTCTCTCTCTCTCTCTCTCTCTCTCTCTCTCTCTCTCTCTCTCTCTCTCTCTCTCTCTCTCTCTCTCTCTCTTTTTTGTTTTGTTTTAATGAAGTTGATGAAGACTTGGGCGTGGTATCCATTCCCAAGTGGTCACTGCAGACACATTAAGTTTATTCTAACAACAGGTGTGAAGGCTTTACTTAGAGCTGTCCAGTTATCCTCTGATCATTCAGGATGCCTTTTAATACAGAGTGTAAACAGGGCCATTCAGTTGTCAGTTTAAGAAAAGTAAAAGAGCTGAAAAACTAGAAATCGAAGTTTTCAGAATTAAAAAAACGAATGTGAGAAACAGTGACAGGTAGTGTCATTTGTCATTGTTCTGAATATAAAATAACCACTGGGTTGTCAAGGTTAATAAAGACTCATCACTGAGTCTCTTATTGGTAGTGCTGTCCAGAGGGACAGCAGGAGAGAAAGCATTTCATAGGTACATGACATCACTCACATTATCACCATGTTTTAGGCTTTAGGTTATTTGAATGTGTGTAATTCAGAGTGTCCCCTGTTTCTTTATGTTGCTTCCTTTTCAGCTACAGAGCACTATCAGAGAACACCGTGACGGAGGCAACGCAGGAGGAGTCTTCAGCCGCTACAATATCATTAAGGTGTGTGTCCATATATCTCAATTTATCGAAAACAATAAAGAATATCATTCATTTACTGAGTGAGTAGACTTTTGCAAATAAGTGAGCTTTAGTAATACACAGCAAACGTGACTGATTCTTTTATTGAACCCTTTCTCTCCTCCCTGTGACTCCACAGATTCAGAAGGTGGTGAATAAGAAGCTACGAGAGAGATATGCGCACAGACAAAAGGAAATTGCAGATGAGAATCATAACCATCACAACGAGCGAATGCTCTTCCATGGTAAATTGAAATCTAGTCAATATAAACTGGCATGGTTTGATTCACTCAACACATTTATTGTCTCCTGTAACTGGCTCGAAGTGTTTGGATGTGGAGGAAAATGTGAAAACCAGAAACTTAAAGGACACAGAAATGTGTAGTGTATGACATTGTTGATCTCTCAGTTTCTTCTCAAATCACTTACAGTACATGTTTGCGTCTTAGTCCATCCCAACGTGGATGTTTGAAGAGAATTTAATTGTATTGAGATGCCCTTTCCTCGGAAGCATCAAATAATGACATCTGTTTCTGTAAATAGTGGAAGCAGATCATTGCTGAAACCTTTCATAGCTTCTATTAAGACTTTAAGAGTTTTTGTTTTTTCTGCACAATCTTGTTCTTAACAAGGTGAAGGTGCACGTCAAGAGACTCACTCAAAACATGGGGATAGTCATTTTTATTTCAGATGAACAGAGCATATTTTACAGTACAGTCAAATGTTCAATAACATCACAGACTCACGTCTTTTTGGGCAGTCTGGGAGTTTAGTTGTCTGTGTATAGTTCCTGCATGGGTGTTGCTTTTCATCATCCAGCACAGAGAAGACAAAAACAAATGTTATCTTCATTAAAATGATAATGATAGTTGGAGGGTGACATGCAGTGTTATTATTCACATGAAGACTGCTTGCTTCTCATTTGAATTAAGCTTTGTGAAAAATTCCCCTGTAGTCACTTCCTGTTAGTCGACTTGGACCTTTTGCTTTCAGGTTCAACCGTTTGTGCACTCTGAGATTAACTCCGCTTTGTACTGCAATGCTTTCATACTCGCAGCCTGACTGTGAGCTTGAACAATTCTCATTAATCTTGCATGTCGCCTCTCAACCACACAGTTTAGTCAGGACACAACCCTCAGGACTGCAGCCGTCTGCTGTTTCTTTAAACAGAAAATCCCAGGAAGTTCTTTGGCTTTTGTGATGCCTGAAATGATGCGTCTGGCACGGCGATCATTCTGTGTTCAAAGTCTCTTAGATCATGTATTTCCCAGGAAAACACTTATTCAAACCGTTTCCAGCCTGTCTGAATTGTTTATGCTTTTGGAGCTTTATTTATTTGTGATTCCCCGTCTGAAGAAGAGAGCTGTTATGGCTGTTTATAAAAGGAGAGGTGTACTTATTGCCTTTTTTTCTCTGAAACTCTTACAATCATTTTTCTTAGTTACTTATATTTGGGCGGCTGTGGCTCAGCTGGTAGAGTCGGTCATCTCTTAACCGGAAGGTTTGGGGTTCGATCCCCAGCTCCTGTAGCCACATGTCCGATGTGTCCTTGGGAAAGACACTTAACCCCAAGTTGCTTCCCCTGCTTCGTCAGCGGAGTATGAATGGGATTAGTTACTTCTGATGGTCACTTTGCATAGCAGCCTCTGCCATCAGTGTGTGAATGGGTAGGTGTGGCATGCGGTGTTAAAGCACTTTGAGTAGTCAGAAGACAAGAAAAGCGCTTTACAAGCTCAAGTCCATTTACTATTTATATTTGGGTGACTCTATGGTTAAAGGAAATAATTAGGGCTGTAATCGTGATTTATCACAACATTTCCATAGTTAATGGCATAACATCGCATTTTTGATTGCATGTATGAACTTCTATTATTTTGCATTTTAAATAAAAAATGGTTTGGCTTTTATTTTGAGTTTTGAGTCTCATACTCAGAGTACTTCACCTGCTGTTTGAATACATCCCTGCTTTTATTTTGAAGTAAGGACCTTCTGGTAGATTGAAGACATTAATCATGGAAAAAGAAACTCGTTACGGATCAAAAAACTAAATGAAAACGGTAAACAAGTGCTAAGTGATGGACTTTTTATGAACGTGTCCCTTACAACTTTTAACATTTTCTCTTGTAAGGTTCTCCCTTCATCAATGCCATCATCCATAAGGGCTTCGACGAGCGACATGCCTACATCGGTGGCATGTTTGGCGCTGGCATCTACTTTGCTGAGAACTCCTCCAAAAGCAACCAGTACGTGTATGGGATTGGTGGAGGGACGGGATGCCCCACCCACAAAGACCGCTCCTGCTACGTGTGCCACAGGTGAAATGTCTAAGAAGTTAAGATGAAATAGATTTACTCCGCCATGGAGACAGAAGACTTCTCCTGTTTGTTCAGTTCAAATCAGTTCTTTCTACATGGAAGATAAAAGAACGTGTCCCAACTCCACCATCTACAACTTTTATTTTATTTTATTCTAATTATGAATTCAAATGGCAGAATAACTTTTCACTCAAGGTGAAACTGTCTATCCAGCTTTTTTAAATGTGAGTCTAATGGACTACTGTCCCAAGAAGCAGAGCAAAAACATGTGTACAATAAAAAATGTCGAGGCAGCTTCATGTCTGGGAAAACATTTAGCCTTCTTTACATACTTGGAAGAAAACTCCAAATAATGATTGTTCAATATTTATCATTTTTTCAAATCATTCCCCATCATTTTATGAAAACATAAGTGGAAGTTTGTCGCTGGGGCAAAAGAACCATACATGTTTAGACAGGCTGAGAATCGGACTTTATGAATTATTTATTATGGATTTGGTCAAATATACAGACATGCCACGGTGTTAAGAGCATATGGATTCAAAACTGGATTATTGACCTTGGCAGAAGTCTGCATCCTCTCAAGGCCCCTGTAGTTTTGTAGTTCAGAATTTGAACTCAGGTAGAGAGAACATGGATTAGCTTTTTATCAGCTAAGTAGATACACTGTTGTGTTATTGCAGGGGAATAAGAAAATCCTTTGAGTCACGCAGCAGGAAACTGTAAAGTGGTTACAGCAGCCAGGATGAAAGCATAACAGAAGAAAAAGAAAGTAAACAGACTGAGCAGTTAACTTTACATCATGGCACATTGCAAATATTTATTTTAGATAGTCTTCTTGCTTTTAATTTATTGGACAGCTTGAGAGAGACAGACAATGTGGGGAGAGAGAGAGTGGGTTGACATGCACCAAATAACAACAGTGCCGGAACACGAACCTGCATCCAGTGAGATGAGGACTGTAGCCTCTGTACATGTGATGCCTGCTCTGCCAACTGA
The DNA here is from genome assembly GCA_020745685.1 of Tautogolabrus adspersus. Lineage (NCBI taxonomy): Eukaryota > Metazoa > Chordata > Actinopteri > Labriformes > Labridae > Tautogolabrus > Tautogolabrus adspersus. The sequence goes on along the minus strand of CM036549.1, from coordinate 10,549,373 downwards.
GCTCAACCAGCATCTCACACATTGCAAATATTACATTTCTTTCAGATGTGTGTGATCTTCAGGGTGCTGGGTGTTTTGTAAAGTTTGAAAGCAGCAGAGAGAAAGGACTTTCAGACTCTTTTCCACAATTTGGATACAGCAGTCTGTTACTGACAGAGCTGCCCTGTGCTGTCTGACCGTCCTTTATTTGGGTCTGAGTTATTCTACTTTGCATTTCAGGCAGATGCTGTTCTGCAGAGTGACGCTGGGGAAGTCGTTTCTTCAATTCAGTGCAATGAAAATGGCCCATGCCCCCCCAGGACACCACTCCGTCATAGGCCGACCAAGTGTCAACGGACTAGCCTATGCTGAGTACGTCATCTACAGAGGGGAGCAGGTCAGTATACGCACACACACACACACAGTTTTTTTCATTGTTAAAACACTATTGAAATACGTGGATTACTACTGATTTTCATTAGTTAATATTTTTCTATTCCAGGATTAATTTAAGACAACCCGTGAATTGTCTTAATCTATTTGATTAATATAAATATTTACTAATGAGTTAATCAGTAGGAAAAAATCACTTGCCTTGATATGATGTGTTCTTTGTCCACAGGCGTACCCAGAATACTTGATCACCTACCAGATAGTGAAGCCAGAGAGTCTGGCCACGCCTGCTGCCAGCCCAGAGCAGAAGTCCTAGAAATCCCAGCCGGATTTAAAGAAGGCCAGACTGCAAAGAACTAGAGCCCGTCTCTAGGAGGACTAGAATTACACTAGTTGGCATTTCAAAGCTCAGACCCTAAACTTGAGAGTCCGGAGCTGGACTGGGGTTGGGCAGGATCGAAGAGTGAGACGACCCTCAGAAATGAGACGTGGAATGTGTTAAAACAGAAGAAGCAAAGAAGAAGAGGAGACAGTGGCTTTTAGTGTCAGTCTATGACACTTATACAGTGCAGAGCAGACAACAGATAAAAGTGATCCGATTGAACCCAGCTGAAAAAGATATTTGAATCAACATTTCTTGAGTTTCACCTGTAAGCACTTTTTTCAATGTGCAGGCCTCTGACTTGATTGGAGAGATAAAAACAGCAGATAGAACAGGACATAGTCCAAAGCAAAAGAAACATCTCTGATTTTGTACCTTTCCACTGCTCTATACTCTTCTTCCACTGTAGTCTATCCCCTGTTTGAATGTGATGTTTAGATATCGTGTCCTATTTCCGCTTTGTGCATTATCAACAGCAACAAAACAACATCCCAAAGCCGCTTTCAGAAATAACAATTCTGGTGCTGAGAAAACAGAAATCCAGCACATCTTATGTTACAGCTTGTCATGTGTTCACCAGTGAGACACTTTTCTCTGTGCTCCCTCACAGCTTTTCTGCTGTAAACAAAGACGAAATTCTGAAACAAGTGTGAAGAAGGAAAAGTCAAACAGATTATAGCGCACAAATGCCCAGGAGTCAAAGAATCAGAAAACATACAGGAGACCACAGTCCACTGCTGAGTACCCTCTTTCCCACTTCAGCAAATAACCGGAACCAACTTTCATATCCAGCAGTTCATGTCCATCCTTCAGCAAGTGAGCCCAGCAGAACTTCAAATCCACACAGTAGAAGAAAACGTGTACATCACAGATTTATAAAAAAGAAGTTTTCAGTTCACAGTTGGGGCACAGCTTAGTTGCAAGAAGCAGCTAGATATCGATGTTTAGATATCGTGTCTTATTTTCAATTTGTGCATCATCAACCGCAACAAAAGAACATCCCAAGGCCACTTTTAGAAATAACACTCGTCGTGCTGAGAGAACAGAAATCCAGCACATCTTATGTTACAGCTTGTCATGTTTTCACCAGCAAATACTAACCTGTATGTGCCTGAATGAATCTGACAAACGCTCAAGCCAACATGACATTAACCATACTAATCTTTGAGCTTTTGTTTTATATCTTAAGAGTAATTTTCAAATGTCAATAACTACAATTAGAGGATTTGGAAGGCTTTTAATTGGCTCTGACATGATGTTTGCTGTGCATTTCAGCTCAGTGAACATGAAAACAACCTCTTAATTTAGTATTTATTTGAACCAGGAGGACCACAAGACTTCAACACTGTTCTTTTTACACTCGTAGCGCACACTTAACGCAAGCTTTTCTGATCGAACAGTTCCCTCTAAAGCTGCATGTGGCAACTCAAACTACATAAAACAAGAACAATAGGAATTGTATCATGTGATGTCCTTGAACTACACACACAAAGCTCTGTGTATACTAAACCTGCCAAAGTGTGATCATTTATGGCAAAAGAACCCAAACAGATGGATACACAAAATGTCCAACATGCATTGAAATTAGCTTTCTCTGGATAAGGTGCTCACCTGCCAGTGTTTCCATTTGTGGGCACGAGTGACTGTTACCACTGGAATAATGTAGGGAAAATATTGACTTTGGGCATTATTCTCTGTAGTCTTGTCAAATACTTCACCTCTACATCTGGAACATGTTTCTATTTTGTGTTTTAAAGTCACTCAAAGGGACTCACATTTCTCCTTTTTCTGCTGTTTACATGTGCCTGATGCACTGATTCCTTCTTATCGAGAACTGTTGCTGCCACCTAGTGGTGAAAGAAAAAAATTCCACTTCATTTTGCTGTGGAGTACAGATGTACTGTTAATAATGGAGCAAGTTATGTTGGGTATCATTCTGCAAAGTACTATGTATGTGTATTTCTCTGAGGCATTCTCCATTTTTGTTTCATTCTTTTCTTTAAGTTTATATTTGTTCCCATTGTTTTGGGCCATGTTTTTATACTCCTGGGTTTTCACAACTGCAACATAACAAATGTTAAAAGTGAACATAGTCACTGTATTTTAGCAGGCCGTGCAGCAGACTGGTCACAGGCTGTATGAGGACATTTATAGATGCATACAGATGAACTAACACACACATGTATTGACCATTGACCGTGACAAACTAACGTGTCATACAAACCTCAGAACAAGATTAACATTCTACTCACACTACTTACTGTAAGCTAAAACTGTTTTGTTCTTTTTCTGACCATGTTTTTCTGTTGATTATTTATTTACAGTTATTATTTTAATTTAAGCTGTCCAACACGGGACCACACGTGGGTCCAGCAGTGCTGGAGGTTAATGGACTCCTTGAACATTTTGGAATGAAACTTTTTTTTGAAAATGGACACAATGTCTTGAAATCACTTGGAAACTCTTGTGTGATAACTAAACATCAGGCAACAGCAGAAGAGAGAGAGTTGGTTTGTATCCATTACATTTTAATGTGATGAGTTATCTTTTGTTTTTATCCAGGCTTTGTTCATACTAGAGTGTTTGTTAGTCAAACTCAGATTTCAGCTGAAGTTCATCCCAACAGCAATGAATGATACAACATTTCAGTAGCAGCACATTTCAGCATATTATAAAATAATGATTTGCAGGGAAATGAGATGGAATAGAATGACTGATACATTTTATAAATACATACATGGAACAACAATTGATGACTGAAGCCAAACTTAAACAATTAAAGTGTAATATTACATTTTAATTGGGGATAAACAGTTGCATCACTGATACACTGTTAACATAATATTGGCCCATGTATTACTTAAAAAAAAAAAAAGATTTTATCTTTCTGGAAGACATTTCAGCTTTACACATAATCTAAATTAATTACTTTTTTTAAATCTCAGAAAAATTAACTATTTTAAATCTGACATTTCACCAAACTCACAAACCACTCATTAGATGGAAACCGGTGATTCACAAAGTAATCGCTAAGTCGTGTTTTTTACACCTTCAGAGTCAGTTATGGAACAAAGGTTTCCGATGAGATGTTGGTGTCACTGTTTTCTCTCTGCATACAGAGCAGGTGGAGTTTATGGTGTCGACCTCAATAAGGTCACAACACTATGATTTAATACCAGAGAGCTGTGGGTGCTGTTTTAAATAGGACTGTACATAAACTAACTCCAGATGGGCCTTTTAACGGGTCTTTTATGGATCATTTTGAGTTCTTTTTCTTTTTTCCTTTGAAAAACTTTTCAAAGACTTTTTTTTTATGTGATAACTATCTGAATTGTGTTGGAGCTGGTTTGTCTCTATTTATTTGTGACAAGGGCCAGTCAGCCATCGTGTTGTAAATAGTTTCGAGAGGTGTGTGTATGCGTGCTTGTGTGTGTGTGTGTGTGTGTGTGTGTGTGTGTGTGTGTGTGTGTGTGTGTGTGTGTGTGTGTGTGTGTGTGTGTGTGTGTGTGTGTGTGTGTGTGTGTGTGTGTGTGTGTGTGTGTGTGTGTGTGTGTGTGTGTGTGTGTGTGTGTGTGTGTGTGTGTGTGTGGTCAATCATTCAATCCATGATTCACCTTCTGATCTGCCTTCTACAAAAGCCACACATTTGATGATCACATTTCCTCTCAGTAAAGTTTGGACTCCTGTTGTACAGACGGTTGTACAGAGCTGCCAATCAGCTAATATGTGGAACAAATGCTCTTTTCTTGTACAGAAGAAAATACTTAATAAAAGAAATTAACAGAGTCTTTTTTGTCTTAGTCATATTCTTTGTTCAGTTGTTTGGTAGCATCATTACTACTTTAACCCTTGAGGCACCCTTTAAACTTGTTCCTCTTAAGTCCTTAGGGACCCAAACGGGTCCCTCTCATAAAAGTGTAATAAAAATGTGATATATAATTTTTTTTTTTCACTTTCACCGCATCAGATCTTTTCAACACTTCAGACCTAACCATAGAAGTAAAGTTTTTTTCTATTTTTTTTCTATTTTCTATTTTTTTGCCCTTTTTGTCATGAGAACCCCTGATTTTTTCAATCGGAAAACACAAAATATGCAATATTTCCAAAAATGAGGTGCAAAGTGGAATATTTGGGATGAGGTTATTAGAGCCTTGACTAGGTCAATAATTAATAACAACATTGATTTTGATGCATTATTATTTTTGGAGCAATGAGAGTTTTTTCAAAAGACTTCCTCTTAAGTCCTTAAGGACCCAAACGGGTCCCTCTCATAAAAGTGTAATAAAAATGTGATATATAATTATTTTTTTTCACTTTCACCGCATCAGATCTTTTCAACAACTTCAGACCTAACCATAGAAGTAAAGTTTTTTTCTATTTTTTTTCTATTTTCTATTTTTTTGCCCTTTTTGTCATGAGAACCCCTGAGTTTTTCAATCGGAAAACACAAAATATGCAATATTTCCAAAAATGAGGTGCAAAGTGGAATATTTGGGATGAGGTTATTAGAGCCTTGACTAGGTCAATAATTAATAACAACATTGATTTTGATGCATTATTATTTTTGGAGCAATGAGAGTTTTTTCAAAAGACTTCCTCTTAAGTCCTTAAGGACCCAAACGGGTCCCTCTCATAAAAGTGTAATAAAAATGTGATATATAATTTTTTTTTTTCACTTTCACTGCATCAGATCTTTTCAACACTTCAGACCTAACCATAGATGTAAAGTTTTTTTCTATTTTTTTTCTATTTTCTATTTTTTTGCCCTTTTTGTCATGAGAACCCCTGATTTTTTCAATCGGAAAACACAAAATATGCAATATTTCCAAAAATGAGGTGCAAAGTGGAATATTTGGGATGAGGTTATTAGAGCCTTGACTAGGTCAATAATTAATAACAACATTGATTTTGATGCATTATTATTTTTGGAGCAATGAGAGTTTTTTCAAAAGACTTCCTCTTAAGTCCTTAAGGACCCAAACGGGTCCCTCTCATAAAAGTGTAATAAAAATGTGATATATAATTATTTTTTTTCACTTTCACCGCATCAGATCTTTTCAACAACTTCAGACCTAACCATAGAAGTAAAGTTTTTTTCTATTTTTTTTCTATTTTCTATTTTTTTGCCCTTTTTGTCATGAGAACCCCTGAGTTTTTCAATCGGAAAACACAAAATATGCAATATTTCCAAAAATGAGGTGCAAAGTGGAATATTTGGGATGAGGTTATTAGAGCCTTGACTAGGTCAATAATTAATAACAACATTGATTTTGATGCATTATTATTTTTGGAGCAATGAGAGTTTTTTCAAAAGACTTCCTCTTAAGTCATTAAGGCCCCAAACGGGTCCCTCTCATAAAAGTGTAATAAAAATGTGATATATCATTTTTTTTTTCACTTTCACCGCATCAGATCTTTTCAACAACTTCAGACCTAACCATAGAAGTAAAGTTTTTTTTTATTATTATTGTTTTATGACAACCCAGACAGGAACGCACAGAGCATCCGGACAATTTCAAAATAAAACACAATTTACGAACTAACAATCGTATTTTTCATCACTTTACCAACATAATGTCAAAACAGGCACCAAACGAACAACAAATTAACCTCAGAAAGACAAAGCAATGATCTATTGCAAATCAAGGCATAAACCACAGATCATTGTGAGGTGCATTTTACATGCGTTTCTTCCACATTTTGTGCACTGGCACAACACCCTTCTGCGCTGTTGGCACACACTGCCTCCGCTTTCTGGACGGCCCTGGCTCCTCCACCTCCTGACCCTGGACTTGTAGGACCATGCTGGCTGCAGAGGGTCCCCTGGGCAAACGGTTCCTCATTGCAATGGCCGGGTTGACAAGGGCCAAGCTGCTCCAAGAAGAGGCGCCGCCTGAAGCACTTGGTGCTTTCCCAGCTGGGGTTCACAGCGGTGAACAGGACATATGCATTGTAACATGTAATGTCCAGCATGTTGTAGAACAGGCACATGGGCCACCTGCGTGTCCTCCGACGGCAGGAGTAGGTGCCACAAACCTGCAAAAGAAAAAGAAAAGATCAGGGGACATGAATAAATATATACACATCCTTATTATTTTTGATAAATATAATTGATGTATAATTGCGCTTACCTGGTCTAGGTGGTCCACAGCCCCTCTGCATTTGTTATAGTCAAATCAAATAAAAAAAATCAATAGTCAAAAGTTCAAATGCAGTCTCAGGGCTTCTGATTCTGGCAATCGAATAGTGAGTCGGCCCTGGGGTCAAGATGGGAGGGGGAAAGAATCGTAGGGTCTCTTCGTGTGTTGGAGACCAAAGGATTTCCCCATTTTTGGATCTCCATGGAGAGGTGTCGTCCTCCATTGCCTCCTGCTCTTCCTCTTCTTCCTCCCCCTCCTCCTCCGAGCTGCAGGACCCCCCTGTGCCTGGCAAGACTACTTCCTCTGATTCCTCCTGGCTCTCAGCGGAATCCCCACTGCTGGTTACATCCTCAGTTACATCCTCCTCACTTTCCTCAGAGGACTGCAAGACTGCAGCTAGAACCTCTTCTGGTTTTGGTCCTCTCTTCATGGCTGTCTGCTGGAGAAATGACCAGCCAGACAAGGCTGCAAACTATCCTCGCAGACTTCAAAGATGCACCTGCGTAAATATTCTATACCACAAATCCAATAGGAGAGAGAAGGCTCTCTCTTTTGATAAACAAAAGACAAAACAAGAGCCCATTTGGCCTTTGATGACTCGAATTTCACACACACACACACACACACGCAAGCACACATGCACGCACACACACACAAAATATATTTTCAACCACATTCACACCACTCTTTTATATCAATCACAACACTCCAAGACCATTTTTGTGATGTTCAGGTTTTTTATTGCCATGCATTTTGCAAGTAAAGACAACCAGGCCTCCATTGAAAATGTATGTGATAAAGCCTCTGCTGCCCCTGGTGGTTTAGGGGGGTCATCACACCTAAAACCTGTTTTCCCTGTATTTTGAAGGTAGATGCTTAGATTTATTAGGTTATCATGGGAAAATCATTATATTATGTCAGGATTACAGTGTATCAAAAATGTGTGGTTATAATGGGAGTAGATTGGCCCAAATGGGTCCTTAGTGGCTGGAGAGAGACACAAATGTGTATCTCCTATTCTATACACCTTGCAAACAAGGTGATCATGGATTTTTAAAATTAATAATAAAAAAAACATCCTGGACAAGTTTCATACAATTAGCATTAACATTGACCGATATATTGAGGATCAAAAATGAAAAATACGCAAAATGTACCCGTTTGGGCCATAAGGTGCCTCAAGGGTTAACATTTGTATCATTTCTAATTCATCTAGCCTTTGTATTTATTATTTGTATTAACCTACAATAAGAGAGATTTTAATCCATCTATCAACATTATTTTTCAGGATGTCCTCAATAATACCCAGAATATTTGAAACACTCCCCAATAGAACAAATTACAAGTCTAAAGCAAAGTACAGCCCCATGATGGCCATGAAGTTTACAACATTTCTCTAAAACTTTAAAGACATTTTTTTATGAACTTAATAAAGTTGGATTTTTTAATGTGCTGATTTGTTTTCATGAATAAGGAAATTACTGTAAAAGATGTCAAAGAGAATTGTATACACTCGTTATAATCAAAGAGATGAAAACTGAGTTATTTTAACTTCAAAACCAAAAGACCTTTCTTCAACCAACATGAACGAAAAAGGAGCAACTTCTAATTAATTACTGATCAAATTAGATGCCATTTAATATATTTTCAGTCAATAACCTACCTGGCAAATCACCAATCTTTGTATCAGCTTCAAAGCTTTAAGGTTTTAATCAGTCAAAAACTGGCTTCACATGTAAAAGTTGAAGTAGCAGGTCGGAACCACTGGTGCACAACGTGTCCAGGTAGTGAGATCCAGCAGAATAAGAGGGTCCCTGACAACATAAAACAACTTAAGGCATGTATTGTCTTGTCTAAGATTAGGAAGACAGCAGACTGCATTAAAACTCAAATTCATACTGCTTCCTCCACTGTTTAATTTATAATCAATGTTTTCTAGTAGATGAATGGCCATAAGGGGTTATATCATTCAGCACCTTAGTATATATACACAGAAACAGACTGAAACACCGCAATCGTCAACTGAAATACTCATCTGGATGGAAATCAAGAAGGTGAAAAAAACAGTCAGATCATCAATTAATGATTTTAATCTTAACATTCTACTACAAAAACCTACTCAATTTAAATTTGTCCATCAACCTTATGATTTGATAAGGTCTATCAACCTTATCAAATCATACCTCTCAACCCGATCACAGCTTGTAAAAAATGCTTATACAGTATTATAAGTCTTATCAACTGGTGTCCCACAGGGCTTTATACTGGGCCCTATACTGTTCAGCATTTAAATTAATGATCTGCCATCTATATGTAATCAGTGTGATATTTTAATGTATGCTGATGATACAGTTGTTTTACTCATATAGAACTGCAGAAGAGATTAAACTAAACTAAGAAAATTGTTAAAGGTGGCATCCTGCCTTTACCAAAACTGTCTAGAATTAAATGAATCAAAAACAGTCTGCAGGTTTTTCACTAAAGGCCACAGTGTGGATATTGAGCAAGAAATTCTTATCTCAGGACAAACATTACAAGTTTTGCCAGAATACAAATACAAAGAAGTTTACATTGGCTTCAAAAACCACATCCAAAAAGTCTGTAGAAAAGGATTTTGGATTTATCAGAAACTCCCTATCATCTGATGTAGCCTTAATATACTTCCCCTCAATGATTCTCTCTCATATCATCCATTATCTGTTATGTTGGTCTACTACACACTCTGCAGCTCTAAAACCACTGGAATCATGATATAATAAAGCACTCAAAACTTTAGACAAAAAACCATTCAGTTTTCATCCTTGCCATATCCTAAAGAAGTACAGTCTGTTTAGCTGGGAAAACCTTATCAGATAGAAAAATGTCTGCTTCGTTTATAGAATTCTTCATTGTTTAGCTCCCCCCTTCTCTGTCTGGCTCTATTAACTTAAAAACTGCCACAAACAGGACCACTAGAGGTGCAGCGAGGGGGGACTGCACAATCCCACTCAGGAAAACCACATTCGGCCAGGGTGTCTCTTCCTTCAGAGCATCATATCAGTGGAATTTAATACCACAATCAATAAGGGAGTCAACATCCTACCATTCATTTAAATATAATGTTAAAAAATGGTTTATTGAGAATCACAGATTAAAAATAAAGATGTGGGGGAAACAAATGGGCTTTCAGCTGCAGTCTTTTAAACACGGTTGGTGATCTAAAAGCCTGCAGTGCCTGACCAATCAGAGCCATTCAGCACTGCAGCGGCTGCATGCCCTGTTGTCAAAGTCCCTGGACCTTCAAAACTTACTTGATAATATACCTCCTGCTGCATTGGCAACGTTTACAAAACTTTGCCTTATGTTAATGTTAAGCTGCACTAAATTGTGGGACATTAGTAGATTTTTAAAAATGTAGAATGTTATGCATTTATAAATAATATAAATAATATCAATAGTATCAATAATATCTGCAAATATCTGCAGCTGAAGCTGCTTAATTACAATCGTACACATATCTGTTGTTGTGTAGTGCTTTGTTCATGTTTTCTAAAATTGTATGTATGGTAAAAAAAATTATGCTCTCACCTCCGGAGGGCGCTGTTGGCTAACATTCATTTCTCTGAAACGTAAAGACGCATACACATGCTGTCATTTGATTTCCCATTTGGTACACATTGATCTGATTTATATTACAGCAAATTTGGAAAAACACCAACGTAGTGTGGCGGTAAGGGCAGGGAAGCACACACCAGTTGTTTTACTCTGCTTATGGATTTTTACATTTCCTAGCTAATTAAGTTTTCAAGTAAGAAATGACCATGTGCTTTATTTGGCACTATTTCTTTGTCAACAATCAATTTATTTTATTTTATTTCTTACTTTGGTTATATGTGCATTGCAGCTTTTTAATCAAATTTAAAAAGTATTTAATTACTATTTGAATAGAAAGTATTATCTTATTCCCTATGATATGATCGCCTTTTATCAAAGTATATGTGTTGGTTTTCACACATTGAGAGGAATAAAGTAAGCAAACAAATTAATTAAGAACATTGTTTATTCAACAGTGGCTCTTCAGTAATAAATAAATGCACGGATCATTCATTCCACAATAAAATTGAGGGAAAGTTGTTTTTAATATATATAAATGTCCAAGTGAAGGATTGATATTGCCATGATGGGTAAACAGCATTGACTAGACAGAGACAATCAAGACAGATGGACCTACAGAGAGAGGCAGACAGACAGACAGACAGACAGACAAGTACCACACAATGTGTAGAAAGTATTGCGTTTTTTACTGATTTGCTCTCTTTCCTCTCACTCTCTGTCTCTCACTTAACATCAATAAAATCACATACTGCAAAGTTCAGCCAGTCTACCATAATCATGATGTACAAATTACCTAAAAATTATAAATAAAGTATTGCATCACTTCAAAGTGCTACAGAGATAGGTGCTGACAATCTTCAAAAAACAGAAACGTTTGTTTACTTTGAGACCACGTGTGTATGTGTGTGTATCTGTCTGTTTATTTAGTGCGTAGATGAGCACCCGGGTATAAAAGCGACCATGGATGGACTTTGTGCCTTTGGATGTCTAGCACTGAGTGTAGAGCGAAGCCTGTTCAGAGGCAGAAGCACTACAAAAATTGTCTCAGACTGTGATGTAATGAAGGATTTGACATGAAGCTAGGGTGTGATATCCTAAAAAAGTCATTCCTATTGTTTCTTTCCTTGTATGAATTGTAAGTACAGTATTGCAAGACTTCTAACACAATGCTACAAGAACTCTGGACAAGCCTAAAAAACAGAAAAGGTTTTGGTTGTGGTCTGTATGTATGTGTGGGTGTGCACATCAGAACTCATACATACACTGACTGAACTTAAGGACAACTTCTTGTTATTGGATTATGGCAACAAAGGCCATTCTCTTTTTCCATCATGTATTTTTTTAGTAATGGATTTTCAATACACAATTGAGTTTTATTGTTTCCTTGTTTATCAACACAAAGAGCAACACTGGGGGTTTCCTGATGTTTTTAAAACAGTTTTTAAATATCCTTTCTTATAAAACCCAGCTTCAGTTGGACAATCTGTGAAAACATCACAGGATGTAAATCTAAGAAAAATATTGCCTCTAAAACTGCTTTGATCCACTTCCAAAACCATACTAGAAAAATGACATTTGTGTGTGATAATCATTATTTACTTCAACATTTAATTGTTTTTAATAGTTTAAGGAGTTGGTCTTTGTAGCTCGGGAAATCAATTTAAACATTGCTTTTGATACGCTTTTTTTTCTTTCTTTTTTTTTTACTTTTGCCATCCTGAATAATTGTCTGTGGAGTTCATCTGATGCCTAATAAAATAAAGTACATGATGTGTTTGTGTGTGTGTTTGTATTCATATATGGATGTGTGATTAGAGATGAATTAAAAGCTTTTGTTCTTGTGACATTGAGGAAAAAGAGTCTGGTATGCACAGCTGAAGTTCTGAGTTTTTTTTTAAAGGCTGATTAACATTCAGCATTACGCATTCTAGCAGCTAAGGGAAAAGTATTGTTTCACTGGAAAATCCAGGAACACCAAAGTTCAGGGGATACCTTTATGAACAAGGCACAAACATCTTAAAAGATCCATTGCTGGTGCATATTTTTGCCCATTAACTAAATAATTACCATTTTTCAAAGCATAGGAGCAATTTTCAGTTCATTTGAGTACCCTAAGAAAATGAACAGATTTGAGTATCCTAGGGGAAGGGAACAAAATGACTTGTATAAAAAAGTAATGTATTCTTTGGAAAATGGTTAAGCATAGGGCCATAAATTATTTATAATGGGTTAAAATATACAGGACCACCAGCATGGTTCTCTAAGTGGCTCTGTTTTTGTCTTAAGAATCTCCCAGAGCCAGAACTGTGCTTCTTCACTGGACCTTTGATCTCAAGAAACATCAGAATCACCCTATGGTTTCTATTAGCAGAAACCACTTTTTGTAAAGGCATTATTTCCTAGAGGCTCTGAACTAAAAAAAACAAAATAATTTGTGGCAGATGGGGTTTCCTACAGTGTTTATCAGGGACCAGCAAAGGGGTGTTCCAGTCCAACAGGGAGAGCCCTGGCCTATATTTGGCATCTTATTTTATATATTTAGCCTCTTTAGTGAAGGGATGAGGAGCAGATGAGAGAGGGTGGAAGGGGTAATGATAAGAGGCCGTGATGAGAGGAGGAGGATTATGATGACCAGGGGGTGAATAAAAGAGGATGAAAAGGAGATGAGAGGAGAGGAAGGTGTGTGTGTGGGTGAGAGACAGAGGGAGGAAGAGGACGTATGAAAGGCAGGAAGCTCCGGTCGGATCGCCAACAGAGCACCTGTCACTGAAGAGGCTCCTGCTTTCTATCAGTGTCTCCTCCCCTCTTTTCTCCATCCATCTCTTTGTCTGGTAACAGGAGGGACACCCAAAGGGGAAGGAGCTGGTGCTTAAAATTCCTCCTTCCTTCCTGTGTCCATCTCCTCTCCTAAAGACCTGTTGTCTCCATAGCAACAGACTCTGTCTTCATACTGAGCTTATTCAGTTGGTAGTCATGAATGTGTGTGTGTGTGTGTGTGTGTGTGTGTTTGTGCAGCAGAGAGCTCAGTGCTGTTAATGCATCTCTGTGTCAGCCATGTATCAGTTTGCCTCTGTGCATGTTGTTGTTTTGTTGTGTTTTTACAAAGAAGAGGGTGTAACTTCAGTAAATGTCAGTCCAACACTCCGTCCGAACTTGTTTACTGAAACAGGTTTTTGAAAGCCAGTTCATTTTTGGTCAATCAGAAGAAATCTAGTGTTGAAAATGGAAGGAGCGTTGGCTGGTTTCTGAACTATAAAAATGTTTTTTTTTTCAGTCTTTGAGTTTTGAAATAGGCACCATGACGCTTTTCACATCCCCCTCCCTGGAAGCATGTACATCTTGCAATAGTCACTAAGACTGACCACCCATCCAGACAATGGCAGCCAAGTCTGTGCTCAGATAGTTTTGTTTTTTGGGGTGAGGGGGGGGGGGTTATGATTGGCTGTCCATCAGCAGCCAGGGGAGGTCGTGAGTGGACTGTGGTGCAGGTAGGCAGAGTTCACCACAGACACTGGAAAGTTGAAAATAAAAGGGGAGGTGGGTGTCGTTGATGTCGAGGTGGTGGTCGTTGAGGATTTGGGTCCCAGTAGGGGGCTCGCGGTGGCAGCGGCTTCTGCAGCACACGAGGTGGCGAGGAGCTGAGACTCGAACTGCAGCAGCTGACCCATGAAGCTGAAGTTTGGGGAAATGATGCTGCGACGCCGGCGCACAAACTCAAATGCTTCATCCAGTCGCACCCGCTTCCTCTTCATCAGGTAGGCAAGGCAGATTGTTGCAGAGCGAGAGATGCCTGCTTGACAGTGGACCAGCACTCTCCCACTGGAGTCTCTTACGGAGTCTGAGGAGAGAATCGGTAAGAGGTCAGAGGTTTCAATGGACATTCATGAAATTGACACATTTATTTTCAGATTAATTTCGTACAGATATACATTCCCAGCAGAGGGAGGATACCATTGACTGATCACCCAGACAGAACTAGCATCAAATTCCATAGTGACATGGTACATGTAACCCTCCAACTTTTCGATTGAGGCAGTCATTCGTGGCTTGTATATCAATTACATCCTCAACTGTTGGATGGATTGTCATGGAATTTGGTACTGACATTTCAGCCTCCCTCAGGCTGAGAAAAGTCATGATTCAATAACTTGCCATCTAGGTCCATTATCTGTTCATTTATAGAATGTCTTCAGCACTTTAAATTCAAATGCCTGTAAAATGAATTGGTTATATATTTACTAATTACAAAATGTTTGCATTCTTCAAAATCAAGGTATTTGCATTGTTAGTTTGGCTTTAGCATTTAGCTAAGATTCAACACTGTTCCTTTGAGGTCTGCCACACAGAGCTGCTTACATATCTGCTGCTTGTTAATAGTGATTTTCAAATAGCTCTATGTTATTTTTTATGGGAAATACAAGTGAAATGAAGTGCATGCTTTCCTGTTTAAATTATTACAAATCAAAGTGCTCCGAGCAGATCATTTGAGGACAGTCCTATAAAACAGTTACCGGTAATCCAGTCAAGTAACCTTTGCTTTATAAAGGGGAAAATAGCACTTTTGCATTTAGTTATTCTTTTGGAGTAAAAAGGCCTAATTTGAATTTAGTTAATAGCCTGATCCCACTGAGGCACTTCAAAATATAAATCAAATTCAATGATAGGGATAGTAGAATGATAGTAATGATAGTAATCAATGATAGTAGAAGCTGATGGCTGTGCTTGCAAGTGAAATACAGCAAAATGAATGTGGGCTCTGTCTCATGTTTTTCTCCCTCTGCTCAGAGAGCACAAAGATTTCTTCTACACAGACACTTACCCCAACAAACCAACTTTTACCCCAAATGTATTTTTTATCTTTTTATCCCCCTAGCAACTAAGAGTTTAAACACAACATGTGTACAGTGGTCCTCACTTGAACCT
This sequence comes from Tautogolabrus adspersus, assembly GCA_020745685.1. Taxonomy (NCBI): domain Eukaryota; kingdom Metazoa; phylum Chordata; class Actinopteri; order Labriformes; family Labridae; genus Tautogolabrus; species Tautogolabrus adspersus. The sequence goes on along the minus strand of CM036549.1, from coordinate 10,533,962 downwards.
CCTCTCATCCACAACTTCCCTCCTCCCCTCTCTGTGCAATCAATCCGGTAACTAACCTCAAAGTGAGAAAGCAGCAAATCACATTTAACTGAAACACACAAGTGCAAAACTTGAGTCATCAGCCTCTTTCTCACTTCCTCTCATGTCCTATTTATGTCTCTAGCTCCTTCACTATGTTATCGTATGCTGTTACATCCGTTGCATTGAATAATCAGATTTAGGTAATAGATTGATTGAAGCATTTACAATAACTCAATTTCCTCAAGAGCCTCATTTTGAGTGATTAGTCGGACATTCATGAGATGGCAGCAGCAGGAAATTGAAAGCACACATTATGAAGAAGATAATGGAATGACTTCAATAATTGTTTTTCTCATGTTGATTCATTTAATCTAATATTCCAACATTGCTGGCTATACTTCTGTTAGGTTAAAAAATCATAATCAGAGTCCAGTTCACTCTATAACCTAAAATCTCTCATAATGACTTGCACTTCTCTAAAAACACACAGCGACTTATTGCTAAAAAATATATAACCAATTTTTGATTTCCCCGTGTCTTGCTGTGCTTTCCAAATGTCTACGTTTCCTCTCTCAAACTCTGTTTTTCACACACATACTGACAATTTCAGGTAACTCCAACACAGCGTCTGTTCACCCGGTAACAGCGGATGAGTCAGACTCTGGTCCCACAGCAGCTAACTATGACGCATACCAGCACCTACACACACACACACACACATCAGAGTACATGCTCACGAGCATACACCGACAGCACAGAAAGCACACACGCAATGTCTACGCACAAAATGCAAAGCAAAAGCAAATAATACAATTTTGCTAAGATTACATTCTGCAGAGTAACGATAGATATATCCTCACTTCAAATCATATTTTCTGTATTTTCCTTGTTCTACAATGGATTCACTGATTATATGTTGGTGATCCTCTGTCTTTTGAAGTAAAGAAGCGATGCATGGCTTTACATTACAGGTCAGTTTAGGATTTAAAAAAAAGCTTTTTTTTGTAAAGCAGAGCTGTGATGAGCCACCATTGTTGAACCTCAGATTATATCAACCAACCCAGCAATGAGCAGAAAAAATATAGATATATTTTTAAATTCAAAAACATAATCTATATAGACTATTGATTCAAAATTCATAAAATTTAGACGTAAATATTATACTGTAGGGTACATAACGTGCTGTAGCCTTATCGATTTTATTGGTGATTATCCACCATGGGAATGCATTTGTTCTGCTGAGATACCACACACTCCTACATATGTCACACAAGTGAGTACACTTACCTATGAACTCAATAGCCTCCAGGAACCAGCAGCTGATGTCTTCTTTATGGTTATCCTCCACAGGAATACATTTGTACTGGTACGCCCCCTCAAAATGATTTGGACAGTCTGCGGACACGTTCAACAAGGCGGAGATTCCGATACTGTCCAAAACCTCTTTCTTTGAGGCATGGAGGGCGCTGCCAAGGTAGAGAAACGGGAGAATCTCCACTGGACCCCCCTGGACCAAAGACAGATAGGAGGAAGATGATTAATTTATTATTTGAATCAGCAGTGAAGAGGCAGATTTTCTGTTCTGAGGCATTCAATTAAAAAATGCATCCATACATTGGGTCCTTTCATTACAGGTCATTGAATAAAGAAAACATCTCCTGACCCAACCTAAGTTAGAGAGCCATCTTGGACATAATTCACCTAAATGAAAAACAGCTTATATGATAATACAGAGAACTCACTGTCTCACTTTACAGTGGAGGTCATGTACCAGAAGACTTCAGTAAAAGCACAACCTCGCTTAAATACTTTGTTAATCACATTATCAATGCTTATCATTGGACTCTGGTATCTTATTATCTGTAGGATGAATCCAGGGTCGTCCCATACAGTCCATTTAGCTTGTTAGTTCAGGTCTCAAGCCAAGTTAGTTCACCACATGGAAGAAATATATTGCTGTACAAGCGGCTGTCTCTGATGAATTGACTAATGTTTACATGATCAAGCCATAAAATTCAATAAGAATGTTTTCGTGTTTAAGATTCATCAGTAAGTACAACTAATTCATCTTAGTGGTTTATAATCAACAGACTTTCATGCTGAAAATAGGACAACTTGTACTTTTATACAGTCACACAGAAAGTGGAATAAACATTTCCTTTGAGAAAAGTATGCTTCACAGCAACTCATCTTAAGAGAGCTGGTTATCAGTTATATAAATGAAGAAGATAGTGAATGCAAAAGTGCAATTTACAACCACAAATGTGCAGTTCATTCAATTACTTTTAGTATTGGCTGAGAACTTTTAGTCTCATTTCCTACTAGGAAAAGGAAAATTCTCATAGAAAATAGAAATGTCTATAGGTGCTTATCTGCTCTGTTTTTCTTTACCTACTACATATTCAAAGAAAATTCTATTTATGGTACAAAACATACTTTTTTATAATTAATACAAATGTTGCCTGGGGTTCTACTATTCTACTTTTGTTAGTTGTGTCCTATCTTGTATGTAGCATACTGTACTAAAAATAAACATTTTTCTCCCAAATGTTAGTCATGATCTGATGTAAGAGTTACAGCATTGCTTTCCCTCCCATTTAATCTGAGTGGTCAGCTATCGGTCTATACCGGTAGTGAGATGTATTGACCAGGGCTCAGTCTGTTTATGTCATCGCCACTGAGGACCTCGGTACTGACACAGCGTCAGGAAATGATCAATACGGCTAAAAGATGTAATATGAGGAGGGGGGTGTAGGGTGAGAGGAACAAAACAATTGAAATACCCATCGAGTAAGTCTCCCTCATCAATTTCTAAGCTGCAACAGGAAACTACCATATTCCTGGTAAATAACCCCCACCTGACAGTGTGGGCGAGACCATCTAGCCTTTTTTTTTTTTTTTCTTTCTCTGGGACATACAGAGGCTTGATTGTGTGCGTCTCTCTCCTCATGCGTTCCAGGGTAATTGGACCCACAGCACATGTGACTGTGAACATGGCATAACATCTGCAGTCCAGAACAGCAGATCACTGACCAACAAATTAAGCTAACCTGGGTCACAGGAAGTGACGCAAATTGATGAATCAATGACGAACTATAACCTTGAAAGATTTGAAGTTTTGGGGGAAAAAAACTAATATAAACACAGCTGTGATTTTCAGAAATCAGATATTTGTTACTACCTTTTCACTAGTTTGAACATCCAGGCTGTATGGGGACATGGCTAAGTGAGCTAAGAAAAGTGAATGACGGTTGGCTTGGTAAATAACATCAAGTGTTTGCACACGGCAGCTCTCTATGTCAATACGCAAAAACTGATGATGTCTATGCGGGATCAAAAGCTGGAACAGTTACATTGTTACATTGTCTAGTTTTGATACACAATAATAGTTAAGATTATTTATTCATCAATCACAAAATATTATTTTTTCCATTACAATTGTATTGCTTGTATTGCTGATTAATTGACAAACCAAGACAATTAAAGACAATTTGGTAAGTCTGAGCATTTGTGCTTCTTTTCACCTTTTTGGATAAAAACACTTTTTAGTTGTAGCCTGAACATTGAGTGCTCACACTCAATGTTCAGGCTACATCAAGTTGACACTGCTGACTGTTAACTCGTTATTAAAAGTGTTTCTGCTCTTGTGTTTTACCTGATCATGATGTGGTGTTCCACATGACGAGCAGGCAGAGTCGATGCTGGACTGGCTGGTGAGGGATGGCAAGGTTTTGGTCTTTAAACAGTACTCCGGGTACTCTGCGAAAAATCTGTCGTATCCACCTGAAAAGATTAAATATGGTGCATTAAATACAATGCTTTGCACTATGAAAAGCCCTAGAGTATCATACTGTATAATACACGTTTTATAGTATACAGTAGTATGATCACATAAGAAACAGTCTTGTTTTTAGCATGGGATATTCTTTCCCTTAAAGGACTGTAGACAAAGTCACATCATTCAGGACAACAGCATACAGCAGTATAGAGATATTTGTTTTGTAAACGTGTGTGCATGTGTGTGTGTGTGTGCATGTGTGTGTGTGTGTGTGTGTGTGTGTGTGGGGGGGGGGGTATTTAGGGACTAAAGAAGCATTGCAATGAATATTATCCAGGACAATCTGCACAATCTCCACCGAGTAGCACAGGGTCTTTAAAACTGAACCCTGACCTACTCCGTCCTGTGTCTACAGCCATGAATTTGAAAACAATTTAATCATCCCTTTGCTTTTTTATTCATCTGCAGGCTGACCACTGCTCTCTGCACCTCTGGGATCAAATCAGATTAACTGAGAAAATGTCATCTTTACAAGCTACACACATACACTCCTGTGCTTCAAGGCGTCTGCGTCATTAGGATGCACAACACAAAAAATAATGCGACACAGCTTGCAGCCTGCAGCAGCTTTGGTTTTCAGATTTCCTGCAGCCTAAAAATAGCCTAGTGGGTATACCGGGTGTTGATTTTACAATTTACAGCTTCCAATCTTTGATTTTCCCGAAGTGAACTGTTTCTGAAAGGATCATGTGTGTCCCTGTAAATCTCTTTGGTTTGATGTGGCTTCTACGCATCAGCATTACCTCATTCACTCAGCTCACGGCCATTTGTCATGTGTGAATGTGTAGCTGTGAGTGACTGAGTGAGTGTGTGTGTGTGTGTGTTAAAAAAAACATAACACCAATGCAAAAATAGCGCAGACACCGTTAAACAAATATTTCAATGTCTGTTTATAAGATAATAACTAAAAAAGGTCATCAATAACATTGACAATTGCATTGGCATAACATTTATTTTTGGCTGAAAATTTAAACGACTATACCCAACATGCATATTGAAACTAGGCTACTAATACAATTTGGAGTTATATTTTTTAATGAGGATATAATTATTATGAATGGTTGTATTTATTTCATTTGAAGCTTCACTGAAATGGAATGAATGTTATCAACATTTTAAAAATGACTTTAGAGGTTGTTCCCTCCCATGTAAAGGCTGAATTACCAACTAAATCAAATATCAACCCTTGTTTCATCATCATCATTATTATTATTATTATTATTATTAGGCCTACTATTAATATTATTTTAATGATTGGATCCTCTGTAACTTGTTATTTGTAGTAGGTTATAATTAATACACCTCTCCTAGTTATATTCTAATGGCCGTACTAGTGCTGTTGGTGAGTGTCAGGCTATTAATCATTAGGCTTGATGCTGCAGCTGACCCGTTAAGACTGCTTGTAATTCACGGACCCCATATTTACCTTTAAGCAGGTATATGTGTGTGCCGGAGGAGTCCCTGCACAACGCATTGAGGACCAGGGTCAGGGTGCTGTCCTCCTTCACCGTCTCAGAGTCCGGCGTCCTCTCATCGTACAGCACCACCGCGGAGTACATTCCGGAGCGTAGGCTGCCCCGGACCTCCTCGTCCCCGGCTAGTATCTGGTCCAGACTCAACACTGAGCCCTTGGCTCTGCGGCGGACGATGGTGTTACAGCGGGCATTAACGGCGCCGCGGATGTGCCCCGCACTGAAGGCGAGGAATGAGCGGCAGTCCAGCAGCAGGCACTTTGCGCTGTCGTCCTTTAAGAGCCGCTTCACCACCGGGCAGTCCATCTCTCCTAGGTCCTCCATAACACGTCGTTTCAGACTGCGTATGTAGGCTTCGCTGTCGATAAGCTCCTCTCTGCGTTTCCCTTTCTCTTCGCCCACAGCCTTCAAACACTGCACACGGTGCGCGGATACCCTTTGCGCCTCTTCTTTATCCGCTCATTGTTACCGCACTTGACGCTCAGTCCGGTCACCTCGTACTTTCTCCCTCTCCTGCTTCAAGTGTGCCTCCCCTAGGTTGTTTCTCTTTTTTTCCTTTTTTTATGAATGGCTGCATCGCGTCATAGCGGAGGTGACGTCAACTCATAGAAGCCTATCACACAGCGTCTAGTTTTCCGTCCCCTTTCACTCCTCTACCGTTCATTCATAAAAGAAAAGAAACAGACATCAATGAAACTAGAGGCGATAGAGAATGAGATTAGACTCCATGAGCTGTACAGGGGAATTTGCACTCTCCATGCTCTGCTAACCAACATGTGAAGACATTTAAAGGACATGTTAAATGAGCAGTCTTAAAAATGGTTAACATTGTAGTCAATGTGTCTTATTATTTTTAAGTTATTCAAAAGACTTTTGACAAACAGGCTATCTTGAGCTTTTCAGCCTCCTTTAGCTTTCCGTTTGATTGTTTTGATTTGTTTAAGGGTTAGGGTATATTTCTCTCATTTAACTATGCAACAAAATAAACATCATGCTACCCCAATTCTACCTTACCAGCCAAACAAGGCAGACATGACCTTAGGAAAAGAAGCTTGTAAATAAAGACGATCACAGCAGTTAGCAGATGTTTTTCACAGGGTTTGGATACAAACAGAGCTAGGTTAGCAGCTATGTCAACAGTGAATATTTGGCTTAAACCAGGGAAAAAAGTGCTCATGTATTCAAAATGTACTTTGCTTCCAAGGTGAGCATTTATATCATTGCTTAAGTAACGTATATGATGGCTAGCCTATACAAGATAGATGGTCTGTCAGATGCTTCAATGCTTCTCTCCTAACCCTAACCCCTAAAAAAACAATAATACAGTTTTAAGATAGTTCCTCCACTAAATTCAATGCAGAAAAAAAGAAATAACTTGAATAGCTGTATGTCATGTGAAAATATTTCACAATACAAATATATTTAAATATTTTAAAGTTCAGTATATACATTTTATTCAAAATTAAATACCTTACATTTAACAAGGGATTTCTGTTTTGCTGCAAAGAACTGAACTGCTTTCGGATGTGCTTGCCTATTTACGCACATAAACGTTTGTGTGTGCGTGTGCATAAGTCTGAGTATGCATCTGTGTGTGGGTGTGTAATCCTACAAGCGGAAATGTAATTTGCATCTCCTATCACACAGCCTCATCGAGCGTGTTCAGGTATTTGCATGTTGATCTCATTTCCATGGTTACGAGAGGAAAGAGCAGAAGCAGTAGATGTGAAAAAAGAAAAAAGCTAGACACCCTGACACAAGCAGACTGGCAGAAAAATAAGCAGACACCAGCTGAAAGATAAACAGACTACATTAATTCAAATATGATCATTTTAATGCTGTAACACTCTTGAAAAGATTCATCATGAATGGGATTATGTTAGAAACCGTGTGTGGTGTGAGCTAAGCTTATGGTTAGGCAAGACATTTGTAAGGCTATTGTTCAGAGACCTGATGTTTTTTTATGAATACACCAAGATTTAAGTCATTACAGTAAATACAGGTATGGTCAGAAATGTCAAAGCCACACTTGCCAGGCCTCATAAGCTTCTAATTTCCAACTAGGTTGAAGTCATGGGACATTTTAAGTATTGATTCATATTTTCAGTCTTAAATGTTTAAAAAAAAAAATTTTAATGTGGCATTTTTTTTTAATTAAAAGAGACACAATTGCTTTCTGTATGATATGAAAGTGTGAGTAAGTTTTACAAGATATTTAGAAGTTTTATGATTTAAGTCAGAGTCTTATCACATTATATGTGGCCATGAGAGTATGTTGTTGCTCCAACACATTTAGATGTGCTACATGTTTCTCCAGAAATTAAGATTGCTCTCCAGTACAACTGAGGTATGTCCAATGGAAATATCTAAAATAAAGAAAGGAAAAGATATCCTATTTTGTTTCTTTTATGGATTAAACTTGGAAAAAAAAACTATGCAAGTTTTAGACCAATGATCATTTTAATATTTGGAGACCAACAACTTATATTAAAAGGTATTTAGCATCACATAAACAACTTGAATGCTCCTGGACATGATTCCTCCAGGAACTGTACTAAAAAGATATAGCCATTGACACTAAAAACACAAGGAAGTTCCAATGTTGTTGGTGGAGAGGGCTCTGTAAATGGTCAAAGATTTGGTGACTGTAAAGGCCACCATAACCACCAAATCATCCAGTGACTACCTGAGTCCTTTGTGCATTGCATGCAACTGTTACTCCACCACACATTTATAATTGTTTTCTTTAATTTGTTATAATTGTCTGTAGATTGACATGAGCCGGGGAAAATATTTGTTGTGCAATGTATATAAATTGTACGAAACGTTTGTGAAAATGTCTTTTTAAAGATCACAAGTGGAACATGAATGTTTGAATTGTCTTTGCTGTGTGTGATCAACAAATGAGATTAGTTGACAGAAGCACTGCAGCGAAAATAGAAAGACCTTGAACGTTAAGACAGAGAGGTGAGAGGAAGTGAAATGGAGGACAGCGACAGACACAACAGAGAGGAAGAGGAGAAAGAGGCGAAGGATGGAGAGGGAGGAGGAAAGGTGAGAGACGGATGATTGAGTTAGAAAAAAAGAAGTGAGAACTTGTGCTGGACCGTAGCCTCTAGTGTCCTATATAAACACACAGACACACATACACACCACCTCCTATTACTGCCATCCCTAAACAATGCCTCGCACAGGCGGGATGGAGTTGCTGCCGTAGCAACAAGGGAGAGGTGTAGGAGGGTGGAGACAGCGACCGGAGGCTGCAAGGGAATTGGCTGGTTACAGACTCTGCACTGATGTCATCCCTCCCTCCTTTTTGCTCTCCCGTCCATCCATTCATCCCCTCGTATTCCTCTCCTGCATGCTGTCATCATTCAATATAGTGAAAGAAAGAGAGAGGGAGAGAGAGAGAGAGAGAGAGGGAGAGAGAGAGAGATGATATTTTTTATATGAGCTTTGCGCACATCACAGTTCGTAAATATATATTGTACTTATCCTCCTTCTTTCAACCTACTCCATTTTCTTCTCCATAGTCCTTAACTCTGTCTCTTCTGTTGACACCTTACACCTTCATCATACTTTCTCTCTGTTGTCATTGTTTCCAGTTTACAGGCACATTAAATATTACAGTCATGAAATGCAATGCTAATTTTCATCTGCTGTTTGAGTATACAATTAACACATCCTCCTAATAAGCATGCAGGGCAATAATACAAAGAGGATACCTTTACAATAATTACAAATATGCAACCACACAGAAGCATAATTTAATATGCATGCAAGCAGGCAATAGTAAACGACTAACAACATAGCAAGGCCACAGGACAGGCGGGAAACATACACACAGACAACTAGCAAGTTGCCGACAGCATAGAGCAGCTTACATTTGTGGTTCATTAGCGAGGCCTACAGCGGACATCTTTCACAGAGTTGGTGGCTCCAAACCTTACATACTTCTTGTACTTATTTCCGTAAGCATCCTAAAGCAGAGCTAGTCATTACTTCCAAAAGCCTGGCAAGAACTAAACATAAGGAAATTGTTACTGTTTGGATATAGAATTGCTGAATGCAGTCTATTTAGCATCTGTTAGCATTACTTTTTATTTTAGCAGAGCTGACCATTTCATTTAACAAATATTAAAATGTTTTCAGATATAACTTTCTTTCTGTCAGATGAGAAGGCGGATGGACCACTGGGGCGGCTGTGGCTCAGTTGGTAGAGTTGTCCGGAGGTCAGTCTCCAGCTCCTACAGCAACATGTCCGATGTGTCCTCACTCAACCCCTAATTGCTCCCGCTGCTTCGTCAGCAGCACATGAATGTGTATGAATGGGATTGGTTACTTCTGATGGTCTCACTACATACTGTAGCAACCACTGCCATCAGCGTGTGAATGGGTGTGAAGGGGTAGGTGTGACATGCCGTGTAAAAGTTCTTTGAGTAGTCAGAAGACTAGAAAAGCGCTAAACAAGCTCAAGTCCATTTACCATTTACCACTTCCACATCTGTATGATAATAATGAAGCTCATAATTCACCAGTTCACCAGACTAGTGGTAGATAAAGACTAGAGGCAGGAGAAAACAATCAATCTGGACCTGTAAAGCCCAGCGTTATTTATTGTCACTAATTATTTAATACATTATGCGAAGCTATGATAACAATGCTCCTGTATGTTTCAATCTATTCATCTCTATTGTAAATGTACTCGCAACTCCCTTAAAAAGGAGCTCTGAATGAATAATAAGTATTTTTATGGTTTGTAATGTAATTGTTGTATTGTATGCATACAAAATGTAATTAATAGTAGTCAATACTGGCATAGTGAACCACTTTTGTTTTATTGTGAAAATTCTGCTTACATTGAGTACAAATAAAGTCCACAAGGCAGGTTAATTAAAGCTCTAACATAGCATAAAAACAACACAGACTTGTATGAGTGTCTGTTTGTGTGTGTGTTATTCATGTGTTTATGCTCTAGATCTGTCCCCCTCTCTAATCCCATAATCCAGTGGTTAAGCCTTTACTGAGTGGCGCAACATTTTCATGAATGAATTTGTGTCATTTGTCATGTGTTTGTGTGAGTGTGCTGATAAAGGCAGATAGAGGGGGGTGAAGGAGAAAGGCAGTGACTGTGTGTAAAATAACAAAGAATAAATATGAGAAAAATCTGAGTGATGCTGAAGAGTTGCCGAGGAAAGGGAAATAAATAAGACAGAGAGAGCACGGTGAGTTTAGCAGTGGAAGTGAGAGTGGGTGGTTCAGGATTGTTTTTCTGTTCAGAAAAAAAAATCCATATTTTTTCTCTGACAGGCATGTTGAAGTGCCTACAATGAGTTCTCATGGCTGACAAGCAGTTTCACTTTTCAACTGAAGAAAGCAAACCATGAAGATGGCATTTTTCCAACCTGATGGTGAAAAAACCCCTGCAAAAAACCACATCATGTCAATGCTATTTTGTATGTTACCCAAATGCATATAGGATAACGACTTGGAACCTGCCATAAAGTGTTATCTGATAATAATGGTAGAATATGCTACTGTTTTCTCACACCTACAGTATTACAGTAAAAGGCAGGTTGATTAAAGCAACAATATGTAGGATTTCCATTTGTTAAGCTTTCGTGTCGACTGAAGACCTCTGAGTGCAACTGTGCTGTCATGCCTCCCCCTCATAGACAATGTGCAATTGTTGCCAAGCATAGGAGCGGTGTCATGAGAAGCAGAAGATACTTGTCGACTGACAAGGTACAGTAATGTACTGTACTGTAAATATGACTCTGCCAGTGTCTACAGCCTGTTGTAGATATAACTTCTGGTGTAAGATGGATTTATTTATTTGTACACAAGCCTGAGCCATAAATTGGGTTAGATTACTTTTTTGCACACGGTAAAGCTTCTAAACATGAGACAACAATGACACTGATAAAAATACAGCCTAACGTTACATCGCAAACTGTTGTTTATAGTATAATGTCTGCAGGGATGTATGCTCTGCTACTCCGTCACTCTCTCTTTTTCTCTTCTTAGCTTCATCAGTCACTGTCCATTTTCATCTCTTAGTCTCAGTTTAGCTCTAAGCCTCAGCCATCAAACAGTACCGAGACTGGCTTACTGGCTAGTTGCTGTAAAGCCTTACCCACTCCTTGTTGCCCACTGCCAAACTTATATTGTGCTGTAAACAGGTGTATGGGGTGATCTGTGGACAAGGGAGAGATGCTATTCGTTGTTTGATGTTGTTGTATTATTAGATCAATATTTAAACCACAATATTTTGATTGGAAAAGTTACATATTGTTGCTTTAAATGCCAAAAAACACACCACCCTCTAAATAACATGGTTAAGTGGTAAACTTATGTCCAATATGTTCCTTTGTTTTAGAGGCCTGTCATTACTCAAAACTTAACATGAAAAAGTTAAACATTAGAGTAAAGTCTGGAAAAGAATCTCATAACTTCCACAAGTATACGCTGTGGAAATGCTTTAATTGAATGTAATGCCAAATTGGATTTTGCTGACAATTATTTTTATTGCAACATTTTGGTTCAATAACATTCCATCCTCTCCTCCTCCATCACAGTCTGGTACGCTGCAGCCACAGCAAGAGAGAAGTGCAGGCTGCAGCGCATCATCTGCTCTGCAGAGAAGGTGATTGGCTGCAATCTTCCATCTCTCCACGACCTGTACACCTCCAGGACCCTGAGGCGTGCAGGTAAGATTGTGGCCGACCCCTCTCACCCCGCACATGGACTGTTTGAGACTCTCCCCTCTGGCAAGAGGCTGCGGTCCATCAGGACCAAAACCTCTCGCCACAAGAACAGTTTCTTCCCCTCTGCTGTCAGCCTCATGAACAATGTCCCTGCCCTCCCCCCCCTCCTCCCACATAACACAGACTCTCATCAGCCCCACAGTCAGAAACATCACAGTGATGTGAAGGCTGAAACTGTTTTTAAGCGTTACATTAACGCTCACTGGACTTTACATTCTTTTTCTCACATGCACTCCATTGCAGCTTGTAGATTTGTTATTTTTTTATTATTAATCTTTATTTTTTGACATTCTTTAAATTCTATTGTTTATATTGGTAAATTTCTTATATTTTATATTATTTAAGTTCTTGCTTTTTTTTTGGCTGTTTTTCCCTGTTAACTGTTTTTTGCACCAATACACCAAGACAAATTCCTTGTATGTGTAAATGTACTTGGCAATAAACACAATTCTGAGCTTCTGAGCTTCATCAGGAGATATATTTTGATCCCTGCTCCCTGTCTGTGCTCTTCGAAAGGTTTCGATGAACGTTGTCTGTTAATGATAGTAGGTGTTGCTTTGACTTCTGCCTCCTTTAAACTCTGGTTTTGTTTGGGTTTATGACATGTTTATCCAGAGCTCTTTGTGGAGACTCTGTGGGTTAATCAGTAATAAAGATAATAAGTCACCAACTGCTTCTTTCCATTCAAATAAACCAAATCTCACAGAAACAAGGTCATTGGACTGAACCCTTTAAAACCAAGACATATATGTGCTTTGCCTCGTTACTCTCACTATTAATCGTTAATGTAAATGTCATCGTAAGGACAACTTCCTCCTCAGCCTTCAGTGTAAACACTACAGTATTTGACAGTCCTTGACCTCAGGTGAAGGGAAATGCATGTTTACTTTTTGGTTTGAACCTTTGCTTAACTAGGATGATCAATGAAGAGCATATTTACAATGATGACCTAAATGGAAGGAATTGGCAGTATTGGCCTACAATTGTGGAAAAAGAGAGTAAAGTGCGGGTAATTTTTATATAGGCTATTTTTTTCATTTATAGCCTTTATTTAACTCTAGTTATTTAAAGGTCCCATATTATGCTTTTTCTGGTTTTATATGCTCTTTAGTGTGTTTTCTAGGTGTCTTGTGCATGTTTAGGCACATCTATGTGCAAAAATTCAAAATCCGCGGAAACGCGGCTTCTCCTACGTCCTCCTGTTAGCAGCTTTAATCTTTAAAGTAAAAAATGTTGACCTCACAAGACCTCCCTTGCTTTTTTCAGAAGAATAAAAAAAACAAAAAAAAACAATGTATCAAACCATAATAGGTCAACAGAATTGCAAAAACAAGTGCATAATTTTTTAAAGAACAAGTCTTGAATCTGAATCTTTAATAAAGTGTATTAGTTTGACTTTTGACAGAGCCTTTGCTATAAAGCTAAACTATCTGTGTAGAGGCCTTGTATTTATCAATCTTCTTATCTCTTTATCAGCAAGAAACTGAATGATCATGTTTCCAAAATGTTAAAGTGGCCTAGTCTTTTAACTTAAATGTTGGCCCCCAAAGTGGTGGCTGTACATGCTGAGCAGTGTTGTTAATGCTACATGCCAAGAGGTGAGGAACCCAAATCTTAAAAAAAATGAAATATTGTCCATTGAAACCACTTTAAAAAAAAGTAAACAGTAATTGCTGATCTGACAGAAAACTAACATTACATTTAGCATGCCATTAATTAATCAAGGACTGGTTTTACACTAGCATGAACTTTTCATCTCAACTTGTGGCAAATAGGCTAATGCAAAAGTGCACATACAGTGTTAATATCCATTGGCCTACAAAATTGTTGCACCCCCCCCCCCCCCCCCCCCCACCTATTTCCACATTTAAATGTGCTTTGAATAGCCAAAGCAACACAGGGTGAAATTGTGAGATCATATTCAAAGTTATTCATATTTTACTCAAACATCTGCAACCCTGGGGCATGTGTGCAGTCAAACGTTTCTGTTACTCCTCAGCAAGCAAAGTGTGTTTAAAACTACACAACTAATATAAATACTGCTTTAGGACATTATACTGTAACATACGAAAGACTCATCAAGCCAATGGGAAGCTAAGGTTTTTTAAAGTACTTAGGCACAGGTTAGGCACCTGTCCAGGTTGTTTGTTTCTATATTTGGCCATCTGGGAAACATCTGCTGGTGCTGAGGGGTTTACACATGAAAGTGATGCCAAAGGGAAGGGTCACATGTACATTTTGTCAATTTGAAGTAGACTAAATGTACACCCAAAATAATAAAAAACCCCAAAATAAAACATTACAAATATTTTTATACAGAACTCAACAAAAGTGTATGCTAATAATGAATGTGTATGTGGGCGAAAAAAGAAACAATCATGAAGAAAACATATTTTAGATTTTTGCCACTTCTGCCACATCATGCTGATCTTGGAATTTGTTTTTTGTAAACATTTGCATCCATGCTTTACTTAATTTCCTCAGTATGTTTCTGAATGAATGACTGTGAATGAAGATTGTGCGAAGGTCACAAGCAGGAAGTACTGAAGCACAACTTGTTTGTGTGTGTGTGTGTGTGTGTGTGTGTGTGTGTGTGTGTGTGTGTGTGTGTGTGTGTGTGTGTGTGTGTGTGTGTGTGTGTGTGTGTGCGCGCGTGTGTGTGCGTGTGTGTTCAAGAATGTGGCAGAGTAGAACATGAGGTTTAAAGACAGGAAACAGAGCGGTATTCAAAGCCTTTCTACACCCATACATAAACACAAAAACACATATATGGCTTGCTTCCTTGGTTTGATTTATTGTATATTTCATGTTTGAGTCTTGATGAAAACATTATATATTTGTCTGTTTATATGCATCCGGACAGCCAAATACATATGGCACTACATTTTTTACGTTATCTTATGAGGCAAAGGTGCATTCAACTTTACTCACGTCTTGACGTCATCAATCATTCATGTTTTTGTTTGAGAAAACGTGACAGAGTGAGAATTGTGGTTACTAAGGTAACAAGCATGGGCAAATATAAATGGGTACGAAAGGTAGAGACACACAGATTGGTTGTAAGCAACCAAAGATACTGTACTCTCAAGCCCACATTCATACAAAATGACAATCCATGTTGAACTCATGTTGACCTGTGTTTCATATGATGTGCTATTTTCCAGAAAACACCATGAAATGCAGCTGACCAGTGATACAGGATAAAAGGGGAAGGGGAGGGGGGGGAGTGAGAGGAAGAGAGGAGATGAATGGGGGAGGAACAGGAGGAAGTGGAGTGTCCTTGTTAATGTGACACTGTCACATTTAAGTGATTGAATTTCCTCTGTGTGAGTGTGTCAGTGTTTGTCTATGACTGTATAGCCATGAGTCAATTGCCCAATTGCCTGACAGACAACATGACTCGAGTTACACAACACAAAACTGAAACATTTCCCTCCTGGCCCCCCCTTCTTTGCCCGCTGGAAGCTCTAAAATGAAACCCAGGAGTCGAGGTGTTATCACAGCCTGCCACCGTACAAAGCAGCAGAATAATTTTATGTGCAGAGTGATGTAACACTTGACTTTCCTTCTTCTTGCTCCCTGCTCTCATGCTGCACTCAAAAGTAAAAACATGCAGCAGAAAAGACAACATGTACTCTAAGCTGTAGGTTGTTTCCAAACTTTTATCTAGGGGAGTGTCAGAGATGAGGCTAAACCAAACTATATTTGCATGCTTAGTTTTACCTACATTTGTTTAGGAGATTGAATGTCATATCTCTTTGTCTCTTTTGCCACTTTACCTTTGTCTGTAGAATGTAACCCTCACAAAGAGATCAAAATGAATAGTGTCTACCTTAACTAAAACATATAGAACATGAAATGTTAATTTTTATTTAAAATTATAATTATTGAATACATAAAACATTAGCATGCAAGCAAATCATCTGAACCTGTTGACCTTGAATGAGTTGAGTTGAATCCACTTCGACCAGGGTGCTGGTTTTCTGGGTTAGCTCAGTTGATATAGAGCAGGCACCCCATGTAACATTTACGGAGAACACAGTCCTCATTGCACTGGTCGCAGAGTTGATTTCCGCTATTTGGTGCATGACATCCCATCCCCCACACATTTCCTGTCTATATATCTGCCCAATCAAATAACCCCCCAAGAAAATGTTGTGTGATGTTATGGGCTGCTGTGGCTCAGTGGTAGAGTTGTCGTCTCTCAACCGGTTCGATCCCCAGCTGCTGCAGCAACATGTGTCCTTTGGAAAGACACTTAACCCCGAATTGCTCCCGCTGCTTTGTGGTGTATGATTGTGTATGAATGGGATTAGTTACTTCTGATGGTCTTACTACATAGCGACCAATGCCATCAGTGTGTGAATGGGTAGGTGTGACCTGCAGTGTAAAAGTGCTATGAGTAGTCAGAAGACTAGAAAAGCGTTATATACGTAAGCTCAAGTCCATTTACTATTTACCTAAAAAAACAATTCACAGTGTGCTTAGCCTGTTAACAGTTCAAACTAACCTAAATATGCAGTCTTCTATGTAATGTGATCATTAATGCAACATAGATCACCAGATAGCCAAACAGCGATTTATAAGAGTGTTTATTTCCATCTATGTGGGCTGATCTCTTGTGTGTTTCAACATAAAAATAGTGCCAAGTACAAGGTAGGTGGGGAACTGGGCTTGTAGCTGGAAGATTACATACACAGTCGGAGGCGAGAACCACTTTGTCACGAATCTGATGCAAGCTTTTTATTTTAATTATGTTAATCAGAGTCTCAGCTCATACTGCTATCTTTGGGAAAAAACAAACGTGACAACTAACAAGCCAGGGTCTTGATGTGACATAGGCTAAAACTAATTTGTCATAAAAATGTTTCAAAGTGCTTTAATCATATAATGTAACTTGACGATATCTTCAAAATGTTGCAGAATATATATGACAATTGTACTCGGAAACTGATTGTGTGTGTTTGCATTCACCATTGTATTAGTAGCACAGGTGATATTCCAGGTAGGATGAGTTAAAGTAGCATAAAATGTGGAGGTAGTAGTAGAGAGCTTTCTGGTGTTGATGTGTTAAATTTTGTGAACTGTGCTTTTCTGTAAAAGAGCAAACTGTACATGCAGAGTCATCTGTTTCAAATTACATAAAGGTCAAACTTCTGCAGTCACAGGTTACAGCAACGTCACATTGTCTGAAAATCACATTCTGTTTAATCGAATTGTAGACTGTCCTATGTCTGCAATGGTAACTTCCAGCCATACCACTAAATATCAATATATTCCTGATGTGAGGGTCAAGCAACATTTACTGGACCTCTCATATAATCTAATTGTGTTATGACATGATATTTTGCTCTTTTAAAGCACACTGCATTATCTACAGTGACTTTTCCATGGATATCCATTGCTTGTTTATGCTGCAAGCAATGCTGCCCATGCCCTTTGCTGTAACACTCTGTCTAAAAATAACCAGCTCTTGGTAAAGAGCAGCTTTTGGACTGTTTTACAGAGCTGCATGGGCTGTTAAATACAGGAACTTACATAATTTGAGGGGGATACTTTAAGTGATGTTACTTTATAAGAGGACAGTATTAGCCATCTCAGATATTTCCAACTAACTACCTTTAATCTACTTGCAGAGAAGAAATGCTTCTTTCTTCACAATGTTTCCCATGAATTATGCCTTAACCCTCTCACACATCCTCCTCAGCATTGTGCTTTAAGGCGCTGAATCTTGTGGTTGCCAGGAAACACTTAATAATATTTTGGACCATGTGTCTCATTTGTTGTCTCCTGCTGGGAATATTACCCTTCTTGATTTCACATAAAGATCACCCTGTTTATCAAATTCTGACAGACACTATTGTGGGCACTCATCTTCAAATCCTGAAACCAAAAATCAAACCCCCAAGACGATGATACACCACTGAACATTCGCTGGAACTCACAGTCTAACTCCTACTCACTCCATCATTAGAAGCCAAACAGCAAGCCTGTTCTCCAGTTTCGATAGAAAAATACTTTCTTTCTGCACCGGTCGCTGTAACTCCCCATGTTCATGTAACTGCTGTTATCTTCTCTAACTGTGCAAAGACAAACATCTCCTCCTACACTCCCAATGGGACTGGTTCTGAGGAAAAACAGTCATTAACAGTATGGAAGACACAGTGATGAAGCATTGAAGTAAGAAAACACTCTTATAAGTGTGAGGGCTGACAGTTGAGGATATGTGGGGTAAGTGTAGAACTGATTTGGCTACATATAAAACCCTGTTTGAGACATTTTCGTGACTTTTCTTTCCTCAATAAACTTTTTTTTGTTGTTTTAGAATTTAAAGATCATTATGACAAGAGTTAAGAGTTATGTTAGAGATAAGATTGCTTAACTAATCCCATGTCTCTAAACTACTGGACTTAATCTTGAGCTTGTATAGCGCTTTTCTAGTCTTCTGACTACTCAAAGCACTTTCACACCGCAGGTCACACCTACCTATTCACACACTGATGGCAGAGGCTGCTATGTAATGTGTCCATCGGTGTTAACTAATCCCATTCATACACACATTGGACATGTGGCAGCAGGAGCTGGGGATCGAACCCCCAACCTTTCGGTTGAGATACGACCTACTCTACCACAGCTGGTTACTGGTTATTCATTGGCATCATAGTTTATCAAAATACTCACTCATCTCTGCTGATTGTGTTTGCTAACAATCTTCTTTCTGTAATCTTTGAATAAGATATTGTGTTTCCATTGCTCAGATCATTCTTATGCTTTGCCATGTTGCCATGTTGTCATCTTCACTTGCCAAAAAAAGTAGTTTTTTTATGCCCTTGTGGGGGGTGACAAGGTCATATATTTACTATACTCTCAAAATACACTATTCATTCCGCATGAGTTAGCTTTCTGAAGAAATAACATTTTAAAAACAATTGCAGCAGTTCACTAAAAATTATGCACGGCCGTCACCTGTTTCTTCATCTGAATTATATCTGAAATAAAATGATGATATGTAACCTAAAAGTTTCCGCTTGCGTTCCCACTAAACCGAACAGCTAAATTCACTTTGTATAAATCATGTTCAGAAATGTGGCCTGACCTCTTAATTCAAATAGTGTGAGCATGGGTAAAGCTGTAGGAGAACAGGCCCGCTATTGTTGTCTATATATCTGAACGTGTTAGGCCGCCAGCTTTCCTAACAGCTGAGGATAAACATGCTGAGCTCTGTAGCACCAAGCAAACGTCACAGATTTTGTCTAAGAATGCCGAGTGTTTGATGGAGCCCAGGTCTGCTGGGCTGCCTGCTCACTGTGTGTCTGCAAACGTATGAATGATCAGGACTTTACAGCATTGTTTAAAGATCGACCAAAGAATAATTTATTGTATCTAAAGTTTGATTCAAACTAAGACAATCTGATTGAACAATATATTAATATAAATGCCCAGCAGAACCCAACAGGTCAAATGATGTGGTGACTAATCTACAAAGATAGATTGACTTGTAAAAATAGTGCAGCAGAAAGGCAGGAAATAAATACCTTTATACCCTTATACGTAAGTCTCATCCATCAACCAGGAATTACATATTTATACTAGCAAACCAAAGTAAATATTAACATACGACATATTACATATAGAGCTGGTTTATAATGTACTCTTTTACTCTTTGTTATGGGACTTGGCAGCAGCGGCAAAGTAACGCTTCCTTTTAACAGACAGACATTTCAAGCACAGCCAGAATCATCTGTCCTGACCATTGTAACCCTTAACCCCACACTTAAACCAAATTCAGTGGAGCTTAAATTATCAGTGGCAAGTATTACCTATCTTATCTTAACCATATAGTTTTCTCTTTGAATGTATTGGACACAAATGTATTGTGTTGAATAGTAATGAATACTGGCATCTACAAAACTAGGTTGAGCCCTGGTAGGCAAACATTCATAAACGTATGCAGCTTATGAATATGGCAAAAGTTATTTTAGACTTAATGTATGTTTTTCCAATAGATCTCATGGAAATGGACAAAATTAAAAAATCTGTTGGTACTGTACACGTCTAAACACAACTTCCTAACGTGTCAGCAATTCTCAGAGCAAAGTCTATTGTTTTTTTTTATAGACAAATTAACTCTAAACAGGTCAAATATATTCTTACATCCTTTAAAATGGATCGTGTGTTATTTACCCAAAATAAAATACAGTGCCAATGTTCGTGGTTATGGAGAAGCTGGCAAAGTTTAAAGCGGTTGCTTACTGATTTGTTTTTTAAAAGTGTTAGGACACAATAGGCATCATTGAATAAGAGGAATTAGATTTATTAGGCTTTCTATACACAGACAATTCTTGTCATTAGTAGCAATATTATGTGGGTTAATATTTATTGGGGGGGATTTGTAAAAAGTAGAGCAACCAAGCCTTAATCCTTAATCTTCATCCATATTTATTATGTTTCAAGGAAAGGAGCAGTGTTTGGCATTCGGTCAAATTTAAGGAACCAGTAACAAGCTCTTAATATAAGCTACTAGACACTTTAAGTCCAAAAAGAGTTGTTCAGATTGAAACTCAAATTTTCATTAATCACCCTCACTGCGACACACCTTCATTTCCCTCCTCTTCTCTGGCATCTCTCCTCATCTCATTCCTTCCATCCCTCCTCCTCCTCCATTTCCCTTCCAATTCCACCTCTGCTTCTTCTTCTTCTTCCCAAGCAGACGTCACTGGAGACAGAGCCATTTCTCCAGCAAGCTAAAAACAGGTCAAGTGTTGTTCCGTGATGTTAAAATGAGCAATGAAGGGGGGAAATGTGAGAGTCGGAAGAGGAGGCATCGTAGTGGAAAGTGTATAAGAGCCAGAGTTAGAGTTTGTCAATGAAAAGGAGGAGGGGTGTTTTACTCCCAATCACTCATCTGACTCTCCTGTTTCCTCTCCATGTATCACATTACAAATGCAGCCAATCTTATTCTAAAATAAATGTAAAGCATGCTTTCTGGCTTTGAGAAGTCATATCATTATCCTTTAAGTTCGGGTTTAAAATCATATAGCTTAATGCTAACAGAGGGATTCAATCTCTGACGTCAGTGCTATGAACTGAGGACATGAACATCATGAGCTGTTTCCACACATCCATATATATTTCCCCAACAAATCATAGGAAGTCATTAATATGTTATGGAGTTGAGTAACCTGAAACTCAACTGATGATGTGGCATATGCTGCAACTAGCAATGCATTTTTCAAAGACATGCACCTTCATCCAAAGATACAGGACCATAACAAGTGATTCTACACTTATACTGGGTAGACTGTTCTGTTCTCCTGAGGGCTCTGTGCTGAATCTGAGCAGCAGAGTTCAGCAGCTCCAGCTAAGATAAATGAGACAATTAAATCGTGCTTGATGGCACCTCAGTGACTAATGGCTTTTCCTTCCTGCTTGTCTGAGCACAGACAAACACAGTAGTAAGCAACAAGAAGTGTGTGTGCCGCATTGACAGACACACGCTTGTGTGTGTATGCGAGTGTGTCTCTGTTTTTTGTGTGTAGGCAGGAGGTTTGTTTGAGGATTTCAGCTGCCAGTTAAACAAATACTTGACATACAGTATATTTAATAGACGTTTAAGACAATCAGAAAGGATTACCAGGTGACATGATAGAAACAAAGGTTTTTTTACAGGAATCATTGTTCATTAACTTCACAATCTGTGTGATGTGTTTGATATGCTACTATCTGGTCAATTTGGGTTCACATAAAGAAAAAGATGGCATTCTTAGACTTTGCAATCAGCTTGGTAAAATGGTAAATGGACTAGGACTTGTAGAGCGCTTTTCTGGTCTTCTGACTACTCAAAGCCCTTTTGCAATAAATGTCACATTCACCCGTTCACACCACTTTTACACGCTGATGGCAGAGGCTGCTATGTAGAGTGCCAAACTGCCCAACAGTTATATTCCATTCTCATACATTCACACACTGCTGACGGGGCAGCCGGAGCAATTTGGGATTCAATGTCTTGCTAAAGGACACTTAACCATGTGACTGCAGGACTTGGGGATCAAAAAACAACAACCTCCGGGTATAGAAACGACTAACTATGTCCATTGGCACTATACCACTTTGTAGTCATTTCCTTCTGTGTGGGAGCTGGTCTTAGACGATACTATGTGTGCTGTGTACTGCACTTAACTATGTTTTTAAACAACACTCCAGAAAACCATTAGGCTAAGGAAGAAGAATCATCCAAGCCTTATCCATTGTCACTATGAAACACGTAAGATAGAAAAACAATTTGTCATCATCAGTTCTTATGTGCTTGAGTAAAGACATCATGCAAACTTTGTCCCTGTCAAATCTCTTGCAATCTCACATCACATCATCTTGATCTGTATATTATACTTTGTCAATAATTTGACCTTCAGATTGTACTGTCTGTAGGTGCTGCTGGGTGCTTACAACACACTTGTGGTTCAGCACGTGTAGCAGGGGTAGGGGGTTGCACTTTCTTGACTTCCTGTTGTATAGTCTGTTAAAGGCCATCAGTGGACTTGAGTGAGCAGACAGGACAGTCATGTGGTAATGAGCTCTGCTCATTAAAACTGACCTCTGGCTTTGTTCTGCCATCTGGATACACTGTCCTACCTCCTGTGAGATGTGTGTGTATATGTATGTGTGTAAGACATGATTCCCCTTTTTACTCATCACTTAGATAGAAAATTACCTCACCTGTCGTTTATTTCATTTTTAAAATATTTATCTATTTTATCTATTGATCTATAACCAATAGAAAAATCAAAAACACATATTGGGATTAGTTATCTGTACTTGGGAATGAAACAAATACGGTGCATGTTTTAACATTTTATAAAATTTTTCATTACACTTAATTCAAAATGTCCTAATGTTCTTTTGAATTGTATGAATTGGGAGTGTAATTTTACTTTGTGTTTCTTCCCATTATAAATCTCTCCAAACGTACGGTGCATGTGCAGCACTGTGAATTTTATTTAATTTAAAATCATGTGCACATAATAAACTGTTGAGCTTCGCATTATTTTAAATAAGCATCCTTGTGTTGTAATTTAAACAGGAAATAAAAGTATGCAACCTCTGCTCATCACATTTTTTACATTCATAAACATAACATGCTCAGGAGCCAATTAGCCGATCCATTGTCTGGGGTTACACAGTCAGCTGATTCAATTATGTTTCAGAATGTGAAGGAGTAGACCACAACCAGGCACACAGACAGCTGGTTCAGCCTTGAATGCAACAATTATTCCACATGAAATGCTGATCTGTTCATTTGGTGATCTACGAGGGGAGGTGGTGGACAATTCTCTGCTGCAGGCAATGTGTCACAGTCCAGTTAATTTCATATCTTTCCAAATGTACAGTAGCAGGCCAGTACCATAATTTTAAAGAACACAATACATTAACCAAAGTCAAATAATGTTCATTTACAGTTTTAATGGGAGCTACACGACAGTGGACACAACCAAGTGACCTGCAGAGACTGACATGAAGTTACTTCCTGTTGTTGGCATTGCACTTCAGTTGTATATGGATTGAACATGTAAAAAATATGTATATCAATCATAATGCGTTAAAGCAGATTATGTTACCTTATTACAAGTCAAGCCTAGCTGTTTTCCCCATCTCCAGTTTTTATACTAAGCTAAGCTAATGTGTCACTGGATGTAGCTTCATATTTAAATAAACTATATGGCATGGTATTGATCCCTATAGCCAAGAAAGCGAAGACTTTTGGTCGTTGAACAATCTCCCTGCATTTAACCACAGTACCTTGACATTATCAGCTGACATAGTAGATACATTTTGAGTAGATACATTTTGACCACTAGCAGCAAGTAACAATGAAACTTAATCTACACTCTTAGAGTATGCTATGGGAAAAATATGCATTGAGGTAAATGTGATTTGTAAATAATGAACCAGCATAGTGTTGTACTTCAACCATTTAGTCTGCCAGTATCATCTTAGTGATTTTAATTAGATTGGAAGTACAAAACAGCAAAAAGAGCAATTAAAAGAGCTATTTAAGCTCTCAAAATCAACTGACTTGGAAAGAGCACAAATAAATTAAACATAAGAGGATTCACTGTAAGTGACAAGTGCAGAGAGAGCAGTGAGTCATACTGTACCACCACACTGCTCACAAGAACCTAATTTTCTGCCACAGTTTGTGTGATGTATGTCTGCATGTGTATGTGTGAGGGAGAAAGTGAGACATCAAACCACTAAGTGAGAAAAATGCACATCTGCATCGTAATTCCGTTTTGTATGGAAGGAGAATAGCTCTGTGTGTGTTTGTGAGACAGCAGTGAGACACAGTCGGTGTGTTGAGCAGGACAAAAGCATCTTTCTGAGACACATTCCTATGGGTGACAGCATTGCTCACATTTTCTACATGTTAACACTCCATTCACAGAATGATAATGTTCTGATGCATGTTCATTTCTGTAATCCAATATGGTGCACCTTAACAAAAACTATCCTGATAATGTTTTTTTATGCTTTTGTATGATTTTATACTGGGTATTACCAAGTATACTAAATATATATAAGTATTTGTTATGTATTTAAATACAAGTTCATTCCTCTCTTCTAATTAAAAGAAAGTGTTTTATTTTAACCTCTGAGGAATATGTGCTACACAGCAACTGTGGGCAGTTAAACAGTTTGTTCTTTTCATTGTAATATAGTGCAAAATAAGGTATCAGAGTTATTTTCTTTGTCCTTGAATCATTCAATGATCTATGTATATTTTAGATACTGTGGCTGAGGCACTATAAGATAGAAGTCCCTAGCATTCAAAATGCTTCACTTGTAATCAAAGGCAACTACTGTGAATCTAAATGTTTGCACTAAAATGTAGTGCACAGGCAACATTTGTAGTAAGACAGCATGATGGTTGAGTCGTCATACCTTTTCCAAAAACGTTGTTTATTTGACTAAAATGACAAGGAAATAAGACACTGGTAAAAACTCTAAGGCCTAAAATAAGATTAAAAAAAGACATTTGATAACTGGAGCACGTAAATGTGACCTTAAGACAAAGAATACATGTTTTCTAAACTTAATATAATAATAAATGAGGAGTTTAAAATAAAATAAATCAATGCTGAAGACACAGAACAAGATTCGTTTATGATTCATGCCTCTCAAAATTATTCAGGTCACGGAGGTTATTTCAAATTTTGGCGCATGCTCTGAAACGCCCGCTGGCAACATTTACAATGTGATTCCGTGGTGTGTTTATCATAGCTAACTGCTTCAGAAATTACCATCTTCGTGTGTGTGTCAGTGAGACTTGCATACCAAAAGAAAGCGAGTCAGTGTTGGTATGATGAACAGTTGCTAAGCAGTTGTGGTTGCTAGGAGGTGGAGGGGGGAGGGAAGACAGGTTGGCATTAAGTGATGAAATCTGAGGGTTTACCTCTGTGTCTGTGTGTGTGTGTGTGTGTGTGTGTGTGTGTGTGTGTGTGTGTGTGTGCACATGTGTTTGCTGGGATGTATAAGGTTTTAATATTGATACTGCAGTGTTGGGACAAAGACGAAATTCTACCACATTGAAGCTGCCTTATAGGAGGTGATTTCAAGTCCAGTTCATAATGATACACAACCATAAAAATGGCAAAATAAAATTAAATCTAAATTCATGATCAAAGCAACGACAGATGACAGGATCATTGAGACAAAGAGTTTTGATGATTCATCTTTTTGAAGTAAAATAAATGACTCATTTAAACACAGACCACAAAATGCCGCCAAGATGCGACTGATTTAACAATGGAAGAATGAGTCATGTATTTTCGTCTTCTGTTGCAGATTTATCAAGCAAAGCTGCAGAGTATCTGGCAGAGGAACACACAGAGTGAAAGCAGCGCACTCCTTGGCTTTCCCCAGGACGATTACTGTATTAAACACAGCGGGGGGAAACCTCACAGTGCTGGCTTCCCTCTGTGTGTCTCCATATTTGAGCTTTTTTTTTTAGGCACCAGGCCTTCAGCTACACTTTTTTGTGCACATATGTTGTTATTTTTTCTCTAACTTATAAGCAGGTGCATCACTAAGCATACTGTGCATCCCTAGCTGGTATTGCTCCTGTCAGATCTGGTCTGATCCAGTCGGATGAAGGAGATGGTGGGGGTGTTGGTGGGCCGAGAAACAGGCAGCCATTTGTACTCCAAGTCTTGTGATGGAGGATCCAAACACCAGTCGTAGTGCTTTAACAGGTACATACACGCTTCCTGGTGGTAAGAGAGAAGACATTTATTTTTATTTTTGCAACTGTCTCTCTGCATGACAGACTTTGTTTAGAGTTAAAAGGTTGTGTGTCAGTGATTACTTCATAATATGCAAAAACAAAATGTTCTTCTAAAATGCACATGGCAGAGTGGGATGCTGAATAAGAGTCAAGCTTGTTAAGCTACAGCCAGATTTGAAAATAGAAATGCAACGCAACACCTTTCTAGCTGCCCCGTCGAAAAAATGGAACATTAAGTCCATGTGGTGTGCGCAGAAAAGACTGAAATAATAAACAGTTCATAACTGTGCCCCTGCGCATGGAGAAGAGCTCAGTAAGAGCTGAGCACAATTCTCATTTTTCAAAATGTCATCAGTTAATATCACAATCCTCCTTGTTTCTTTTTAAGGTGTGCCATAAGACAGAAATAACATGATATTCTGTTTCAATTTTATTTTACACACTAAATGCACCCAGAGCAACATGGCTTGTGATATCATATCCAGCATTCTCCATTGGCTGACACTCTCGCCACAGATCCGACCAATCAAATCCACTAGTAACAGCTACTTGCCCCGCCTCCCTCCACTTTCTGAATGGAGATTTTCCTGATAGAGGGGGAGGTGCAGGATGAATGAACACTATGTAGGAAGGGAGCAAAAAAGAGAGGGAATGGAGGAAGGATGATGATGGTGGGGGTGGGAGGAAGGAAAAAAGGGGAAGCATGAAGTAAGGAGGCGATGAGTCACATCTCTGACCTAGATCCCTGTGGTCTACTTTTTACCCTGGTTACACCCTCATGTGTTTGGTGGTATATGCAAGTGTTCTGTCTGCTAAGAACAAATCAGACTCATTTTAAAGAGCCAGATGGCCTGGCAATAAGAGGTCAGGTTACAACAAAAGAAGAGTGTCAACCTATGCATTATTGTGACAAACTACTGTAAATCTGATTTAAGTGATGGCAATGGTGTAACATTCTTATAATGGCAGGATCATTCGTTAGTGCTTCTTTACAAGGGTGCAACTACCACGACTGACCCAGTGCTTCTCTACTGAGGGACAGGGAAACATGCGCTAGCAGAGGATCAGAGTTGACCTCATTGCTATGGATGACATCATGTTTCTGAAATAATACAGACCACAGTGATTAGAAGACAGGTGACCAGCTGCGTCAGTGAAAGTGAAATTAAAAATTAATCCCGACTGAGGATGACCTCATCACAAAGGCTCAGGCAAACCTGGTGCTGACTCTTTCTTTGCCCATGCCACATATTTACACACTTAACCGTATTATATAATTGGATCCATTATAAGTATTTTTTTTTATTTGAATTATTTATAGTAGATTTTTATGTTTTCACTAAAGAGTCCACTTTTAAAAATACTTATATTTGACATATTTTAATTTAATTATTTGATTACCTCACTCGTTTCTGCCCCTTGACTTTGCAATACTTAACTTATTTTTCTCTTATTTTGTTTATTTTGCATAAACAAGAGTGTGAAAAGAAACTAAACTAGAAACTAGTTTGCTGTGTACAATCCCCCTTGATGATGACATTTGCTGTTTTATTTGTTTATGCATTTATTTACACTCAAACAATATATTTGAATACTGTTTGGGTTCTGTTATTTATCTCTCATGATTTTGAGACTTCATTTTGTAAACAGTACTCAGTAACTTTTTTCATCACTGGAATTTGGTGTAATGGTATGTTACACAGTTTTTTCAGCTGTATATATCATATACAAATATATATTTTGTATTGTTCTACAGGGACTTTAAGAACAACTTCCCTATGTGTGATTGCAGAGGGGAGTTGATTACTCCATTTGAGCAGCAATAGAATAAAACCAATTTTTCTGTCTCCATGACACTGGTTATGTTTAGTAATCTGATTCTAAACACTGAGGTAGGATTGTCCTGCTGAACAATGAGGACAGCAGATCGTTTAACCGCTTTGGACATTTCACCTGAGCTCTAATCAATCAGGCATTAACAATGACTCATGGGAGTGTGTGTGTGTGTGTGTGTGTGTGTGTGGGGGGGGGGATTAAGTCATCTCTCTGTTCCATTTTGGTTACTTTGCTGAAACACCCGCATCCATATTATGTTTCCATGCCTGTGCAGCTTTTTCCGTCAAGATCATACAGATGGCGTATCTTTAAGTGTAACCACCAGCGTAGGTGAAATAACGCACTTCCAGAGTTGGTTAACAGTCTGACTCAACGGATGTGAACTGCTGAGATAAGCCTTTCATTGGCTGACAAGTACAATCTGCTTCTGCTTCCTTCCCCCTGCTCTCTCTCCTCTGGTATTTCTTTCTGGCCATGTTTATTGGGAAACAGCAACGATTAGCAGCTGACATGGCAGTGAATGAAGTCATGAAAAGACTGGTTCAAAAAACTATGGTTCACTAGGGTAACACAACATATTATTGTTGTCGTTATTTAAAGAAAGTTCATGAAAAGCCCAGCCCCCCCTCAGCAAATTCTTGTGTACCTGGATGATAGTATATCACACATATTTGATTTTCGGCAAGTTGCAGGAAACATAGCCGAACTCTTAACCCCCCCCCCAAACTTTTAATATTAAATATGCTCCTGTTACCATTGTCAACTTCGCTCGTGATAACAGAAAGCTTCAAAGAGTTACTAAAGAGAGAGGGGCTTTGAGAGGAGTCAATCAAGTTAATTTGAATGGTTTGAACAAAAAATAATAATAATAAAAATTCAAAACATTGGAGAGAGCTTACTCCCTACCGCCCCCCCTCTTCCTAGAGTCGTAGGCCATGCAGGGTTGCCATGTTGCGGACACTGAAGCTTCAGTGTTCAGCCAACTCTGCATTGGGCTTGAAACCCTTCTGCGTTCTAACCTCTTTTTATTTATCCTAGTTTTACCACGTTTCTGGTCCTGGAGCTTATTAGATTACCAGGCAAACCGAGGGGCGTCTAAAACCGCCATGTGGGGGTGCCTAATAACCGCCTACCTTCTCTGGTCAAAACAAAAACAAACCATTTCGGACCAGAATCAAACTAAGAAGGAGGACATACTGGCTGCTGCATTGTTGACAGAGAAGCCAGCACTTCAACATAGCATGTTTCTTTAATGTCTGATGATATAGTAAGGAAATGTTATGATTTAATTCAGTAGATGTCTTCTTTATTGGTTGTCCAGGAGGGTTGTTTTTGAGTAATAAAAATAAGCAGGTTGCATAAGTTTCCATTTAAAACCTTTGAAATCCACTAGCTCTAAATTTCTAAATTTCCCCCATTGGGGGATCAATAAAGTTTATCCTTATCCTTAAAGTTTATCCTAGCTCATAGTGTTTGTTTTGAAGTTGGTGCTACCCCCTAACTCTCCTGTGTCAAGGCTCACATGGCACATACACACACACACAGCTGTTCTTGGAAGGAACGTCCTCCCATGGGAAATAAATCTCCCCCCTTCCTGTTGCACCACCTGTAACACACCTGTCTTGTTCTGAGCTCCCAAGGGTCATGTTTGCACGTGTGAGTGTTTGTCTGCATGTCTCTGGAGTATATAGGAAAGGTGGCTATGGTGAGAGGTGCCGTGGGGACTGACAGGTGGTTCAAACAGAACAGTCTGTACCTGGGCTCTCCATGTGATCTCGTACTCTATTAAACACACACAAACACACAGCCAAGCATTTCATCATACCGACAAGCGTTGCTTACTGAGTGGCTGGGTGATGGTTCATAGCCTCTTATGCTCCCTCTCTAGCTATAAGGCTGCAAAATCTTCATATCTTCCTTATTTTGTTCTTGATTTATAAGTCATATAAAGTTCATCAATATTAATAGTTGTACCTTGAAGTTCCTCTAAAAATTATGATTAAGGGCTTTCCAAGAAGCTTATCCTCCTTAATTATCACCCCATTCTTGAATCACTGTGTTTTCAGTATCGTAGCTACAGTGTGCAGTCTCAAAGTCAGATATCTTTTTCGAGGTAAAAGCTTTGAGATTGTTCTTAAGAACCCAACCAGGCCTCATAAAATGTGGATTTTATCATAGTATTGTAAGTTTATTGATGATATATACTAATGTTTGATTACATTACAAGGTTGAAGAGCAGTCCTGTAAATATTTTATTTGGGGTTTTGCAAAACCTAACTAGCTTCCTACTTCTCACACTACCGGTATATAGCTTGTGTTATTCTAAATCAGCGCTGTTGGATCCCCTTCTCCCTCCTAAAGGAGATTAAACAGATTGGTAGTACATTTTTCAGCAGCCCTTTGCTGAGTCCAGTAGACCCCCCTCCTCACCCTGTGACACTGAAGCTGGAATGAAAAATGCAAAGCTGAGGCTGGAGAACTACACATTTCTCAGCATTATAAACCCTCCTTTATGTTTGTTTCTGTGGTTCAAGATCGTTCCAACTAAAAAGAGAGTGAAAAAAACACCTTCAGTTCATTATTTCCCCTTTCTCAAAAATGTCACAATTTTACAAACAAGAAGAGCATGGCACTGGTTAGTGTGTGGCACATGTTTGTATTCATGTGTTTGTGAATGGCAGTGAAATGAGCAAAGAAAGGGAGTCACCTTTAGGAAGACATCTGTAAGTTTAGTTCCAATGCAGCCTCTTGGCCCGTTGCCAAAGGAACACAGCAAGCGCTCCTGACCTGCATTCCTGCACAGACAGAGAGTATCATGGTTACACACAAATACACACAAACACAAAATATTTACAAAGAAATCAGATATGCTGACATCAGTATTCTGAAAGAGAAAAAGGAAACACTTGCTCATACATACATTAGGGGTGGGAATCACCAGAGGACCCACGATACCATATTATCACGATACTTGGGTCACGATTAAATGTCATTGAGATTTTAAACATTTTGCGATATGCTGAGAATTGTGATACAAGATATTGGGATTTTAACTGCATATTATGTCCACAAAATTAAATAAATCATGAACTGTTTTGTCAAATACAACATCCTCAGTCTATTCATCTCACTTCAGTATTTTTATTTCTACACAATGGGAGTCGAGCCCACAGACTGACCAACACTGTGATTAAACTAAAACCCTGTCAAAGGCTGCATGCAGCTCACAATCTGAACTGTTAGTATTTCAGTCTAATTGAACTTAACTGAACACAAACATGTATGGACGCCTGGACAATTGCAGGAATTTTAAACAAAGCAACTTGTTCAATTTTAATTGTGCAACCCCTTCAGCACTTAAAAAAGCACATTTGCTATAAATGTAATGTAAATATCGATACTTGGGGGCCATGAGACGATATAATATCGCCACGCAAAATATGGACGATACTATGCTGAATCGATTTTTTTCCCCCACCTCTAACATACATACATACATTTGTTTACAACCCATAACCCTGCCCCTGTTCACTTCAGGTTGCACTGGCACAATTTAAGAACACTTACACAACAACTCTAATGTATGTTGCACAACACAGGTAGGTAGTATATACCACATCTTAAATTATATTGTATAATACACATTTTTTGCAATCTTTAACTTCTACTCTGTTTTTACATTTGAATATTTTTTACTTTTATTGTACTTTGAGAGTTTTTTTTATTTTTTATTCTTAATGTATCTTATGTATAAAATATGTAAATATGCTTTGCTGGAAAGTTACAAAATCCCATTTCAACATGCCTTGTATTGTGTGTAATTTCATACATAACCAATTAATGTGAACAAATCAGAGCGCTAAAGCCAGTGTTGTTCTTCACGACTGATTTACATCCCATTCATAGGGCTATTTCTCAGCAGAATAATGACTACTTCATGCCTCTGTTTGTGCTCCTCAAAAAAAATAAAAACTGTCAAAGAAGTCACTGTTATTCACAGAATGGTCATCAGAGGTGACATCATAATGGTCAAATGATGGTCAGATGTCTGTCAGCCAATGACGGGATCCAAATGGTGGCTCATATTTCAAATCAAAATGATGCAGATGTGAGCGGCTCAAATCTGGCACTGTGGGGAGCGTTGATGTCTTTGACACACAAAAAAACAGAAAACAACTTGTGCAAAATGATTTTTCATGACCTGGCAGGAAATGATAAAACTTGTCTTTTGACTCTGGGTAGCATGAATGACAATGACCAAAACACAACACATCACTTCCATAAATTACTCTAAGGTAACATGGGGGCGAAATGCCGTTCTCCTCAAATCAGACAGACTAAAAGAAACAGAGATACATAAATAACGCTAGACGGTTAAAAACAAGGCACATGACAAAGAAAAACACAAACCTGTTAAGAAGCAGTAATATGTGCGAGCAGAGTAAAATGTGATATGATGTGTCTTTCGGACTCTCTCTGCCACGTGTACATTTCCGATGTAATGCCTCCAAAAATATACCTTAAATAAAGAGCTGCTGGTTGTCAGCAGCCGACTCATGCGGGCCATCTTTCCCCTCTCACCGCTAATGTATCCTGTGTTCCTGAAACCTGAGCTCTGATTAAAGGCAAACAGGAAGCATTAGCTGTGTGTATAGTCTGACTCAGTGTGTGAGAGGCTTTGTGCGTGTGTAGGACTTAAAGACGGAGAAAGAAGGGAGAATGTAACTGTTCTCTGCAGCTTCTATCTAATGGTTTAATGTTCTATTAGGCCCATCCTGTAACACTTAAATGTTTAGTGTGTAATGCAGTCCTGTATTACTGAGACACAGAGAAGTCAAATCTTACATAGTCCAGTCCAGTATAAAGAAAAAATTGCTGTGGTTTTATTTCAAATCTTTTGGATTTAAAGAAAACTATGTTCTCAGATATATCTGGAACTAACAAATCAGCCCACTGCAGTAGCTCAGATTTGTATCTGTGTTTGGAAGTATTTCCGATTCATTCATCTACAGCCGGAGCCTGGGGAGGGAGGCAATGCTATTAGCTTCCAACTGGAAAAACACACACACACACACACACACACACACACACACACACACACACACGCACACACACACACACACACACACACACACACACACACACACACACACACAAACAGTCAGGTTGATGATACAGTTTATAATAGAACACATATACACATCTATACAGAAACACACACGCACACACACACACACACACACACACACACACACACACACACACACACACACACACACACACACACACACACACACACACACACACACACAATGTGTTGAAACTGTAGTTATTGTAGGTGGGCTTGTTATGTAACAGCACTGCAGTCATTACTTTAAAGAGCCAGGTGGCACAGAGAGGAGCTAGGCAGCTATCAAGGCTGACAGGAAAATAATCTCCAGGTAGACTGACAGATGGAGGAGCAGAAAGAAGCAGGTAGGAAGAAAAGGAAACAGACCGGAAGATAAGTGGACTGATACAGCAAACAAACAAACAAACAGAAAGATGCCTAATTTATTCCTCCAGAGGGAAAGTCACTCCTTTCAGCAGCAGTTAAGAATAATATCAAGCATTCACATACAAAACATTGAATCTTCTACTTCAGTTACCTCTCAACCCCAAGCTAATTGGCTTCTTAAGGAGACATGAGTCACAAACTAAAAGTTTCATTGATTAAATTCAGTAGGTATTTTTGAAATTATTCATCTTTGGAGCAGATACTGATTTAATGCAGCAGAGTGATGTAAATGGGATAAAACCAGAGAAAGATTCCGTCACCATCTCTACTGTGACATAAAATCGTGTCATCAATTTCATTATGTTGTAGATCATTGTTATAAATAAGAATAAGCACTTACATCAATTGATGTTTTTTTTACCACATGTATTTTTTATAACGGTTTCAGTGCAGAAGTTTTAGGTTCCTCCCTGATCTCCCATAATCTCTTATCATATTTTTGTAATGCCTTTTTAAGTGTGTTTGATACATATGACATCATATTTTCTCAAGAAAAACATCCATCATGACTCATTCTTAACCCCATCCCATCCTGCAGATCAGGAAGCACACACACACACACGCGCACACACACGCACGCACGCACGCACACACACACACACACACACACACACACACACACGCACACACGCACACACACAAAGCACATAGGGAATCCCCATTGGTAAAAAATGGGTATGAGGTAGCCAGTTACCATGGCAGCAGCTACCTTTCTATCAATTTCATTACATTTTTTAAATGACATCCATCCGTAAGTATACTCAGACACTGACATGTATTTATAAATACTGTATAGGTCATTTCTTGACCTTGAAAATGTGTTTTCTCTTTACCAAATCTCACATGATTATCATGATCACGATCAAGGTAGCCAAAAAAAAAAAAAAAGATTAAAAAGGAAATAATCCTGACTGTGAAATTGCCTTAACTGATGCGGCTGTGTGCTTTATGTGCATCTGTTAATTTGATTAATCTCCATTGAAAGGGGTTTTCGTAATGAAGAATTATTTTTAACGGATTGAATAAAAAGAGAATATATATATTTTAGAGGATTCACACTTTTTTGTTCACACACATGAAGGATAGAATCTTCTCTGACTCATTTTCGGCGTCCCATCCCTTCCCACAGGGCATTTTTCTCCCCCACCCTGCACACACACACACACTCACACACACACACACACGCACACACACAGGGAATCCCTATTGGTAAAGACAGTGTCAGGTGACCGGTTTCCATAGCAGCAGCTTCTTACATTCATACATTCATAGACATTCACACTCTCTGCTGTGTCGCCTGAATGAACAAGCATGAATGAGAATAAACAGGTGAATGGAGGAAGTGCATGAATAGGAAAGAGGTTGATGGAAAGAGTGAATTAGGTGAGAGTCAGATAAGGTTTCTCTTTCAGTAGACTAGCTAGAGAGCGAGAGATGCTAACTGTTTCTTTGTGCATATTGATTTTTGTTCAAAGTCCAGATTTTGAATTCCTGTCCGACTGTTAGCCCTTAGATGTGACAGTGATCAAGTCAGGTTGTGTACTCAGGCAGTGTTAATTTATCTGCTTTGGTTACTATGGTAACATTATGGGTGAATGTATATGGAGCAATAACAACTTGATTTTTCCATACAGATTTATTAAAAAAAGCTTTTCTCCAATTGACAAATTACTTACTCTGCTGTTTATGGAATGAATAATAATATAAACACAATTTACACATTGAATTATTTTTTCATTTACAAAAAGCACTATTGTGATTGGCAAAAGATTTGGCATGATGTTGGCAAACATAAAGAGGACTTCTTCACCTGAGGCTTTACCCGTCTGTTATTTGTTAGTTTAAGAACATCAGGCATTGTGAGATCATACCACAGCCACTGACCACACTCTAAATCAGAAGCTTTGGTCAACAATGACACAATTTTGTATTCAAATCCAAACAGAGAGATGAAGTTTTGACTTTGTTTGATCTATAGATGCATGCATGGAGAAAAGTTTGTTTCAAAGTGAGTGATATCAATCGGTCTAGTCTGAATGGGAAATATCTAAGTTGACTAAACATATTTTATTGGGTTATGTGTGTGTTGTTAATGAAGACTGTAGCGGCATTCTTTTTTTAGATTTGTTTTCACCTTTATTGATGACATTAGATTAATAGAGACAGGAAATGTGGGGATGAAAGGGTTGGGTAAACATGCATTACAGGCCCGAGGTCGAGAGTTGAACCTGCAGCTGATGTGTCGAGCGCTGTAGCCTCTCTATATGGGGGCGCCTCCTCCAGACACTAAGTTAAACCAGTGCCCCCCAATGGGTGTTTCTATCATTACTGCACTAAAAGACGAACAAATCAAAGATTCTCACCGTCCACTCCATCTCTCTGGAAGGAAGCTGTCTGGCTCATGGAAGACCTCAGGGTCTCGGTGGACAGAGTGGCTGACATAGATGACACCATGATTCTTTGGGACAAGAAACCCTGCGAGGGTGGCATCCTACACACAGAAAGTGAAGGACATGGAACATTAGGAGCTTATTTTAAATCAAGTGATATGAAACCTGTATTGACAAAATATTTCTGGACTGTAAAACAGTGGAAAATGTTAACCATGATCATTTTTGTGATGTTATTCTTCACTTTTCCTGAAACTTTCCAACCACCCCGTGCTTTCCCTTTATTGAGGGCTGTCTGAAAAATATGATTGGGGTCTTAAAGACACCAGTGTGAAATACGGTATTAGTGACTGTGCATGGTTTACGTAAAAATATCTTTTAGTTTTTTCTTACTACATTAACATCAAAGCTTTGGAAAACAGGCTGTAGAAGTGTCACCAAGACTATTTCTTCACCCTGTGGAATGAATGCAGCTGTCACTTGGGTCTTAGTTCTTACCTCTAATTTTTCAAACGTCATTCAATGGTAAGGTCCTGCTTCAAATTAACTACACAAGTAGTTTCATCATAGACCGCCATGATAAAAAAATGAGATGGTAAGACAGCATTGATGCAACTTCAACAACATGCTATTAGTACCCCTTTGAACCAAAGGGAATGAGTGACCTCTTTAACTCAAATGTTTGCCTCAAAGTAAAATTGCATTTCCATTTCCAACCAAATATCCGGAGCTGGTATTAAGCTCTGTTGAAAGGAGCCACCTTGGGGCAAAAAAGACCACATTCTCGATTGTTGCCCTTTAAATTCATCTTTTCACCCCATCCATTAGTAGCTGCACTAATGGACTGCAACAGAACATGATCACTGTTTCTCTTTCCTCTTCCCTCTTACTAATTTTTCTCTCTCTGCTGGAGTGGAAAATCTTTTACAAATCTCCTCTTTCTTTGCCCTTGCTGAGTTCACTCTCTCTCTCACTCTTGCTCTCACCCTCTCACACAAAAACACACTCAAACTGTTCCATATCTTAGTTCCACCTGGATGGAGCTTCGACTTTTTCCACCTGATTGTGAATACTAATACCGTCTATCTTTATTATGCACCTTCCTGCACACATAAACATCTCATTAACTTGTTTCTCCACAGATCCAGGACTTCCCCCTGGCTGTTGTTTGTATTAGTTGTTTTTAATGGTCTTACAAAAGAAGTGGGAAGAGCAACTTTCACTATTGTTGGATGTGTTCTTGCTAAATTATTCAATATTAAAACATTAGGATGATGTCAGGGTTGGATTCATTTTTAATGATGTGCCTCATTGTATCTCAGCTTGTAATCTCATTTTGGTCATGATGTTTTCACGGAACATTTAAATCCCTGTTTACATCATCATTACCTAAAGCCAGGTTTCTGATCATCTGTTGTAGATATGTCATCACCTCAGTCACTGTGTTTGTGCCAAAATAGAAACCTGCATCAGTGTTTACATGCTGATTTCTATTTCAGTACTTTGAGTAGAATGGTTACACTGCTGATGATGCTACTCAGGAGCAACTCAAGGTTCAGTATGTTTCCCGGCGCCATGTGGCTGAAGGAGTTTGGGATCAAACCCCCAACCTGCCTTGCAAGAGATGACCGCTTTGACCATTGAGCCACGGCCTCCCACAGATTTCTGGAAATAGTGTACAATGTCTACATGGTAAGTACATTTGAAGTATTTAATGTTGTAAACATTGTAACATCTATCTGTAAAAGAATATTTTATGAGACTTCAGAATTCTACATATGTGTTGCTCTGTATTTTTAATATTTTCACAGTCAAAATGCTTCATTAACATTTCAAAGTGGCCAATACATCACTTATTAACTTTAAGCAGTCTGCAAAGAAGCTCCCTTGTACGTAATCTTCAGAACTTTTAAATACAAATGATCAGATCAAATCCTCTTTTCTGTCATTTAATCCTACTTTGTATTTATGCCTTCAAAAAAATACAAGGCGCCTTATTGCAGAGTTCTTTCTTCTCTAAAATTGTCTAAAACCCACATATCACCAACCCGTGTCCCACTGAGGCAGGGAATCATTGTGAACTGTTGCGCTTCATAGAAGTGACAAATGACTTTCCACTCGGCCTCAGTGTCACCAGCACACATCACTCCCCACACTGACCCCCCCGTCCCCTTCACTCACATCCTTCCGGAGGGGAAGCGGAGCCAATCAATCACAGAGATGGATCAATGCCTCTGATTGGGTTGTTGCATAAGGCTGTTTGATGAGGCCTCAATGATCAACGACAGTCGGAGCGGGACAAGGCGGAGCAACTGTAAGCTACCAGCCAATTGAGAGACGATGCTTCGAGAAAAGAAGGATTTCTATTGGCCAACTGTGCTGATGTCAAAGCAGAAAGCAATCATTTTAAAGAATGAAAATCGATGTTATAACAAATACAGTCGGCTTACAGAATCGAAGATGTCGTAATGGATACAGATTTACCCAACGATAGAGGTCATAGTAATATTTAACAATACCTCATAGATAACACGTCACAAGTTAACAAAGTATGCCAAAATTATGGCTGCATGGGACAGTTTGAAGAGGTCAAAAGCAGCAACACTTGTAGTATGGAGATCCACTTTATTAACAAATTAGATTGGGCTTGTGGCCTTCAGCAGGGTCATCGACATGAGACAGTTAACAATTAACAATGGTTTACTGTCATTGTTCATGGTACAATGACGATTTACAGCTTGTTGAAATTAAAAAACACATGCTGCTCCAATAATGACAGTCAGAGCTCTGTTAAAGCTGGCACACAATGCTAGCAATCAATGTGATAGTGCTACAGAGTAACTGCAGTTTTGTGTGTAGTTAGTGACTCACATTACATTCGATCTCACTGAAAAAAGTATTAAATCCTAAAGGTCCCTAAAAAAAGAGGTTGTTTCAGCAGAACCTGTCACCAGCAGCTGAAAACTTTAGATAAACTGACTAGTCTCAAGGTGACCCTCAAAAAAGGCTCGACATTTTAGGATTGACAACACTGGGATTTAGTGCAGGGTTTGTATGATAACCTGTATGGTGTTCATGTTTCTTGTCCAATACACAGGATTCTTTGTACTAGGCAATGGGCACAACAAAATATGACATCACAGTGGAAGATACTTTCTGTTAAAGTAATATGTCGCCATCTAGAGGACAGAAGTGCAACACAACAGACAATAAAATACAGGCGTGTCATTTTCTGAAGACAACAGGAATATCAAAAAATACATTGAAGTACAATCACAGCTATCACAAATCCTTACAAGGGGACAGAGATTGTGAGAAATGCTAAACAGAGGCTGTTATCTAAGAGAAAATTAAGTATCCCTAAATTTAAAAATGTAAAAATCTGACTTGTAAGCCTGTGTCATTTAAAAACCGTATTAATAAGGATAGCTGGTAGATAATTCTACTCTTGCACAGATTGTTTTGATATTCTGATCAACGGTTACTACCCTGTGCTTAAAATGGTTAGGATACTGGCTTAAAATAAACTCCTCAATGTTACACTCAATCTCTCAAATTCCGAACACAGGATGAGAAATATTGGTCACCATTAATGACTACATGAAAAATCGATATGGTGTAAAGAAGTCCTCAGGTGAACAGTCTTACCTGATCAGCTAGTCTGCGTCCACCAATGAAAGGAGGCCAAAGTCTCTGAACCTCCAGCAGTACTCTGTGCAGGAAATCAGGCTCTTCCAGGGCTTGCTGGCGCATCTTCCCATGAACATTGAGAAATATATTTGTATATTTCAAATGAAATAGAAAATACTTTGCATAGAAACTCATCACACATAGTTGTGTCTAGAGAGGCCTCATTTTACTCAGTAAAAAAAGCACTCAGATTAACTTTCATTTAACATCTAGTAGTGGAATACCAGCTTCAAGGTTTATGCATTGGTCTAAGAGTACAGTGAGTTCCAGCAGCTGAAAAGTCTCAAGGTGACCTTCAACAAAGGCTGGACATTTTAAGATAATCAGTCTGATAGTGATAGGTGGGTTGGTATATTTAGACTAAGTTTAAGAGCGTGCATTCATTTTCAACCTTCCAGGTACTATTTAAACAATTCATTCAAGAGCCAATTTAAGATCAAACACAATTTTTAAGCTATCTAATTTAATTTTCTGCACCTTGAAGAAATGTATTTTGATTTTTATACCTGTTTGTTTCCACTGAGTGCCAGTGTAAAGGATGTGAGCAGTGAGGCCAGAGCTTTAGGGATCAGAGCTGAGATGAACAGCAGGAGATGCTGGGAGGCGGAACTGGAGTCAGGCAGCGGCAAAGAAGCAAGAGAGCCCACAAAACTAGAGAGATGTAGCAAGGCAGAGAGGAGACATCACGTGTCAGATTAAGATGTCGCTTTTAGCAGCTCACGACAAATCCATAGATTAATTATAATAAACCAATAATCCCATAACCAGAGATCTCCAGCCTCTACTAGCCTTTGATTTGTGGCACACAGGAAAGTGCTACATGCAAAAGATCACATATACCCTTTTCACACATTTCACGTATTTCAAAACCTCTGAACTCACCCAAAGAAGAGAAGAGAAAGTATCCATCATTTAGTGAATGTGCCAACCGTCTATTAAGCAATTTTCAATTTGTGTATTAAAAAAAGAGCTGAATGCACAAATCACAGAGCTTGACAGTGCTTAGGTGAACGGGTCAAATTTGAAGAAGACAAAATGAGTTATTGGCTAGCAACACTTTTGTTTTCTTTCTTGTCGAGACAAATGGTTTATGCCATGATCCTGACTATTGTAAGATCCCAACGTTAAAAAATAAAGGTAGTTGATGGAGACACATCAGCAACTTTGCAATACTTCCAGAGCTTCACTAATACTTGTGATAACTAAATTGTAATATGACTAAACTTTTAGCCAACACAGTACAAGATATTATAATATCTCAAGTTATTATCATTAATTTGTATCTTTTGAATATATTGTACTTTAGGAGTGGTTTCTACATCATGCAGAAAGTTGTTTCCTTTAATGAGTGGTAGATTCTACATGTGGCCTGAAAGTCAACCTGAGCCAGGATGTGCGTATGTGTTTGTGTGTGTGTGTCTTGGAGTGTGTGCAAAGGTGCAGAGGGATTGATGGCCTTACCCAAGTTTGTCATTTTCCAGTTTGTCTTTGATGATGTCCATCAGTTTGTCTCTAGCATCAAGAGCGGTGGAGAAACCTGACGACCACAGAGGAACCTTCACGTTGACCGGAGCAGAGATCAGCCCTGCAGGGGAAGAGGAGGAGGCGTTCACCAAACATGGAAAAAAGGAACAACACAAAAGCAAATATCTTTTGAACTTCAGTAAAAAGGGGAAGTGGGAGATTTTGCAATGCTGTTTGAACTAAGCTGACCTACTCAATGCGCCTCAAAGAGAGAGAAAGATTCCTTCAATTCAAACAGATTTATTTTCATGAACCCTTTTAAAAGCATTTAATTTTTTACTTACAATCACAGAAAGATGGCAGCTAAGGAAGTTC
This sequence comes from Tautogolabrus adspersus, assembly GCA_020745685.1. Classification (NCBI taxonomy): domain Eukaryota; kingdom Metazoa; phylum Chordata; class Actinopteri; order Labriformes; family Labridae; genus Tautogolabrus; species Tautogolabrus adspersus. The sequence continues at coordinate 10,492,271 of CM036549.1, read as the reverse complement.
AGAAGTCAGTAGAAATTAGCATGATTTGTCTGCATTCACAAATCTGGGTCTCCCTACCATGCCAGTGTTGGGTGCAGAGTTGCGCGATTTCCTGGTAGAGTTCAGGCTGCTCCTCTGCTCGTACGTTCAGGAAAAGGCCCAACACCAACTCTGTCCCCAGACGCTTAAAGGCAGTGTACACACACACTGGCTGCCCACTACACACACACACACACACACACACACACACACACACAAGCACAATGAAAATCCGTAAACAATTGCATAATTAAATTTTAATCTATAATTCATATTAAACTGTATAAAACTGTGGGTACAAAGGAGCTGAAAACTTGAAACACAAATTTTTACTAAAGGAGGAAGTTGAATCCAAAATAAAAAGCATAAAAATAGTAACCTTAATGGAAATGGTCATCATTTCTCCTGATTGTTTCCTCTTTACAAATCTGTTTTTGTGGCTGCTGTGTATTTTTTTTCTTTTTTTAATACACACACATTGAAATACACCATACTCCCCATCTCTGTCTTTTTGTCCCTGCTGTAAGAGTTTATTCAAATATCATATAAATGTTCATGTTTCACAGCCTGCGCTGCACAATACTTATACAAAAAACTTTTGCTTAAAAAATACACTTAGGTGCTTTGAGTGCTTGAGGTTTATGTGGCATAATTTCACTGGTCTTTGACTATGTGACAAATAAAGCATTATCAAATCAAATGTGAATTGTTACCTGTTAGAAAGATCCTTCAGACAGCGGTCACTTACACTGCAGAGAGGGGGGGGGGGTGTCAGGGAAACACAAAAAAAACACACACGTCAGTACTGAATAAGATGACATTAACAAAAAAAACTAAGCAGGCAGAGCATTTTTTAAAATTAACATTAGGGTCCGATCCGATACGGATACGTATATCGGTCGATAATTTTCTTAATATGTTCGATCTGTAGAGCTAGATAGATTTAGATATACAAGTTTATTGCATTGATCCCTTAAATGCATTTATCAAACTTACGAAGACAAGATGGTCACTCAGCTGGAAAGTATCTGCACATGTACGTACGCTTGACACTCTGGACGGTGATGATGCTTGTTATAATCCATACAGAACACTCTGCTGGTGACAGCCAGAAAGACTTCTAGTATTATACATTGATACTCAAATGAAATGCGATTTGACTGTTGAATAAATCTAGTAATATTGCCGCATATCTGCGATAAAATTAGGCGATACCAATAGTCACTGGATTTGCTAATATCGGCCGGTATTATTGGCTGGCCGATTAATCGGTCGGGCTCTAATTAACATTTACAACAATCATTTGATGTTCAATTATTTGGATCACCATATTGCACATTACACATTTATTTTAGAGATTCGAGGGTCAATATAACAGACAAGTTATCCGTTTTTGCTAAAATAATCAGACATAAGTTTTGCTTGGCCATGACCAAAAATCCCTACATCTCAATTGGATTTCTTTTATGTTATAAAGTATCAATTAATGAATAAACTCTTTAAAGGTACAGTATGTAGAAATGCATGCTAATGTTTACATTAAAATATCTAACTTAAATTAAAAATGGACTAAACCCATGTTATATATATTTTTTAGTTGAGTACTTACATCACCTCAAATATTTCCAAAAGTTATCAAAGCCAAGAAATCCGTAATTTTAGGGTTAGGGTTAGGTTGTAACGGGACGTGTCTTGTAGGCGGCCGCCATGATAGACACGAAATGTTGATCGTTGTCAAGGAAACACCGGATGTTACGTCATAGACCGCTGCATAAGCTAGCGCTAGCTGCTACTGAAAGCTGCTGTTCTGTCTCTGTATGTGCTGCTGTGATAAAAAACGTCATGTAAATTATACTTGGATTCATCGCCAATACACATATTGTCTTTCTCAGGTCGGTTTCGCCCTTTCGTATTGATTCAACACGGAGTTCATTCGTTTTCTTCCATAATACCCCGCGATCCTCGACGTCATCTTTAGTTATTGTTTTGATTGAGAGCCCCCTAGCGGCGGATTTTAAATACTGTACGTTTAAATTTAAATTTTGAAAACTTTGAATTTGTGTCACCATCATGTTCATCAATTAAATAAGAGGCACTAAACACACAGTTATAGAAAGATGAGACACAGCTCATGTGACTCTCCAGGTTATAAATACACAATAAATACTTCAGTCAAAGGCATCCAGAAAAGTTAAACATAAAATGAATGAACACAGTGAAATGATTTGAATAACATTTCTTTACCTACCTATTGATGTAATCACTGGATGATTCCAAACAGCTTCCAGTGAACAGGCTTGTGAGAGACAGACGGAGTAAACATGCCTCCTCCCCTAAAACAAACAGGTTACTCAGACTAATAATTGTCCATACTTGTAGAATCATAATTAATCAAAGCCTCTTAGTCAGCATCTTGCCTTAATACGTGTAGGGTTTGATTTATTTATATCTTCTGTGTACTTGTGTGTACATACATATTTATACAGTATTTCTTTCTCTTGAAATAATGTGGAGTTAGTTTCTTTGTCCAACGCACTCAAGATGTAACAATTTTGTGCATAAAAGTAACTGTACAAAGGACAGCACTATTGAAAGGATTTGTGTGTCTGAACAGCAGAAACAAGAGACGGTTGTATCTCTTTACACCTTTGGTTGCCCTGCCCATTTTTCCTTTTCTGGACCGAACGCTACCGTATTCGTTCTTCTGGTCTGGTTGGATAGTTTTACGAAACCAAAGCTACTGTATCAGTTGCAATGAGGAGGCATGCGAGGGTGGCCTGAAATGACGTGTGATGATGATGGCAGAGAAGAGCTCTAGGGACTGCTCAACTTTGTGTGCCATTACACCATATTAAAATAAAGACACTCCTCTCAGGCTATTCAGAACTTCAGCCAAGTAAGGCAAGTCAAATGTTGTGGTAATGTTAGCCGCCGGGTTCTGCACTTGGAAACAAATGTTATCGCAGTGTTTTGATCAGGTTAAAACACAACACATCATATGAGCAACATAATTAACATTACTGTAGTTTTTCGAAGTTCAGCAGGGATTGAAGGTGAATATGTTGGTATTCTTGTTTGGTATTTAAGACGGCTCTGCCCCGGAACCAGAACCCTCTGTGACTTCTTAATATCTTCCCCCTAGCCAAATTAATTTCAAATAAAGGTTGTTGGTTTCCAATCTACAGAGTTAATTATATTTAGCCTTTTTTGTGTGTATTATTCGAAAGTGCTTGAGCCACAGCCTTATACAGTATGTTCTTTGTCCCTGAGTAGTTAATGCAAATCAAAGGGGGATTTAGCAAAGAAATTGTTTAAGAGATAATTTAACAATAACCCTGATATAAAAGTATTGTCTCTTCCCCCTGTTGTTATGACATCCCCTCATGAAGACAGAGAGTTGTTGTTGTACAACTTGCACTTTAAATAAAAAGCCTGATTACAAAATGATGCAATGCAGAAGCTCACAAATTCTGGGAAAGAACAAGGTCCATACTGCTTGCACCAAACAAATGTTTGTAACAGATTAATCCACCAATTAGTTATCTAACTCGTCTTTTTGGTCAGTAATGTTCCAAAAATTATGAAAAGAGTCTAAAACTGAGCACTTATTTTTTTATTATAGTAGAATCAGACTCTCAGGAATTGGTAATGGACTTGAGCTTATATCACTTTGCTAGTCTTCTGACTACTCAAAACACTTTTACACCGCAGGTCATTCCTCCCCAATCACAACCATTCACACACTGATGGCAGAGGCTGCTATGTAAAGTGACCATCAGTATAAACTAATTCCATTCATTCAGCAACTTGGGGTTAAGTGTCTTGCCCAAGGACACATCGGACATGTGGCTGCAGGAACTCTGGCAGCTGTGGCTCAGTTGATAGAGTCGGTCATCTCTTAACCAGAAGGTCGGGGTTCGATCCCCAGCTCCTGCAGCCACATGTCTGATGTGTAGGTGGGCAACACACTTAACCCCAAGTTGCTCCTGCTGCTTCGTCAGTGGTGTATGAATGTGTGTGAATTGGATTAGTTACTTCTGATGGCCACTTTACATAGCAGCCTCTATCATCAGTGCGTAAATGGGTGTGAATGGGTAGGTAGTAGTAGTCAGGTGACTAGAAAGCGCTATAAAAGCTCAAGTCCATTTACCATTTAATCCCTGACCTTACGGTTGCGTGACGACTAGCTCTACCAAATGAGCCACAGTCGCCTGGACTACGCCAACCTCGTATTGCCCAATATTTCAGATGTCTATTAACTAGTTGTAGCTCCAATGCTTTCATAGCTGAATATGTACAAGCTGTTTCCGAAGCTTTGTTTTGCAATATTTGTGGGGTTATTGTGTTTGTGTGTGTGTGTGTGTGTGTGTGTGCGTGGGTGTTTACCATTAGCGGTGACAATAGTGTCACCATACATGTTGGTCATCAAGTCCGTTGGATCCTTCAGAAACAAGTTTGACTTCTCTGAAACACAAAATGTTTAATAAGCACACATAGCGTGAATACATGTGAGCATACTAGTGTGCTTGTTGGGGTTTGATTCCACCTGCTAGCATGTGGTCAAACAAACAAAGCACTATAGCAGTGTGAGGGAAAAGATACTGAGGATGATCTCCTTTCAGTGTAGCAGTAGTGTACAGTTTCAAGGTGACAAAAACAATGATATAGTAATGCTTATAAGTTCTCTTTCAAATCCACAGGAAGGATTTGTTTTATATAAACTCTAAGGTTTTTTTTCCTCATTCACAGTTACTACAAATAAAAGGCTAAATAAAGCACTGGTGAATGTGTTGTTGAGTGAAAAGAAGGAACAAAACATGTTTATGACATATTCATCTTTTTGTCATGGAACTTAAACTCATCTTTAGGTTTTCACTGTTATCTAAAATTTCCAATATTTCAACAACTTCAAATATTTTACTTTTAGGCTTATATTCTGGAGAGCTCAGAGAACTTTACTTAAGTGTAAATATGTACTTCTACCATGCACATATCTCCTCTTAAATTCCCATTCTCTAGTTAAATATATTGCAACCTATGTTAACATTACAGTCAGGATTGATAAAATTATCCTAAGGTTGTTATATTTTACAAGTGTTAGTACACAAGCAAACTATAGTGTAACAAATTATTAACGACTAATGAAAATCCATCCTACAACCCTCCTCCTCTATGCTGCAACATCACGAGTCTCTCCCATGACAGATCAGACTAATCCTAGAGATGATTTTACTCCATGCAGGGAACCATTTCTTTTTGTTCCCTTCTGACTCATTGTCTTGAGGCAGAGGGGAAAAGGTCACTTTGAGCTCACGGGATTTTTCATAGAGAAATTTCCTTTTAAAAAAGGCAAAATCTCTGTAGTGATACATCTTATAAATATCAAATAAAGTTTCAATAAGTAGCCTCAACCATAACACAGGCTTAACAATTTATATTTCACCTTAAGAATATGAATGGCCTTGCGACTTTTTCTAGTTTGAAACATCATAGCCTATTCCTTCAGCTTCATATTAAGATTGTGGCGCTCACATGTAGCGTGCGCATTCAAAAACAATCGCTCGCGCACGTAAATAACACACCTGGCTTCAGCAAAGTACACATAAAACATAGCCTACCACACAGCAGCTCTCTCATCCCTTGCACTGAGCAGATGAGGGCGGTCGGTCTGTTCAGCAGACGGCACTGAAACACTCTGCTCTGGTGTTTCTCGATCTTCTGCCGGCAGAAGCTCACCGGGTCCCGGTAAAACTCCAGCGACTTGTCCCCGAGCACCGACACACCTGCATTTCCTGGTAGTTTAGACATTCAGGGCTGACGTGGAATACGGAGTTCTCCTTTTTTTAAGTTGAAAGGTTGAATCACTTGTGATGTTAACGACGCAGTGCTCACAAAACAGTGACTATAAACTTTATTAAGACTCGATCCTGTCCGCGTAAATCCTGTTATCGTCTGTTAATCGTTCTAACCCTTGTGGCACAACAGGAACGATCAGTGTATCAAATTGCTGCTATCTCATTGTAGGCAGTGGCACTGTTTTCTCTGAGGTAACTGAAACTATCCAGCTGCACCGGCGAGTGACGCGTTCAGGTGCGATCCGTAATTCAGGACTTCCTGTTACTAATGCGGTTGTTACCGGTTAACACCTGCGTTATTGCCTGTGTGTTTTTTTATATTTGTGAAAGAAATGGTAGATCTGATATTGATATAGGCTACCCTGACATTCATATTTTCTCCCCACGGGTGTTGTGAATGATTGTTTTCTGCCTTTTTTATGCTCTGATGGTTTTCAAGCTGATAGAATCTGAAGTTTTTTTCATTCTAGGCCTTCTATGTCTTTGGGTTTTTGTAAAGTTGAAAATAGGTTTCTAGGTTTTCTTGCTGGGCTGACAAAGCAGGTTTTAAATAAACTCTAGCTCGTTCAGAAAGCAGCAGCCAGAATACTGACAAAAAACAAAAGGTTTGAACACATCACTCCTGTTTTAACCTCTCTTCCCTGGCCTCCGATAAAGCAAAGATTTGATTTTAAAATACTTTTAACTGTCTTCAAATCTTTGAATGGCTTCTTAGCCCCTTCCTACATTACCGACATGCTCACTCAATACACACCGGACAGATCCCTGAGATCATCAAACAAAGGTCTCCTCACTGTACCAAGAATCCACTCTAAATCAGCCTATGGCTCCTTCAGTCAGTATGGCCCCATTCTCTGGAATTCTATCCTACATGATCTTAGGTCTGCTACAACAGTGTCTTCTTTAAAAAGCAAGCTAAAAACATATCTTTTCTCAAAAGCTTTTAGTTAGGTTTTAATTATTTTAGAATATTAATTTTGTATCTTTTATGTTTTTTGTCTTAAACCTTTTATCTCATATGCTCTGACATTATGTTATTATCGTGTATCATCTTTGCCTGTTATTTTTCTGTTTTAAAGCACATTGAGTCTACGCCTGTCGTATGAATGTGCTCTATAAATAAACTTGACTATGAATGTGCCATATAAATAAACTTGACTTGAGGTTTATTACTAACTGTGGAGCCATGACCCATCATTGTGAACTGTATTCTCGGGTGGGATGGCCTTCTTTGTCCACCAGGAGGCTGGGACACTGGTGCACTTTTATTTACAAGGCCATGCTTGGGCTACACTGCCCTCCTACATCTGCAACCTAATCACACGGAGAAGTGTTGATTCTTACAGTTTGCGTTCAAATGATCAGTTGTTGCTGTCTGTTTCATTTGCCCGCACAGAACTGGGAAAAAGGGCTTTCGTCTACTCTGCTCCTTCTACATGGAACATGCTGCAAAAAGACTGGAAAATAACTGAACTGATTTCTTTAAATGCCTTTAAATCCCGGCTGAGAGCACATGAGACGACCTCCTCTACTTGTAACTGTTTTTTATAATTTTAATTGCTTTTAATTGTTTTTTATAAATTGTTGTCTGTATGTTGTGAGTGTAACTTTTGCAGGACTCCCTTGAAAAATAGGGTTTTAACCTCAATGGGGCTTCTCCTGGATAAATAAAGGTTAAATAAAAATAAAAAACTTGACTTGACTCGACTTCATGTAGCACCCAAGTAGAATTTGGTGGCCATAGAGTCAAGAGTGTTGAACCAGGGTGGTGTAGGTTGAACTAAGGGTCACTGAAAAGGGATTGCACATCTGCTCTTATTCCTAATAATGAGATGGGTAAGTTGTTCCAGCGGGTGAGGTCTTCTTTGAAGTCTGTCAGTAGTGGAGTGAAGTTAAGGGCGAATAGGTCTGAGACATAAGGTTGAAGACTTTAGTGAGAGATGTTGTTGGTTTTGTTAAATATAAAAGTATATCATCTGCGTATAAACTGTTTTATGTTTTTTCCTGTGATAATAGTGTTACGACAAAGAGATGATGTGAGAGGTTTGATGAAAACAGCAAGAAGTAATGGAGAGTAGACATCTTGTCTTGTGCCTGGCTGAAGTGTAAAAACGCAGTGAGGTGGGATTATTGGTGACGACAGCTGCTGGATGTCAATTATAGAGTGTTTTGATAGTTAACTTTATCCAAGGCTTTCTCTGCAAGGGCAGTATACCTATATACAGTCTCAGTAATGCCATCAGCTCAATTCAATTTCTCTCATCAGTTGGTATATTTTAATTATTAAACCTTTCTGGTAGAAATAGCTGCATAACCATTACAAACCCAGTCTTTGCTATTCCTTCTGTTTGTTTGAGGTTTAATTAACATTGTTGAAATGGCTCTCTCTGCAAATTACCACCTCTGATAGGGCTGCATAAAAAAACAGACATTGTGGTATATTTTCTTTCTGCAGTATGAATTGCAATATGAAAATCACAGAAAATCAAACCAGATAAACGCAGAGTGTTTTTTAATGCACATATAAGGCCTGTGATATTAGAAAAATGTATGATGTGTGATTACCGGATCAATATTTCAATGATGACATGAAGTGCGGTTAATTGACGAAAATTAAAAAGCGTATATCAGTTATAACTTAAGGTTTCTTTGAATACATTAAGGCTAAGAGTTATGCATACTTAGGCAAAATAGCTAGCTGTATGACTTAATGGTTGATTTGACTTACAGGTAGGCCTACCTGTTTGCCATGTGGTAAGGCTTAATCCTGTCGCTGACCTTTGACTGTCGTCTTGGTTTTATGTTGTTTTTATTCTTTGGAATATGCTAACTATATGACAAGCTAGATGAGCTCGATGGACGTGTTCCAGCAACCAAGATATTCATTCTGCCTGCCTCAACTCCACCTCTTTGCCTGCTTCTTGATTAGCCAGCGGTAGCTGAAGTCAACATCTTCTATGTAGCAATGGTCATCGTTAGGCTTCATAATGCCACTTTAGAAACCAGGGAGGGTCATCAGTGAGGATGTATGTTTAATACAGTCTATGATGGTCACATTCATATTGGAATTTATGTATTTTTGTTCACTCTACATCGATGTTGGTTACATTTCCATAGTTTTGTGAGGAGACACAAATTGATGTAGTAACCTTAACTTTCAGAAAAAATAATTTTGGAAAAGAAATCTGTTTATGTGAAGCTTTTCACATCACCGCTCCTGGACCTTTCTTCACAATCACTCAAGGAATCTTAATTCTAATGTTCGACTTTCATCAGTTATTGAACCCGCAAGTCTACTGCTGCTGTTATTAACTTGTTGCAAAAATCTGTTCATTGTCATCGACTTTAAGTAGGCCAAACAGCATATCAAAGAGCAGGTTTAACAAATACAGAATGATCAAGTTAGACTTGTTTCATTAAATGCAAGGCTTCACCAGGGAGTGTGTTTCTGAGCAACACCCTCTGTGCAGCTCCTTTTGCAATTTCATCTCTGCAGCATTCCTTGTTGCTGTGACCTCCAGCAGCTGAAGGATGCTTACACTCTGTGGAACCTCTCCTGCTAATCCCACCAAGCAGCACATCAGAGATCACTGCAACATCCCAGAGAGCTGCTGCAGAGAGTTGAAGATGTCCTTCATCCCTTCTACCTGGCAAATGATGGCACTTCACTGTATTAGATTACTGCAGAAGTATTATCATTATTACTGTTTTGTGATGACATTTCTTGAAGGCAGGAGCATTATCTGTCTACGCTTGATAGCAACTAAAAAGTAACATTTAGTCAAGGAATGCACTTAAAATTGAGGTTATTTTGTTTTACTTGAGTATCGTAGTTTTAAACAACCTTCAGCATCTATAGCAGTTAAAAGCATCATATAATAGTTAAAAACAGATATGGACCATTTAACTGTACTATGAATACTTTACCTTTCATACTTTTAGTTTAAGTAACTGATTATATATACATACTTGAAAAAGTGTTTTAATGCAGGACTATGACTTGTAATATAACATTTTTACAGCTTGTTATTTATATGACCTTTATTTAAACAGGGAAAACCAATTGAGAGCAGAACTCTCTTTTTCAAAGGTGCCCTGTAATAACATTTAAACATAAATACATAGCATAAATACAACAAAATACAAGACAATGCATAAAACACAATCAAATCCCATCAGTAAAATAAGAGCATTCCTCAGACAATGTTTCACTCAATTAAAGTTTAAAGTGCTGTAGAGTAACAAGATTGTCCAGTTTAAGGGAGTCATGAAGCTTATTCCATTTATAGGGAGCATAATATGAGAATGCAGTTTTACCCAGTTCTGTACTCATTGAAAGGAGTATTGAGAACGATGCAGTCATGAGATCGAGTAAGATATTCAATATCCCTAAAATGAATAAATGAGGATAAATGAAAAGGCAGTTTGTTTAGGACGGCTTTATAAATAAGGGAGAGACAATGATGTTCCCTTCTTGTGGAAAGTGATGTCCATCCCACTTTGTCATAAAGAATACAGTGATGCGTCCTAAAACTGTCTCCGGTAATAAACCGTAGAAAGCTATGACATACGGCATCAAGGGGTTTAAGAGTGTATTCAGCAGCATGCATGTAAATAAAGTCCCCATAATCAAGTACTGATAAGAAAGTTGCTTGTACAATCTGATTTCTACTGCTCAGTGTAAGGCACTGCTTGTTTCTGATGAAGAAACCCAATTTCATTTTAAGCTTTTTAGTAAGTTCTTCAACACGAGTTTTAAAAGATAATTTATGATCTAACCAGATACCCAGATATTTATAGCATGGAACCTTTAGAATTTGAGCCCCATTTATTGTATTAATAGAAAAACTTAAATATTTTTTCAGCTGGGATCTGGTGAGGATCATGTAATTTGTTTTATCTGGATTTAATACAAGCTTTAGTCCAAATACAGCCTGTTGGATAGCAAGAAAATCTACAATTCTACAATTCTACAGAATCTGACTGTAAATTTGATAGCACTTGGTCTATAGAGGACGCTGATGAATATATTACAATGTCATCTGCATAACAATTAAAAGAGCTGTGCACCATCAAGCCCAAGTCATTAATATACAACGTGAACAAAATAGGGCCTAATATCAGGCCCTGTGGGACACCTTTTGTAATTTCACAGAAACCAGATTGATGACCATCAGCAACTATGGCTTGAGTTCTGCCAGTAAGATAATTGTGAAACCATTTACATGCATTTGTATCAAAACCAATTTCTCTACGTTTATCCAGAAGAATGGTATGATCCAGAGTATTGAATGCTTTTGACAAATCAATAAACAGAGCAATACAGGTTTCCTTTTTGTCCATTGAACAGATAATATCATTTCCCACCTTACATGCAGCTGTCAAAGTGCTATGCCCAGGTCTAAAGCCAGACTGATTTGTGTTTAGAATTGAGTGCACAGAGAGAAAGTGACATAATTGACGGTTGATAAGCTTTTCTAGGATTTCGGCTAAGCATGGTAGTTTGGAGATTGGGCGGTAGTTATTTGGATTGCTAGTATCACCACCTTTATGCAGAGGCATTACATGTGCTGCTTTAGACACTTTTGGAATTTCCCTGGATATATATGTACTTATAGACTCAAGTACAGAATCAGCACTATGTGTAAACTAGCCTATGTGTTATGTTCAACTGTATTTTATTTTATAGGTTATATCAAGCAGATAATGCCAATAAGGTACCAAAAGTATGCTACCTTTTGGGTGAGCCTGACAATTTATTTTTTCTTTGCACTGTTTTACACTGTACCTGTATCTGATTACATTATGAGGCCACACGATGGCAGCATCATCTCCCCCCTCTCTCTCTCTCTCTCTCTCTCTCTCTCTCTCTCTCTCTCTCCCCCTCTTTCTAAATCGTAATGGCACGAGGCGGACTGTCGCTCGTGTCACTCATCTACAGCTCGTGCAGAACGGACTGTGTGAGCTCGCGGCCTTTTTATTCTGCCTTTCTTCATTTGTGCCTGACCATGGGAGCCACTCGCACGCAGCGGGGCGCCTGTGTCTGAAGAGCAGCGGAGAGGAGCACGGCACAGGTGAGCACACTGTTAGACTATGGAATAAGTTTTAAAGTCTGACCCACCGAAAAGAACATGGTAGAAAAATGTTTCTAAGATGAAGTTCAGTTTTAATTTATGTTATTGATTGTTTTGCTCCACCGTTTTCGATATAATATCCACTAAAGCCGTTGGTTCGGAATGACAGTTTAGGTTTTAGAAAATGTACAGTAGAAACAAATCGAATATGACCATTTTCTCAGGTCACTCGCTTACTTGCAACAGATTGTGTACTGTTTTGTCGTCAAGAGTTCAGTTTATTTTTGTATTACCTCACTGACATGATAGTAGGGTACATAATGGTAGGTTATTTAGTTATCCTTCTATTTCTCTGTCTCTCTATCTCTGTCTTTATATATATATATATATATATATATATATATATATATATATATATATATATATATATATATATATATATATATGTATGTATATATATATATATATATGTATGTATGTATGTATGTATGTATGTATGTATGTATGTATGTATGTGAGTGAGTGTGTGTGTGTCTTTTGTTTTGAGAGGAGTGTCCATGTAACATTATAATAAAGTTTTTGTATGCAATAGGTGAAATAATAGTGGTTGTTGGGACAGGGGTTCAGCAGCATCCGTCAGTCATTTCTGGGTCTGCAGGCTCCCCTGACACCTTAATCAAAATTATTTTGCTAAAAAGAGTATGCTGGCTGAGAACAAATCAAAAGGTCTGCTGTTGTTCAATTATCCTGAACACAGGGAGCTCAAATGTGACCTTTGATAGCAGACATGCTTCAATTTCTTTGTCCACGTTACTACTTTACAATATAGTTTGTTTTTTAGGAACACAAACTGCCCACAAACTGCATCAAAACATAGACAAATTCCTTTCAACACCTTCACTGCTTTTCAATTGGTTGAGTTATTGGTTGGTTGATATTGCAAAAGTATTGTTCAAGTGAGATAACTGTTCTGTTGCACTGTAGATTGTGCAGTTTTTTTTTCTATTTGACCTCTGTTTTATTTGCAATATAATGTGCTTATTATGAATATAAAAAGAAAAGCTGAGTGACAGATTTTAACAAGTTTGTGATTTGCTGGCTGTGAAAGGGCAGAGTGTCATACTGTGTCCTACATTCAAATATTGTAGTATTCTAGTAAATAAAGGTGTAAAAAGTGATGGAAACGTGAAGTTTTTAGTCTCAAGGTGGTTTTTCCATCTCCTTTTTAAAGATGTATATAGGAATATGCCTTTATTAGAAAGAGCAGCCTAGTGACAGGAACCATAAGAAGAAAGGGAGGGGATGACATGCAGCAAAGGACTGAGGGCTGGAGTCAAACCTGGAGCCCAATCCACTAATCTTTTTTTTTATCAAATCAATAACCTTTTCTTGATTGTAACAATAGGTTCAAGTATTTTGATTACTATTTTTAGGTGATGCAACAACATGACAAACATTACAAGTGACATAACGACGAAACAGGAGTAAGACTACAAAGACGGACATTGAAAGCTTTACATATGCACTTGATAGAGTTAAAGCAATACAGGTCGATCTAATTCATTGCTGTGTGATAGAAGATCCTTATAGGTTTGTGGCGAAGAATATGGTTACCCCATACGTCAGAGAGAGTTACAGGAGATAAATAAATAGATAGGTTTAAGTATCTAAAGATACATTGATACACAGACTTTTAAACATCATCTTGTTGACTCCCATTTTTTTCTAAAATTATCTCGTAAAACATGGGCTAATGTTAAAGCTTCAATGTTTTAATTGTTCCGTGTCAAAGACTGTCAAATACAGTGTTTTTTGTAAATTGATACAGTATATTATTGTTGCTGATGTACATTTCATCATGCATTTGGTGAATAAAAAGTGTATATTCTGACTTATTATCCAGCATTTTAATTCTATGGTTTGGATTAGAAATGTGTCTAGCTTTTGAAATGGTAGAAGTGGACAGTGTTTCATTCACTGATCACAATTCAAATATTTGCCACTTAAGTGCAGCTCAACAAGACCACCAGAATAACCCACAGTTTATCCAATAGTTCTTCGTAAGTTTTATAGATATTATGAAGGAATGACTTACATTAAGTTAACTGGAACATGTCTATGCTACCACACAGTATGCAGCATTTTCAAACAAGGCTGATATAGTGCTGTCATCCAAAAGCAATTCCCTGTAGGCCATTGTTTGAATCCCCTCTCTGGGTTTGAATCACTTTCAGTGCTCTGCCTTGACATGAGTCTTAGACTTAATCCTGTCCAAACCATTATTAGGTTGCTGATATCTTTTGGCTTGTCTGAAAACACAAAACATACTAAATAGAGTCCACAATGAATGGCCTTTAGACAACACTGCATTGGTCCTATTCAGGAATGAGAAGAAGAACCAGTAGATCCTCAAAGGTTGTTTTCCAGGTATAAACTGTCCCAACCGTAGCCTTGTAACCTCTGGCAGCATCTGGGAGAAAGATGAGATAAATGAAAGACAATTTGTGAAAGTAGTAAGGGATAGTGATTCACTGTTGCTTTGCTTATTTTTCCAACAAAAATGAATCTGGAAAAAGCACACCAGCCTCACCCACTTATTGAAAACCCATAGCAGACTGGCAGCCCTGGTTAGTTTACAGGTATAAGCATCTGTAAATGAATCAGGCAGGTGAAACAAAGTAGTGCAGAGAGAGTGCGAATGTAATTAACTAACTTCTTCCTGACAAAAAACTGTATGTTAGAAAAAAGGTTGTAGCCCTTGTCTTGGAGTTAACCAGAGGCAGATCTTGTCTGTGTGATCACCTACTGAGTTGTCCTTATTAGCCGCTCCCTGTAGATATGTAAGAGAGAGCCACTGCCTTCGGGCTAATTTTAGGCTGCCTGTACAACCACCAACTCATTAGCCTGATTCCAAAGATCAGCCAGGCTTTATTCCTTATCAAAGTAACATAATCATGTATTTTTGCCACTTGGGTATCGTTATGGGTAGACATCAGTCAAGTCAACGCAGTGCTGTCAACATTGATATAAGCCCTTCGTTGTGACTCAGTTGCCAATATGGAAAGACATCTTCTATTGGACAGTTCATATTTTCTTAACGTCTTTTTGCCAGGCAACCATTAACTCCTTCATTTTGATTATATTCAGATGTCTACAAAATATCAGTGTCCTTTCAAGATATCAGAGCTTATTAGAGAGCCATTCTCAGTCTTACATTTTTTCTCTTGTGTGAAAATATCAAATAATGACTGCGATATCCAGACCTATTAGGACACATAAGAATACACCTACTCCTCTACAAGTGTTCTGGTGCTCAGCAGGTCTCAGTGTAGAGAGGAGGAATGTGGGGTTGTAACAGTCAGAATGTTCTTAAATGTGTTTCATTTTTTTGACTAGCAAAAAGAGTAGAACAAAATTAGTATTGTTGAATCTGGTAACAATTTTTATCATCTAATCACCTATGATATACTAAGCAAAAAATGCAACTATACAACACCTCTCAGATATGGATATTTGCTGTCTTTTCCTGTTCACTGTTCATTGAACAAAACAAGTCATTTTGAGATGTCGCCTTGGGCTCTAGGAAACTATCATAGTGATTTCTCAGTATTTCCTCACATTTTATAGACTGGAAGATTTCCTTATCACATCCTTTTCTGTATTGTACCAGAAAAAGAGAATAGTGACGTATCAAAACTATTCACTTTTTTGTCATGAAGTGAGTTGACACTGCTACCAGCTAATGAGTGGACCTTCAAATCCTTAAGTTGAACAATTGCTTGAAGCTGAAAAAGCATGAGATGTTCTACAGCCCCTCTGAAGCTCAAGCTTAACAGGCTTTTACCGGCCCCCCACCCAGCAAGCTTAAAAACTCCAACGTACTTTCTTGTGTAAAATGATCAGCTGCCAATCTCAAGTTGATGGCAAGTCACTTCTTTTTTTTCCCATATAGTGGGCATTGGGGCTCAAATGTTTAAAAAAAATCAATGTTTTCCCTTTTGAGATATAAACCCTATAAACAAACGAGGGAGCACAAAAAATTCACTTCCTCCTGAGTATCCAAAGCTGGTTTACAGTGAAGAGCTGTTGTTTAATGCAGAGGTGAAACTTAAATGTGGCAACTAACCTAACAGAGCAGAAGCTTTGTCTCTGTTTATGTCATTGTTAACCATCTATTTCAAGCTTCTATATAAAAGACACATGTAAAGGATGAATGGATAGGATGTCATTCATAGAGGAAATGGTAATGTTTTTCATTGTTTTATTTTATTTTACATAGGTTGAATGAGACATAGGAAATCAATATCTTCACTTGTGGTGGGCAAAACCTTAAGATATAACTTCCAGTTAGCTTAGAGCATATGTACAGTATATTGCAAAAGTGGGCATGGATACCATCAATTTGACCATTTTAAATCTGACATCAACAAAGAGAGAAACTGGCAACATTCTTAGTAGGGGTGCTCGATATATCGTTTAAGCATTACTATCTCGATGTGCACAAGTGCAATGGTCACATCGCAGGATGTGTGATATCTCAAAAGTTTACGGAAATATGTCATGGTTTTGTCTCCGTCTGTGACAGTTTTCTGTTTGGTTCGATTCTGACAACCTGGGCAAATTGAAGTGTTGTTTTTTTGGTATTCCATTCTTAGGAGCTTTAGGCAGATTTTATAGAAACAGCAAGGAGTTAAGAAAAAAGCAATTATTGTATTCCAAAACTATTAATTTATTTATTTTACTTTTAAGCAAAAAACACTTTTCCATTTATACACATTCCTGATGTATAGTCTCAGTGAACAGACGGCAGCTTTTAAGTAGTGCCATGTATAGACCCTCTGTAAAACCCGCTGACTTTCACACATAAACTGGTCATAAAGCGTTCATGTTTCATTGTGTATGGTAACTTTGTTTCAAACACTTCTTTGTCTTTTCTTCGTTCACTCTCAACCAGTCTGTGTCGTGCAGGTAACAGCTGGTGACTGCGTGTGACAACAATCAGCAGCTTCATGTTAGTAACATTACAGCCTGCTGTCGTCTGTTGCTGTCAACTTATTTTGCCAAACTCTGCAAGTGTTTCCATTTGGTGTAGGCGACACGTGTAAAACAATGTTTGCAGACAGTAATGTATTTATTTGCCGTTTTCTCTTCCT
This sequence comes from Tautogolabrus adspersus, assembly GCA_020745685.1. Lineage (NCBI taxonomy): Eukaryota > Metazoa > Chordata > Actinopteri > Labriformes > Labridae > Tautogolabrus > Tautogolabrus adspersus. Next base: position 10,475,171 of record CM036549.1, on the reverse strand, counting down.
TGTCATTGTACATAACGCAGAAACTGAAATGTCCCCACACCACTGATTTGAAAGAAGGCGGTGCTTCCTCATACTGCTGCCTCTCCTAACCGCTCACCATGTTAAAATAATTTGGGAAATCTGACACTCATACTGTCAGCTTTCCCCAACTTTAGCGCATAGTGATTGGATATTAACTTGTGGGGAGAAGTTGTTTCCTGATCCCAGCGCATGGTATCACAGGCACACACAGACAGAACCAATTCGGAGAGAAATACAATGCCTTTGAAGCTTCTTTGTACGCAAAACTGAAAATACTGCAATTCACAATGAACTGTGGATGCTGTAACCAACGGTTCAATATTATATTGAGAATTGTTGCATGCCTATAACACACATAGTGCTGACACTGGAAGCTTAAGTTCAATGTGCAGTTACAAAAAGTAGCTTTAACGTTTGTGTATTCTCATTGTCATGGTAACAGTGATTTTTAGTTTCAAAGAGGTACCGTCACCAGTTGGTCACGCACTTTGAACATACAATTGAACATAATAAGAAGTGGTAGTTAACGACTAAGCACTGCCACTGCAGCACAAGTTTATTTGTTGAGTGCGACGCTCTACCCGTAGTTTCCATCAGTTCAGAGGACTGAATCAAGAGTGCTGAAAGTGAGAGGGCAGAACAGATTAAAGTTACCCAAGTGTCAGAAATGATGATCTTATATTGTATCTGTATGAGAAAAACAAACTTCATAGTTTGGTTATTATTATCTTTATTTTAGTAATTCCCAATATGTTATGCAAAGAAAAAGATTGCCATGTCAGCGCTTTACTAAATGTTGCAACCCTACTTCTCAGTGTTTGTTGCAGTTAGTGTCTATATTATATGAAATGGTGTCATCTTTATTGATTTTCCTTTGAATTGGTTGATAGTTATAATTGTTTCCCTGAACATATTAAAGGGCCCATTTCCTGGCAGCATGTGTGCAGAGGGAGGTATATTAATGTGGACAGTGTTGGTATGAGAAAGTGGAAAACTGATCAGTCCTAACTACTGCATGGGGAGGCACACATTTGATGAAGGCCCTGGGTAGGCTTTATTTCCAAAGCCTGCCTGGTTTTCACATTTGTGCCCATTTAACTCTGCATGTGTGTGTGCTTCCATGCATCTTTGTGTGTTATTCTCTTCTTTCTCCATTAACCCCTTTCATCCAGTGAGCTGGCACTCTTATTGTCACTAGCCTTGCACGCTAAATTACCCGCTCACAACCCATTACCCTCACCCACACAGCTTTATTCAGAAGACACGCTCCATTCGCTTACAGTTGCATCTTGCTCCAGTCATGCATGCAGGAGGCTAGGCTGTGATTTTGTGAGTCCCTGTGAGCACGTGGAAAATTAAAAGCCTCTTCACAAGGGAGGAAATTAGTAAACCAGCAGGCTTTTTATAAATGAAATAACTGTTGACATTATAGATTTGAAGATATGTGCAAGTTTGATCAACCTTAATGGAAGGGTAGGTTTATTTTGCTGGGCAGCTTGAGTCAAGAATATCTTGAAGTATGAAATCTGGAAATTGGTTTTGTAAAAAAAAAAAAATTCACTCAAGTCAACAACTGTATCAGCATCCTGATTAAGACAATGCAGGAACAGATTGAAGTTAATGGAAAATTGCTGTTTTTCAAACTTCGGTATTTCAAACTTGCTTCTTTTTGCAGAAACAATTATAGTGCAAGGATTGTATAATAATTGTATTTGTTTAATAGTCTTTAAAGTTTACATATTCTACTTAAACAATGAAAACACAAAATATAAAAAGCAAAGATAATGCAGGGTTTGGGGCAGGGGTCAAAAGTCCTAAAGTTCAAGACTAAGCTTTTGGTATTTTAAATAGAATAGGATGTATGAACGGTTTTTATGATATGAAAGCAAACCACAATGGATTTGGGTAAAACCTTGAACTCAAACCCAGAAGGTAATGAGTTCAAGGTGAACTGCTGTCAAAGTAGAAACATTGCTTTGTCCTTCACTTGTACTTTAGATAAATGGACATGTTATTTTTCTATTATTTTATGAAGCTGGCGGCGCCACTTTTCAAGTTTCAATTCCAGTTTCTCCCTCATTAGGTCATAATCCTGCATTTAAATGGTGTTATACTGTTATGTAAAGGAACCATGTGAAGTGCTGGTTTAATTGAACACTCCTCAATTAAAGACAACATGTGATCAGCAGAGGTGGGTAGTGCAACAGCTAGTTCAGATCCTACACAGTATTTGAGTGATACAAAAACATTTAAGCAGAAGTAAACAAGCAACTCCTTTTATCTGAAACATCTCCTTTTTTTTTTTTATACCTACAAAAACTTTTTGCTGGTTTTCGTACCCCTAGACAATTTTTTGGGCATCTTTTGTCATTTGGTAACTGTTGACAGAAAAGAAAAGCCACTCTCAAGCTAAAGTTTAATTTGACTGACAGTTCAACCACTGGACATTGCAGTCGTGAAACATTAGCATGAGCAACAAAGAAGGAAACAGTAAGACAAGCACGTGTAAGACTACCACTTAAATGATTCTTCCACATTGGTTTAAGTGATGTGAAGTAAACTTTTGGTAAGTTGAGGCGTTATTTTGAGGCTTTGATTGTCATCCAACGTCAATTGAACAGTTTTTTCATGTATATCATCTTTTTCTATCATATACATATCATCATTTACAGCTCCCCTGTTTCCTGCCACTGGTGTCAGTTTTTTAAATATTGTAGAATCAAAATCTCCTCAGCTCAGTGTGTGTTTATATATGTGTGGAGGAGAGGAAGCGGATGGTATATTTTGCTTTTGGCTGATCATCACTGAGTTAAAATGACAGGGGTTCTGTTTTATGTTTTGCGCTAAAGTTCTTCAGCTGAGAAAAAAATACTTGCCAAAAAATTGTTAATTTTCCACACCTGCAAGTTAATCCAGTAGAAGAGCCTCTGAACTTGAGAATTATGTGAGGTATCCTCTCTGTATTATCTGTTGCTCATTCATTTATTTATGTGTCTGTAATGTAGTAAACACAGTTTTTTTTAAAGCAAGAGAATAGCAGAAGGAGGCAGCATCTGCAGTTTTAGCTATGGTTAATTTCCAATCTCCTTGGGTTTCTGTTTTCATATTTTAACCACAGTTTGGGATAAACAAGCAGGAAAATAATGAGAAACATTTGGTTCTTAAAAAAACAAATTGCTGAGCAAACAAATTGTTGAGACGCATGCCTAAACATTTGAGTGAGCATCACCTCCACCAGAGAGCCCCCAGTCACACTATAAACTAACATTTGGCAAATGTTTAAGCACACTCTAAATTTATTGACATATGCAAATGAAAAAGAGTAGGTGCTTTTGTAATTCCATTATTTAACATGAGATTGAATGTAGAAAATTGTCATGTCAGCTGTAAAGAAGACAGGAATTCAATACAGCCCCACAGAAAAGCATGAGGAGTGCCTGTTTCCTTCCCTGTCTTTCTCTTTATCACTTTTTTTTATCTGCACACACTGAATGCATGCAATTACAGAGGGACACATGGGAATCACCAGCTGAGCAATGTAGTAATGATGTAGTAAATATTCAAAAAGGTTTTCTGGGTTTATCATTTGGGACTATCTTTCTATAGGGGATTCATACACATACGCAGAGCACAATCTTTGCAAATACTGACACCTCCACACACTACCTCTGGATTATGGATGATACATCGGAGGGAATATTTGGGTCTATACATCATATTTAGAAAAAATCCAGGACCTTTTCTGCACTATCACTGTGTGCAGGTTGGATGTAAAACATTGATCGTATCATAAAATATTATCATATCGAAGTTTAACATTTTTGTATGGCGACAACCCTATGACTTTTAATCCCAGACCATAATCAACACTAACCAGCAGCTTCTTTACAGACAATTGTATACATTTTAAACTCTGTGAGAGCCTCAGTCACTGCATGAGTTTGTTTAAGAGCCGGCCTACCTTACTCAAACATTTAAAAATACAGGAGGATAGTCTGCAGAGCATGATACCTCTCAGTCTCCTTGGCAACAAGACCAATGAAGACTCCTCCTCCTCATACAAACAAACAAAAATGCATATGAGCACACAAACACACTGTTCAGCCTTCTCACAATCTGAGGTGTGAGATTATGTGATAAGTATTTTCTTTCCACCTGTCAAGAAAACAAAAGAGTGGCGAGCTAAAGAGCATTCAATTTGCTCTATTTGTTGTGTTAGCCGTGACACAATGGGCACATTTCTCACTGTTTGACCAAAATGAAGGGATTTTTTTTTACTTTTAGACTTTTTGTTACTCTAAAAATGATCTTGGCTCACACTTAGTCCTAACACTACAAGTAATTATTGTTTACATTCTTTACACACTTGCTGGATAGCCATTGTTTATGTAGTGTGGAGTTTTGCCCGTGTCTGCAGGATTTTCTGGTTGCATTAAGTGCAATACCAATTTAATATTATTTCACATTTTCCTGTGCTTTAAGGAGTGCCAGAAGGTTATTAAAACAGAGTTATAGAACAGGAGCAGGAAATACTCCAGTCCTGATGTAAAATTAAAAATAGCCTCAGTGTCTTCTCACTGACCCCTTGGCACAGTGAGAGTTGGAGGGTAATATTCTGTATTAAAAATACGCCTCTGGCAGCTAAATTCAGAAATCTATTACAAATAACTTTAGTTTTGTGTGTCCTCCTTCATTGTTGTCAAAATGTATGTCTTCAGTGTCTTTTTTTGCTCCCACATGCCATTGTTTGAATCACCACAAAATGTGCATTTTCAATCACACATTCTGACACCTTTCAACAACACCAGTTGTCACTCATTATTCACAACAAATGATTGATATGTTAGCTGTTGAAGAAAACGCTAGTTTTATTATGACATAAAAGCATAATGAGAACCTTTTTCAGAGCTGTCTTTGACAAGAACATTAACTTTATGTTGAAGACTGTACAGTCAGGTTTCAGACATGCATCAGGTAGGCAGTTTGTTCGGCCTTATATCAGGAAGTATCCCAGATGGCGAGTGAGCATCTTCTAATTACAGCTCACATCAGATGAGTCAGTCAAATCCTCCTACATCGTCTGTCTGCCCGCTTGTTGTTGATTATCAGTCAATGTCCGTCCTCATCTATCTGTCTGTCTGTCTGTCTGTCTGTCTGTCTGTCTGTCTGTCTGTCTGTCTGTCTGTCTGTCTGTCTGTCTGTCTGTCTGTCTGTCTGTCGTATTTGTGTCTGCCTAGTATTTCTGTAACTGAATGTTTCAAAATATTCATTGGAGCTGCATATTAGAAAATAACTACACATTGTGATATATTTTATTCCTGCTATACATATTGCGATAAAAAAGATACATGCAATTCAATACAATTAATAGATGTTTCCACTATTTGGTCTTTTTGAACAAACCCCTCAAAGACTGTAGCATGGGAAAGTGGCTAGAGTTGGGGGCTGTATCGAGTTTTTCAGGAGTTTTCTGCCAGTGTAAAAGCCCTCTAAGATAAATATATATATATATATATGCATTTTATGAGGTATAGAGTGAGACAATATAGTCCATTTCGATATAGTTGATGTCCATTTATAGTTTTTTTTTTCTGAAGAGCCGCCAGTTTGCCTATTTCTCCCATCACTGTCTGTCTCTCTTCACCCCGGCCCGCCTCTCTCCCTCTCTGAGTGAAACTCAAAACCAGCCCTGCCCCCTCTCCCGCACAACAAGACAACAAGGAGACAGAAAGATAAGAGAGCAATGCTATACCGAATAGGAGCTGGCCGGTAAAAAAAAATAAAAAAATCTATCACTCTATCTTTTGGAGATGGTTCGGGTTTAAAATCTCCAGACGAGTAGCAGAATAATGTATTCTGTAGAGAATGTCGAAAACAAGCAGCAACGAAAAGTTCATGCACAACGAACCTCCTCTACCAGTTACAGAAGCGCCACAAAGTTCAGTACGAAGTTTTTGTAAAACTGTGCTGCAACCCAGAACTTAAATCTTTCGCAGCCTTCTGCATAAAAGCCTCGATTGCCCCATCAGCCTCGATTGGCCTATCGGCCTCGATTGCCCGTTCATGTCGTTTTGCCCTGTACAACATCAGGAAGATCAGACCTTACCTGTCAGAACATGCTACACAACTTGTGGTACAGGCTCTTGTGCTATCACGCATAGACTACTGCAACTCTCTACTGGCAGGTCTTCCTACATGCACAACCAAACCTCTGCAGATGATACAGAACGCAGCAGCACGACTGGTCTTCAACCTTCCAAAAAGAGCTCATGTCACTCCGCTGTTCATCTCCTTACACTGGCTCCCAGTCACTGCTGGCATTAAATTTAAAACTCTGCTGCTCGCCTACAAAACAGCAACAAAAACGGCTCCTCCTTACTTTAACTCTCTATTTCAGGTCTACACTCCCTCCCGTCCACTACGCTCTGCCAATGAAAGGCGTTTGATCCAACCTTCACAACAGGGTCCAAAGACGAGGACTAGACTCTTCTCCTCTGTCGCCCCCCGATGGTGGAATGAACTTCCAAACTCCATTCGATCTGCAGAGTCCCTCTGTACCTTTAAGAAAAAGCTAAAGACCCAGCTCTTTCAGGAATACCTACTAACTTAACTTAATGATGATGATCTCGATAGTATTGATGTAATGATGGTAATGATGATGGTTTTTGTTTTTGTTTGAAAACAACGACGTATAAGATGGTTTATATACTGATTAGAGTCTCAGAACGGCAGTTTATGTTGTGCCTTGCCTCTGGGCAATGCCTTTCAGCACCTATGTGTCCAATCGGACTCAAAGCTGATCGTTCGTCCTAACTGACATTGTTCCTTTATTTTTCCTTGATCCTCGCTTGTGTTGTTCTTACTCTCTGATGTACGTCGCTTTGGATAAAAGCGTCTGCTAAGTGAATTGTAGAATTGTAGATTCGTAGAATAAAAAACAAACCTTGTTGAACACTTTATTTACCTGTGCTGTGCCTCACGAAAGAAAAAATGAAAAGTGGGGCGATGTTACCAATGCATTGGCCTACCATATTGCTAAAGACATGGTCCCCATTGCATCGGTGGAACAGGAAAACCATTGACTCAAGGCATCAGTTGTCTAGTCGCAATTACTTTGCAAGAGAACTACTGCCAGACATGTCCACTGAAGTCAGAGAGAGCCTTACCATCTGGCTTTCAAAGGTGTCTCATTTTCATGCTGAACACCAATATGTGTTCCAGCAGGACCTTTGTGCCATATATTAGTGTGACGGTACATTGCATGGAAGACTGGGAAATGAAAAGTGCATGTCTCCAAACCAGCTATTTTCCCCAAGATCACACAGGAGAGCACATAGGACATGGTATGGATGATGTCTGCATTACCTGGGCCATTTCCCTGTGTAAGAGGGTTGTCAGCAGCTTCCCCTGCAGTTGAATAAAGAGAAAAGAGCTGGCTGAAGTGCAGATGCAGCTAAATCTACTGGGTCACCAACTTTTTACTGAGGCAGCCACACGATGGGGATCAATCTGCAAATGACTGAGAGGGTCCTGGAGCAGGAAAGAGCACTTGCAAAAGTCCTGTCTGCTGACAAGAAAACCAGGCCTCTTGTCCCTACCTGGCAGGACACAGGGGTCCTGGAGACAGTCCAGAAATCTCTGAAACCACTTCAGGACTTCACTGATGGTATTTCAGTAGAGGAGTACGTGACCCTCAGAACTGTTTAACACTAGTCTCCTTGCACCCGAAGAAGCAATAATGAGCTGTAACAATCCATCAAGACCAATAATGTGGATACCTCAATGACAAATACACAGATCCATCCACCAGTGACCTGTTGAACAAAGCCTCTTTAGTGGACCCAAGGTTCAGGGCAAATTACATCCTGAGTGAAAAACTGGATGCACTTCAGCACTTCACATGGTTTGCGATGTGAGTCTACTAGGTGATCAGGGAAGCTGCCTGTCTGAGCTGCCTGAGCAAGCTGTGTCTGAGCCTGCAAGTCAAGGAGAAGCAGTAATGGCAGTGCCACTACCACCAACAGCCTAAAAGAAGAAATCACTTGCAAGCTTCTTCAAGTGCAGCACAGCCACAAGCAGCACACTCACACAGAGGGAGGCAATAGAAAAATAACTTTCTAGCTACCTGCAAGTTAGTTTGTGTAGAAAGCACTGAGTCGCTTGGCAAAGAAGTACCTTTGTGTGCCAGCGACCAGCTCCCCTTCAGAAAGAGGTTTCAGTTGCAGTGGGAACATTGTAAGCTGCCACAGGGCATCCCTGAAGCCTGACTCTGTTGACAGGCTAGTTTTCCTGGCACAAAATCTGTAATATGTACAGTAGTAGGTCTGACCTGTCATTTTTGTTCTCTTTAAATTTCTATTGTTGTTTGAGTTTTGCACAACAATTATAAGAGATGTAAATTGTTTTGCGCAGTGGTATGTTTAATTTGTGTGAACAGCCCCATACAGACCAGATCAATCCAGTGACAACCAATCTGTTTTCACACTAAGGTGATGCAATTAAAAATGGCATGTATGATTTTTTTCCCCAAAACATATCTGACTTCAGTAGAACTTCATAGGCACAGTTTGATATAACAGTAGCCATTGTCCTTTGAACCTAACTAGCCCTTTGAATCTGACAAGCATGTCACTTCTGAGAGATAAAACTGGTGCGAAGCCAAAATGTTTTCAGCAAACATTGTGCTCAGAAATATGGATGTGTGCTTGTGAGTGGTAGACAGGCTGTTGTAGGGACAAGGTGTACTGATTGAGTTATACTGAAAATCCTCAAGTGTAAGTGAACACTGTCTCATGAAGAGGAACAAATTGAATCATAATCCCAGTATCCCAATATTCGTTCAATGGTACATTTTTGCTCTATTAGCATAATGGAAGTGTAATATAAGTTTGCACCGATCCAACCAATCCAGATCTATTAAAACCTGCCTAACTGATATGTTCATAGTAATCACACAAGGTCTATGCACATATAGTTTTCAAAGACGTGAGATGACACTAATCAGTTTGAATTGTGTTACAGCTTAAAATTAACCATGATAATATGAGAGAATTGATATGCCCCCTTTGCATCTTGCACCTTATTTAATGTAAAGACATTCAGTCAGCTTCCCGAACATTGTGGATAGTTTGAAACAGTTCGTATTTTTTTTTTAGCTTTGAGCATAGTAAAAAAGGATGCAGTTTTATAATGCTCCTTTATGGAGGTTGATATTAAGAGTCTGTACATATAAAACAAAAATAATAAAAATAACACTAAAATGAAACTTAAATAATAAAAATGTAAGTTTTTTTACAGCGTCTCCATACTATGTGCAGTATCGGCTCCTCTAAAAGCACGTGTTTCTATGCACATTAGTTGTCTGTATGTGCGGCCTGCGTGGAGCGAGGTGAACTATATTTAAAAGTAGTAGTAGGGGTTTTATGCAGTAGTCAATGCTCTGCAAATTGCGGCAATGTCAGTGGCTTTTGGTTTTCAGTTGGGAAACGTTTGTGATTTTCAGCAACTTGTTTCTGTTTTTGAGGTTGAACATTAACAAATTGAAGGTGGTGGAGAATAGCAGAATTGGTTCAATAGAACTTCCCTTTAGCAATAACAGTATGGATGACTAAATAAACACTAAAAAGGATTGTTTTGTGGCAGAAATTACTGTATCACATCAATAAACCTCTATCAACAATATAACACATAAAATAGATAAAAAGCAACCAGTCTTCTTGTTTCCCCCTGCTCTTTGGATCTCATCCTGTTCAGTTCTGTGTCAGTCACATGTGAAATTGACACGGTGAGCTGTGAAAATACGCCTCCCTGGATGCACATCAGACAGGAGGATCACAGTAACCTGTCTGAAATACGACTCTCCCACATTCTCAGTCTCTCTCTCTCTTCCCTTTTAAACCTCATTTAAATTCAGATTGAATAAATATTTTCTTGTTCCTTAGATTACAATGTGTGAGAAACTGAATGGGCAGTGAGTAGGCTAAATGGTGGGTAGTGTTAGTTTTGTTGTCCACTGGTGACATACTGTGTTTGAATGTGAGAAAGAGCAACAGAATCATGATCATTACAGGTCCTCTATGGAGGATTTAAGATGCAAACTGCAATCAGTCATTTTCCAATGTTCAATTAAAAACTGGATGTTGTTATCAGTGTGCTATTCTAAACACCATCTATGCTGATTACAATTGTTTGCCAGAATTATTCCTTTAGCAACTTGACATTTAATCATACCAACAATCTGTCTCTATTGTCTCCTAGTCTTCTATGTGGGTGGTCTCAAGTGCATAAGGGGTCAAGTCACCCCTAAATATCTCAACATGCTATAAATAAATTAAGTGCGTTTTAGGTTAGATTTTTTTATTGACTTTTTGCCAAAGAGTGTGAGTATTTGCAGGTTTTCAACTACATTCTCAAGCTCTCTTTTCATTTATCCCAAAAACATTATCATTCACTTTTCATGTTGATCACTTACTGAAGTCAAACACTCCCAACAATCCCCGCAATTAAAAACTGCATTTGTACATCAATTGTCATGTCCTACAGCCAGTTTTATTTAATGGACGCTGAACTGTTAAGTAAGAGCCTTTATGCAATCTGACCTGTTAACTTTTTGTAGGATTGTGGTTCCACACTTTGAATGTACCAGCACAGCAGCTTCTTTACTTGTTTAAAGAATGTATTATTTACAACAGATGAATGTGATTGTGATGTTTTGCAGTTAACTCAGGTTGGTCCAAAACCTGTAGTAGGTAGGTATTTTTTATACCTGACAATTAATTATTCTTTTAGTAGAGAACATCCTGGATTTACCCGACAAACCTCCAAGAGATATAAGATGTTCCTCCTTGATTACACTTCTTACTGGGTGGAATTTACTTGATTACTAAACATCAACATCTGCGCGCTGGTGTGTGCTGGCATTTTATAATCCGTCTATGGTGCTTGTGTGTTTTGCAAAAGAACATACCGTCTTACTGGCTAGATGTTATGTTTGTGCCTGCCTCTCTGTTGTCTGAAAGGAATAAGTGTTGATAAAAAACACTTTGTACATTTCTTATTACCTCAGTTTCTATTTCAGCTTTACTCCCCTTTTCAGGACATTTCAAGGAAAAAAAACAACTATATTTTCACAACCCAGATATGTCAACATTTAATCTGCTGGACAAGTCAGAACTATGGGAAATCTCAGCTTTTTATGTCTCTGTGGACCAGCAGGAAAATCAAGACCAGTCTAGTCGGACTGTACTGTGAATGTTTTTATCTTTATTTGAGACATGAGAAATAAGCCTTTGCCAAGATTCAGTTTTGTTAGTGACAGGTAATTACATGAGCATGGTCACAAAAAGCTCAATCTAAAGTTAAACTTACATCGAAGTGTTATAGTTGTCATTAAATGGACGCCAGGTCAAGGAAATTAGAGTTTCTTTACTACATGATCTGCAGATGTGACAAACTGTAAATAATGATCTGACTTGGGGAAGTACATGTTGTTGACCTTTCCTGTCAAAATCTTTCAGCTGATGATATTGACTCTTGAGTGCAATAAGAACAGGCTCTGTCATAAAACAGCAGAGACATGGCAGATGTTGTAATAGGTGTTTAAAGCCGATAAGGCCTGGAACGAGACCAATCTGCTCTTCCTTCAACATATACAGTACGTACTGAAATATGACTCAGAACATGACTCTAGCCATTAGTGTTCATTTTTTACACAAGTCAAACATTAATTATTGTAAATGCTAGGAGAAACAGTATGTCCTTGTATCTTTCCCTGGTTCAATACATGTCTACATATATTCTATAATGAACCTATGCCATACCAGCAGTGTGTAGCTTTAGGTTTGACAGCTTGGTGGTGGAGGTCATTATGTCTGTCTGTCAGTCCGTCCAACACTTTGGTCAAGACTGAAACATCTCAACAACTATCAAATTGATTGCCATGAATCCCGGTAGCAACATTTAAGTTACAGAGAATTTTAATTTATATTTTCAACAATTTTGTTAGTCCAACAATGGGTTATGACATACCTTCAGATCTAACGACAGTCCCCTCAATTTTGGTGTACTTTGTGTATCTTACTCACATGTTAGCATGCTAACAAATGGTTATGACACAAAGTATACACAAGGCAAAGTAAAATCTGGCAGGTGTCTATCGGTAAAAACAGGCAAAAATTATTATAGTTAGAAACTCACGATAATAAACACTATAGGAAGAGGTTACAAGAGGGACACCGGATTAAATACACAGACAATCAGCGGAAAACTAGAAGCAGGGGGGTTCAATCAGGGTGGGGACACATAAGGCAGGAAACACAGGGAGCAGGATTTGGAAGGTAAGTAACAAAATAAAGTAGGAAATGACAGAAAATATGAACAAACAAAACAACTAAACGTTTAGACAGTGTCAGGTTTTATACCGGATCATGGTTTTAGTATGCTGTCATTGTTTGCTAGTTAGCATGCTTACTTAGCATGAAGCTCAAAGTAGCACTGTGGCCACTTGTAGCTGCACAGAGTCGCTACAATGCTCTTATACGCTTGGTTGTTTTTTTTCCTGAAAATTCACTTTACCAGTTCACATCACAAACACTGAAGTTTGACGAAAACATTGTTTATTAATGAGGGTGACAGACAATAGATGTTTCCTGTTTACAAATGAAAGTAATTCCCATCATCATACAGGAGTAAGTCACAATTTACCTGTCCTTTTTAGTGAGCTGTCCTTGAGTAAGGACAACCAGGATCTCTACCAGCCTCAGAGATGCAGCTCAGGAGCAAATATTTGACCTTTGACAATCCTTGACAGAGGAATAAGACAGGAGAATTTCCCTTGTGGCGGTCCCTTTAGCATTGTGTTATCGTTGCATTACAAAGACAAACTAACATGCTGATGGGATCTGGCAGAGACAGCTTCTGCTCGTTGCAGCCTGTTTGTCTTATAAATATCAAGCTCTTTCAAGCTGTGATCCAGTTACTTATTTGAGGAACAAATAACACATTTTTGGCACCTTGATACTCTCCTGACAAGGACTAACAAGAAGAAATCCAACCCCTTTGTATGAGCAAGCTGGCTACTATTTTCTGAAAAATGCAGAATTATTGCAACAGCCAGCAAAGGACATCTTGAATGTGTTTGTGTGTAACAACAGGGCCAGAGCATGGGGTGATGAGGACTACCCTCTGCTGATCTCGATGCAGATGACCAGTGATGGCCACAGCATCACCTCAACAGTAAGTCATAAAATTTAAACTTTATGTATTTTTTTCAAAGGTAGTCTTGTTTTATATAAAGTACCAATTGCTCAGTTATGGAAGTGTGGCTTTCTTATTGACTAGCTAGGCCCAGCACACAGTTGTCTTCACAAAATGTATGAAGTCAAAGTTATGCTGAGGCTGGGCACTCCAGTTTGATCATCTCTTTGTGAAGTTTCCACTTCTCTTTAATAAATTCTTCCCCTCCAAAAAATCTAATCACAATGCTAACTGACATTCTTTTTTTGCAGTTTGTTGGATGAAATAATAAACACTGGCCAACAACAGGAACATCAGCAGGAAGAATTTCTCAACTCACTGGAGACTGTTGTCCTCACCATCTTTCTGTCCATCATCATCGTCATGACGGTGTTTGGTAACCTGCTGGTCATGGTGGCACTCTGCAAGGACAGACATCTACGGTGAGCCTGTTGTCTTTTTCAATACTGAAAGCCATGAGTGGTCCAATCTGGGTTCAAAAACGCGGCCTCAAAGTTTTATCTCTGACTTCAATTGACTTTTTAAATTGAGATTTTTTGACTTTGTGTTCCCTGCCTTTGTACTTCAAGCATTTCTGTATTTCTCGGTAAGCTAAAAAATGATCTAAAAAGTTGCAGTTTATAGAACAGAAATTTGTTGACTTTAAGTAAGTTGTGACTCTAATGAGACAATTGAGTCAAAACAAACCAAGCCATGGCACTGATTCCTGCTTAGTGAATTGAAATTCACATGTTCCTGTAAGGTATGTGTGATAGGGCTGGCCAATTAATCGAAAATTAATCGAAACCGACATTCAGAACCTCTAACCAACGTAATCTTGCCCATGTCGATTATTTCGATTATTTTCAGGGCAGAGTCACGTGACCACACGTCCAATCTGCGACAAGGAAGCAATGTCCGTCGTTTGGACACGTTTTGTCTTTAGTGAAGACGACACCAAAGAAAAATAAGTCAAATGTAAACACTGCGGAAAAACTGTTTGCAAGAAATGCAAGTTATCTATTTTCTTCTGTTTTAGAGAAACTAATTTCTTCTTTCATTTCAAGCGGTGCTTTGATTTCAGTTAGAAATATTCAATAAATAACCACAAAATAGTTCATCAGATATGCACTCTTTCATTAGAAAAAATATCCCAGCTTTAGTTGAGCATATTTACAGTAGACACCATGTCAGTGAACTATGAGGGCAAAAAACTAAAATGAAATAATCGTTCATTAATCGTAATCGCGGTAAAATGTTCAATTAATCATAATATTGATTTGAGGTCATATCGCCCAGCCCTAATGTGTGAACTGTTCTTTTTACCTCACAAGTGTTAACATAAATAAACAGCCAGACAAACTCTTTTTCAAGAACCAGGAAGTGAGCATGCTTGCTCCTTTAATTACTTCTTTCTCACAGTAGACAAGTCTGGATGACAACAATGAATCAGAATAAAACTACAAGAAAAATACAAATTCCACACTTAGCAGACAGCTATGACATCAATTGGTAAACTTGTAACAGCCTAACATTTACATTAAAACAACAACAGCAACAGTTACATATGAGCACTGGCAGCAACATAAACAATAGATTGCCGCTGAGATAACGTAGGCCAACCCTGAGGTTAGCATTGCGTAAGTTCCATGGACAAAAAGCTTGTGGGTTTTGACCACTTGTTTTTGGATTATTGCTGAAAATAAGCTCTTGTTTATCATAACAATCTTAACACATAATTTCTAAAGCGTGAACACAATCAGCCAAGGTCAGATACAAATGTTAGGCTTTAAAGGAACTACACCACGGTTGACTGACTTCAAGCACGATTATTAAGTTTCACACGGATAGATAAGTTAGATATTGTAAGAGAAAAATAAACCTTTATAAAATTTAATTTGTGTTTCTTAAGTTCCAGGTTAGGGTTGATGGCCTTAACACACTAACCCTGGGATCCGGTTCTGGGTGTAAAAGTTAAACAGTCCTTTCCTGCCAGATGGGGAGGTCAACCAAGATATCTCGCTACAATATTTTAGTTTAGAATAGTCTATTGAGGCATGATGATTAAGTACAGCATTTAGTGTACTTTGGAATTTTAATGATGACTTTTGTGGATATATTTTTATTGCTCACTTGTTTCTTGGTATTTCCTGTTAGAAAGAAGAAGACTAACTACTTCATTGTATCGCTGGCGTTTGCCGACTTGCTGGTTGCGGTGGTGGTGATGCCCTTTGCTGCGATCGAGCTGACCACTGGCCACTGGCGTTACGGAGAGATCTTCTGCCTGGTCCGAACATCTCTGGATGTCCTGTTAACTACGGCATCCATCCTGCACCTCTGCTGCATTGCACTGGACAGGTTTGTGTGTGTTTACGTGTGAGATAGACGATGAGAAGGATTTGAACCTCATGTTTAGGCTTTAACAAGTTGGTCTATTTAAAGAATCATGTCTCATTCTGAGAACTATTTCTAAAACCTAAAACACTGTAATTTAATACATCCATCAAAGAAATAGAACATTTGCATTCCTAAAAGACAATCCTATACAAACAATGAGAACAATGGATGTGCACGAACTGTACCATTTAAAAAAATGTAAAATGAATTGTCCAGTATGTGTGTGCCTTTACATGTGTTTATAATTCCAGGTATTATGCTATCTGCTGCCAGCCTCTGGTTTACAGACACAAAATGACACCCATCAGAGTGGCAGCAATGCTCAGCGGCTGCTGGCTCATCCCCACGTTAATCTCCTTCCTACCCATAATGCAAAGCTGGAACGCAATCGGCATTGAAGACATTGTAAGTCTTATATTGTATAGTTGATCAAAAAATCAAGGAGGGAGGGAGAGCTAACAAGTAAAAAAAAACGATTGTTACATTATCATCATATAAATTCTACAGAATTTTTGCATCAAAGAAATATACTAGGGGGCTTGGTGCCTACCTGGGAGGGATGGGGAAATGGGAGGGGGATAATAAATGGATTTCTTTAGGAATATAGTTTTCCTCTAAGTATAGAAAGTGTATGTGTGTGTATACATGTATACAGATAAATATTTTGTGGCGCTACGATTTTCTTTTCCTGTATCATGATATATGAAATGACTACAGATATAGTGAGAAGCAGCCTTTTTTGTTGCTGTTTTTTATTTTGATGTCAAGGCCACTGAATAATTGTTGCTGTTGTGTTGAGCTTTGGTTTGTAACCCCCTATTTCTTCTCATACAAAAAAAGAGAAAAAAAAAAGAAATATACTTTATATTTAAACAAACTATCACTGTTAAGAGTTCGTTTACCAATCGCCTAAAGAGAAAGATCTTCTCTCTGTGAGGGCAAATGCGGTATGAACCTCTCCAACCTCATATTCTGTGTTTCTAATAACATCTCCAATCCCTTGTACAATGAAGAGGTAATACACTGATCACACAACAATTCCCCAGTCCCTGTGGAGCCTCTCTTGCTGCAAGCAAAGACAGCACTTCAACAAGTATTTTTTTGCTGGTTTGGATATGTTTTGGCGTGAGGTTCTTTCAGAGCTGACTTGCAATGAGCTGCAAGACTCCCAGGGGCAGAGGGGATAGATGTATTGATTCAGTCAGAGTTTCTCTGTATTTCAGTCAGACATCTTCCAAACAACATTCTCTTGTTTGTAGAAGCTGAGGTTTCTTTAACTCGTGTCAAAGACAAAAAAGTGTGTAAGCCTTGAAATGCTTGTCTGCACAATTAATTCATGTTTCAGTTCAGTTTTAAATTGAAAAAATGTTTCTCTTAAGCTGGCAAGACACAATAATTGATTTAGAAACTATGACATGAGATAAACACCACGGTAGATCATGTATGTTGGTTTGAATAATGTCTTGACCGTGTAAATATAAGAAAAGAATAAGGCTCTACACTCTGGTGGCAAGGTGATTCGAACAAGGGAATCAATTGTCTCCCCTAGCACTGAAACAAGAAGTACTCAATGTGTGTATTAAAGGTCCCATATTATGCTTTTTCTGGTTTTATATGCTCTTTAGTGTGTTCTCCAGGTGTCTTGTGCATGTTTAGGCACATCTATGTGCAAAAATTCAAAGTCAGCGGAAACGCGGCTTCTCCTACCTCCTCCTGTTAGCAGTAGCAGTAGCTGCATGTAACGCTTGGTTCTAGCCCCCCTCGTTGAAAATTGGCAGTGTGATATCACACTGCGATGATGTCACTGATCCAAGCCCATTGGCTCGTTGTGGCAAGCACAAGCTCATGCTGCACATTAGCTACATTCCCAATATGGTAAAAGGGGCGTAACATTTCCGGGAATTGTCCGAACGACTGACCAATTACAACAGAGCAGATCGGCCAACCAATCAGGTCAGACTTGGCACACGTGGGGACCCTGCTCGTTGGGGATTCAGAGCGTTGCAAACACAGGCAGATGAGACGGGCTGCATCGATCGGCAGTACATGAAAACAGACACTTTTTTCGAACATTAGTGATTGTGAACGTACTTTAGTAGGCACATAAATTAGATATATGAACCCCAAAAAGGGCATAATATGGGATCTTTAAGTGAATTAAATCCTGGAGGATAGGATTTTTCTGCGACATTACACAAAAGGACCATGTTATGAACATGCAGATTTAAGAGGGTAGCCGCAAGCCCAACTTCTTCTCAAGGGGATGAGATAACATTTGCCGTTCTACCTGCAGGATTTTCATTGCACTTCAAACTGCCCATATTTTCAATGACGAACAAAGAAACATCCAGAGTAGCTAGATAGGCTACCCCTTTAATGTAGCATATTAGCATTTTTTAAGCCTAGCATAGCAGTTCAAAACAACTCCTAAAAGACCTCTTAAAAATGATTCCCACCCCTCTGTAAAACAATAACCCTTTATTATATATACTTATATGATATCTTTCACAAATAGACCAGGATGTACAGTATCTAAGTTTGTAAGCTGAATGCTAACACAAAATAGAAATTGCAATTAACGGGCTAAATAAATTCACATTGCAATAGTGGTAATTTTAATTAAAGGATCGATCTATTTCACTTAACAATGTTGTCCACACCCTGTGGAAATGTAGTTAATGTATTGTAATCGGGTGATCTGACTCAAATTGCAGATCTAACTCATATTCATGTTATTCTTTTATTGATCCCATTCCCAGATTGAGGAAAGGCGAGCTTTGGCAGGGGGCTCCAATGACACCAGTTGCGTATTTTTGGTCAATCGGCCATACGCCCTCATCTGCTCTGCTGTGGCCTTCTACGTCCCATTAGCTCTCATGGTCCTGGCCTACCAGCGTATCTATGTCACCGCCATGACCCATGTGCGGCAGATCGAGACACTTCAACGGGCTGGCTCTGCTCCTGTTCCTGGTACAGTTCCAGTGATTACTGTGAGGTCCTCTACATCCTCAGATCCTGTGGAGCACTATCGCTTAAGGACACCAACGGGCTCCTCCCACTCAGACCATGCTCCCATAGCGAACAGCAGAATGCGTGTTGAGACAAAAGCTGCAAAGACACTGGCAGTTATAATGGGTTGTTTCTGTCTATGCTGGGCACCGTTCTTCATCACCAATGTGGTGGATCCCTTCATCCATTACTCAGTGCCCTGGCAGCTGTGGACAGCCTGGTTGTGGCTCGGTTACATTAACTCAGGGTTGAACCCCTTCCTGTACGCCTTTCTGAACCGGGCATTTCGGAGGGCCTTTCTGGTGATTCTATGCTGTGGGGATGAGCGTTACGCGCGGCAGGCCAGCTGCTCTTATGGACACACCCACAGAGCATGCTCAGCTGCATCAGTCAACGGGACGTCAATGGCATTGAGGTAAACACTCAATAACACACACTCTGGTGAGCTTGACTGTAATATTTGAAACGTATGTTTTTGTCTCTCAGTTTACCTACGTATGTATGTATGTATGTAGATATCAGCAAAACAAATTGTGTCAGTAAGTTTCTACAGTTGGACCAATTGGCCAGAGGAACTGCTGCTTCAGCTGATCTGTTGAATTGAAACTCAGTACTGGGTTAGCATCTGTATAAATTACTTAATTGGCTGCTAGATTAGATCAAATAAGTCTGCTTTTTTATCAGAAATTAAAAAAATAGTTTTAATGTTAGCTATCCATTAACTATAGACTACAGCAGCAGTAATGTTAAACATCATGGTGAAATCATAATCCAATCAAATGTGGTCATTGTTGGGTCATTATCTGACTTACAATTCACAGATGTGAAAATGATGTGCCTTCTCTAGAAATGCAGATGGCACATTCTACTAGAAAAGGAAAGGTGTCCTGCAAGACTTGTGTAAAATGATTTTAATGGTTACATCATTCAGAATAGTAGTGTATATTTGTGACATCAACAAAAAGTTTGCTGATGAGCTGTGTCATACACTTTTATCAGCTCAAAATCAGCAACTATGACTTAAGATTCAATCTTATTAAACTTCCTTTAGCCTGAATGCATGAACTATTACATTGGAAGCTGGGCATGGAGATGGAGAAAGAAACGACCAGAGACTGTAACAACAGAATATTGCATTTAGAGTCAGTAAGAATTTCTTGTTTGGACTAGATATTTAGTTCAGTAAGCTTTTTATAAAGCCTTCTGATTCAAAGTAGTAATTTGATTTTACAACCTTAATCGCATCATATTTTGTTATGGTTTTGCTGTGTTAATACATTTTCTGATTTGGGTGGTAGTATACATTTTTTCATAGAAATGCCAGTCAAGGTATTCTGGCCTAGCTTACATTTTAGCTCATTTATTGGCTGAGTCAATTTGCTGGATTTTGTCTAGACTGAAATATCTCAAAATTCTGTTTACAGATTTCTCTCGGCCTTCTAAATACTTTTTTTGCTCACCTAACTCTTCCCCTAGTGTATCAATATTTGTCCGGTACTTGGTGTATGATTGCTTTATCATTTGATTAAATATTGACATTCCCATTAGCTTTACAGCAGTTGTACTCTGAGTCTCTGCTATTTCCTAATATGAACATGCTATCCCACTAAGCTAGCATGGTGAACACTGTGAAAGGACAACTTTACCAGATCAGAGAAGCCAACAGGTTTGTTGTGCTGCCCTGACTCACGCTGCCCCCACTTTCTGTTGTTCTTCTCAACTTCCATCACCAGGGTTTACTTTTGTGGTTGTTTTGAGATTCGTAAAGTTTGCAGCCCTCCATGCTTTCCATCCTGAATTACAGCTAAAGATTTGATAGTTCTTTGAATATGGGATCCCACACAGAAAGTTTTCTTTTGTAATGTTTTATTATCTCTTGTATTACATAAAGAGGATATCCGGTACTTTTTAAATAATTTTTACCTTGACTGTAAACTTTATTATCTTTATATTTATTACCCTTATAAAGTCTTCAGTGAAAACTGAAAGCTACTCTTACACAATGCTCATGCCCTATTTAAGTTATGAGTCATCATATGACATCTCTCCATTGAGCAGTATAGAGTATATTTTAACTTGGTGTCATCTGAGGTGCTGAAATAGTAATATACTTCAGGAGGGATTGACTGATTGTTTTCTCCAAATGTGTCTTTTCACAGATCTTGAATGGATAGATACGGTATATAGACAGAACAGTCCAAAAGTTGTTCATAGCAGGATTTCTGTTGAAGCTAATAGCTGTGATTTAGTTGACATCTGTGTTTGTGCTCTCAGCCCAGTCAAGTGGGGATGATGAAGGAGGTGACCTGCTTGTGTCTGCACTGTTTAACTTTAACACAAGTGCCTCACTGACGCAAAGGCAATTGCATACACATTACACTCTCTCTCTCTCTCACACACACACACACACACACACACACACACACACACACACACACACACACACACACGCACAAACATTCAAACAGTAACACACAAAGTGCGCAAATTATTTATAAAAATATGGAGAGTCGCAGGAGTTTGAGAGAGACTCCGACACTTGACATTCCATATACTGTATGTGCAAATGAAACTTACTTACGGGTATTAGTACTTATCCATTTTGCTTTGTGAAAACTAGTGCATGTGTGCCTGTATTTTTTGCAGCAGTTGCAGTTTTCTTAATAATGTGTGTATCGACTGTGTGCTTCTCTGGTGTCTGAGTGCATATTTGAAGGATCTCCTTTTGTATGTAGAGGAAACAGAGAAGAGGAAACAGAAACAGTGTTAAGTCCAATCTGATGTCCCCTCTTAAAATCTGTCTTGGACAGAAAACAGACTCAGACAATCAGATTACAGCCAACAGGAAGATAAAACTAGTGGAGGAATCTTGTAGAATAACTTTGGAAAGATGTTTTGGGTTAGTCTGTGGGTGGAAAGTGTGTTCCTATGGATGTTTTTCTGTGGCGTACTCTTTAAAAAGAGTGACTAGTCCTGATAAAATGTTGATTTTCTCTGGAAAAAAATATTAGAATGTTTTTATATTGTTGCAAAAGGGGGAAAAAATCTCAGTTTTTGTGCGCTATTTTAGACAGATACTGTTGTAAGGAAACAGCATGGATATACAATTCTTAAATCTTGAAATTAATCTTATTGACATCTGCTGTCTCAGTTATTTAATTGCACATCTTACATTGTTGATCAACTGTAGATTCCTGCTTTTCCTACAAAATGTGCTCAGGAAAGAAACAGCATCAGAAAGAACATTCCCACAATGAAAATCCTGAGGCCGTTTTCTCCAGTGGTCCCAACTACAAACACAGACAGAGAAAAACACAATGTATACACTCACAGCATCAGCAGTGGATAGTAAAAACTTGTTTGTGATTAGAGTCATAACAAAGACCCTGTGTTGTGCCCACTAGTAGAGAAAGTAGAGAAGACAGCTCTACTATCATCTGAAAAAAGTGAAAGCTGTTGAATAAATACGATCTCTTGGGTACTTAAGCTTCTCATTAGATGATACTTTACAAGTTTGTTTAAAAAAAATATTTGTCATACATTTTGTACAATTATCCATACAACCATGTGCAGTTCAATTGCTCTGTAGTTTCATCATTAAATAAAAGCAGAACTTTAAATGTGAGTTGAAAAGGTCATGCACATTGTCTAGGGAGTACCCACTAATGGCATTAGGTGAGATACAGTTTCAGTCAGAATACACCCCCACAGCAGTTTACTCCTTTCTCCTGGGCTGTTGTGGCAGGAAGCTGAAAGACTTATTGGGTTCCGCACTCAAATGCTGAGCAAAAACTACAGAAAACACGTCCCTAAGAAACTCAAAATAAGTCCTCTAAACTGCACACAGTTTGTTTGTTTGTTTGTCTTCCTTGATTTTCCCAAGGAACTACACACCCCAGAGTTGTCTATACAAGCAAAATTTTCACCTGAAAGGTACAGCTTGGTCCTGAAGTATTCACCACCATGAAAAGAGAAATAGTGCGGTTGATTTACAGAACAAGGCTGCATGCTTATCAAGTGCATCATTACATCTGGCAAGTTGTTGTAGAGACTTCAGGAGATAAATATATTAATGTTTTTGTTGGACCTTGCCTTATTCTAAAATAAAAAGCCATGAACAGAGATGCCTTTTAATTTTGAGAGTACGTAGACTATGCATTATTTGACTCACACAGAGCTTTACAAATGCTGGTCGCTCTATTTTCCTACTTACTGACTGAGCCAAACTGCCTCTGTTTACAGTCTTTAATGCTTATTTAGTAGTCTGCTAGCTTTATCTACTTACACACCGTACAAGTTTATACTTATCTTATATAAAAAGAAATGTACTCCTTTGTAATTTGCACTTTGCATGACAAGTCATTTTTCCTTTTAAAAATTGCAATTTATCACGGAGCTCATATTAATGCTTTGAGTCTGGTTACTGTCTCAATATTGGCTCAAAGTATTAGACAAAAAGCAGCACAATGAATGCTGTGAGAAACAAAAGTGATTGTTTTTATGCATGCTGGGGCTGTTAGCGCTGCATGTTGCTTTTTTCTACAGTAGTATACATTTATTGACGTTTAATCTCACTTGTGTGGTCCTCTGTAGTTTCTCAGTGATTCTCTCGCTGTCATCTCCCCTCCTTCAGAGCGAGCAGCTGAAATCATTACTTAAAACAGTGTGGGCTGAAAGTGTGAGCTTGAACTTAAAAATAAAGTTTGGGAGTGAGTCAAACCAGAGTGAAAGGTGTAAGATAAGAGTTTGGTGCAGGCTGAGTTTATACAAAGTAGACTGCAGATGATAAGTTACCTGCCTATAGCCTCAGACAAACCTGTACAGCTGATCATGGTGCATATCAAAGAAAACCATCTATATTTAAACTGTTGTGTTGTCAATTCCTTTCTGGGAGCCAATGTGCTGTTATGAATCCTTGTCCCCGATAAGTACCAAGTGACTGATGGGATAAATAATATGCTACAACTATTAATGTCAAACTCTTCCTGTAGCAGTAAATCAGGATCAGTGATCCGTCCTGAGTTCACCTTCAGCCCTATGAAGATCCCGAGTCCTGTTGAACTTAAAAATAAAGTCGAATAGCCGACAATGTAATCAGCCTGAACAATCAATGTGATTGTTAGGCAATTCAACAGATTCAACTCCTCCCATCTGGCAGTCAAAGTTAAAGCAAAACATAACTGTTTGTCGACCTAAAAACAGCCAAATTTAAAATCCCACTAGAGTGAGAGTCATGTGGGAATACGAGTACAGGCGCTGTGCTCGATCAATGTTGCATTTCATTTCCAAATGTTTCTGTGTTTTGATTGTTAAGATATCTTAAAACATTCAAGTCCATGTAAGGGCATTAGGGATTCATAACAAGGCATACAACAAATGAGGTAAGAGTGTGTGAAACACTCAGATAATGAAAAGAGGAAGGTTTCAATTCTTGTTGAGATATGCTAAAGAAGGATTCTACTAATTTTCACAGACACACGTAGGATCATTCACAAGTCAATTTTGCTCCAGTGTTGGGCAGTAAACGCACTTCAGATTGCAGTGTTAAAGGGACAGTGTGGTATTTTTAAAGTTTGGTTGTATGAGGTATTGTCAATAGCAGGGCTGGACTGGGACCAAAAAATGGCCCTGGCATTTTTGGCCATGGCGGCCCACCATGATTATTTATACAATATGCGGAGGCACAAGACATATTACATGATAATAATAACTGTAAGCTGTGATTTAGCCTGCAAACTATAACTTTATGGCAAACTAAAATAACACTGTAAGTTGGACACCAAGTCTACTCATGGCATTATTTGAAAACAAAGGCTATAAAGGCAATTCTCTCTCACACTCACACACACACACACACACACACACACACACACACACACGGCCCAAAATGTGCGACGCACATTTAGATAACAGTAGATAACAGTCAGGATGGCCCCCTGTTTTGAGAAGCTGACTAGAGTTCCTACACAAAAGCTAAGCGATGGACAACTGCAGATGTGATCACAATTACCATGTTCCTCAGCCACTTTAAAAAGTCTTACATGTATTATTATTTTCTTAATCAGTTGAAGTCATTATTTTTACTGCATGTGGTGCATTTCCATGGCGTCAAGTCTGACAGCCCTTTATCATAGTTCCAGCACTATGTTTTTGAACCGCACATGAACAGATGAATTGTGTCAAGCTGCCTCGTGGGAAATACAGTATAGGCTCCATAAAGCTTTACCCTACAAGTATCCAAAAGTCAGGATATGTTAGCTTCTGCTGCTTTGACTTCGACATTTCTCTTCAGTTAATCTGCATGATAGTTGCCAACGTCATGAAGGACCAACACGAGAAGAGTGTAGTACCTCTTTGCTGGTAACAATTGTAGTTCAAGTCAGTTTAAAGGGAAATACATTTTATCTTTGTGGCAAGCTCATTGTTAAGACCCTGGGTCACGGCATGACCCAGGGTTGATTAAGTTATTGTTGTGTAATTTCATTAATTTGCAGCTTGACGTTTCTTTTATCTGCATTTAAATCAAGACTTTAATCATGTTAAAAGTAAACCAGGTCCCCGAGCACATAACTACATAATACTTTAGGTCCCCTTTTATTGAATCTTAAGCTTTGGTACTGTAGTTAATCAGAACTTAATACTAAGAGCATTGTCATCATTAGGATTTTTTGGAAAAAAAAGAAGAAGGTTTGATTATGGATGATCACCAGTCGCTCTTACAAAGTTTGTTTGATTTGATTGCCTTTTTCTGGAATTGGTTCTGTATATGCACAGGACAAGAAATGATGAATATTTGCCTGCCGTACAAAGCATTTTATGCTAAGGCCTACTTTAGCCCAGTCTGTCATTAATCACTTTGACAAACTCTGGACAAAATATATTAACAGTGTATTTTCTTTATCTGGTATCTGATTGTCCCCTAAAAATATTTTTTAGTAGTCTGTTGAAACTTTACAAGCCAGAGACAACATTCTTTTATGTAGACAAATTGAAAACTTGACTCAACACAATCTCTCACCCGATTTGAAGCTGTCTAGCCAGTACAACTTGTCATTAATTGTTGAGATCGGTAAAGCAAGAACAAGATCAGTATCAGTCACAAGATACTGTGAGGATTTTTTTTACTGTTGAGCCTCCTGTAATTTTGCTGCTCTTCTCACGTATGCAGCTGTTTTCCAATGAAAAATCTCATCTTGCTTCCTTTTAACCATCAAACACATCACTCACCACTGGCGGACTCAAGATGTTTGAGGGGCAGGGGCGAAAATAATAAAGAGTGCACTTGCTCTATAGTGTGCCGTTGGGAACCAGTGCACATAAAGTCGTCATACATTTATAGTAAAATAGTTTGATCAACTGGAGGGGCACCCTGGAGGGCACTTTACCATGTTTTATCTAACACAGGGGCATCCAAGAGAGCACTTTCACTTCGTTTTTCTTTTCGAACCCCGCTGAGTCCACCAGTGTCACTCGCTGTCAATCTTTACTGTGGATATTGTGAACAAAGGCTGTTTTGGCAGTGTGTGGTTTACTGCCTCCTGACGCTTACCAAATAGCAGCAGTTACAGGTTTTAAAAATAACCGTATAGAATGAATCAATCTTGTCCGTTACAGTCTAATGACTAAATGTAGATCATAAAGCGGCAACATCTGTTTCCGAACCAGCTGAAACCTCCTCACAGGATCTTTAATACAGCAGAGAAAATAAACCTAAAGGCAGAGCAACAACTACATTAATGTCATTGTTCATCTACGTGTCTTGGGCAGTAACAGGTGGAGGATAGGAGCTCAATTAAACTGATAGTCTTCTCTTGATAAGCATGTTAAATTATTTCAATATATCTGTTCAATGCTGATGAACACTATAGCCATCTTCAGTGACAAGCATTATAGTAGTCGTCTTATACTAATCCACATTACAGGAAGAAGCAGGTCCCTGGTGAAAAGGAGCACTTTTGTCTACTAAAGACAGCAAGTTTACAGAGTGGCTGGAGAAGAATAAACACTCAAGTCTGTGATTTATCGTGAGACTTGTATGATTTATTACTGTTTGATTGAAACCTAAAATCCTTCAGCTGCCTCTTGCTGGGTCCCTGTGGTCCTTTTGTAACTTTTTCTTGCCCAATAGATTTAAAGCTTCTGTATCTTTTTTTTTCAGAACATGGTGTTAATCTTATTTATTTTTTTCAATAATCATGTTATCTGCTCCTTCTCTTGCCATATTTTCCTTCTCCCTCTTTACAAAGTATTTTTGACTATTTAAGGACAAACTATGACTGTTTTTTTCTATGCCATGCTTTTTTTCAGCAATTTTGCTATTTGGTCAGGGTAAAGAATGATAGAAATCACTGGAGAGAAAGTGAGAAATGCTGTGCAGTAAAGGTCTGAACTGGCCATTTGCTCAGCAGGGTTTTTCTGCCTTTTAAAACAGGGCAAATGTTTGTTTTTATAATCTTTAATAGCGGAAAAAAAAGGATATAGAAACAAAATAAAATAGGACAGTAAAAGTTGAACAATATGACTGTTGTCCTGATTGCCTCCTTTGGCACTTTGGACTGTTGACATCAGCTGTTCTCAGGTATCCCAATCCTCAGGTTGGATGCGGTTTGGATGTGGTTAACTCAACTGTGACTCTAAATGAAACTCATCCGTCCATCGTTCTCTCCATCCGTCTCTAGCTCTGCTCCCCTGTGTAATAGAAACATAGTTTCCTTGGTGACAAATTGGTCCGTAGAAAGAACCCACCTGGCCTAATCAGCTCTCTGAAATTAAATTAAGGCCGTCTTTTTGTGTAAAGGACAAAAGGCCAGCTTTGTTTTTTGTTATTTAAAAATGATTTTGTGCCTGGGAGACCTTCCAGATGTAATTTCAGTGGCTTCAAACTGAAACTAAGCTCCAGCTTTGAAACAAGAGCTTTATTATTTACTTAATTATAATGTTTTAATTAAAATGTATTTAAATAATGTTATCATTCATGTTTTCCAGCCATGATTGCTCTGTCATAGAGATATTACAGAATGCAAGTAAAATAAGAATAAAAAAACCCATTATGTGCCACCACCATCTGTCCATAGACCAATAGCGTAATCAATTTAGAGACTACAGTATACACACATTGACAACAGATCTATTTACAAAGTCGCTTGAGAAGTAAGGCACAGTTGTAAATATTAGATGATGTAAAGTAGATCATGACTGAATTCCATTTAGCTGCCTCATTTCCAAGTCTTGGTATGCGAGATGCAGCCACTAAGAATGCTCTTCTCTTTTGTCATTCATTATTATCACCTTTGCTTTCCTCAATTTTAACTTGGAGCGATGGAAAAATGTGAAAACAACGGCATATTGTCACTTTTTATGTTGCCATGGCAAATTTGTGTGCAAACAAAACGTTTATTCACATGTCTAACAGATGTGTGTTGTTTTTTGACACTGATACCAAGTCAAATATTGCACTATTGTGACAATTCTGGTATCATTTTCAGTTTCATAAGACAAGGGATTTAGTCATATAATCTACTTTTCTTAATTAAAAAATATATAGAATGGCACTTTGAAATAAAAAACAAACAAAACTGTTATCCTAATATCGCTGACATGGATTTTAAATCGCCACACTGTTATCATACAGTGTTTGTTATGTAGATTAAGTATTTCAGACACACTTGTCCTTTATTATTCTGGACTGAAGTTGAAACCTCAATATAGTCACAGTTTGATAAGGGTTGATGGCTATTTTTAATCCTGTACTGGCCTCATATCAGTTGATGACATGACTTTGACTATTTTTTATTATTATGATATAAATCACTGCAACCCTTGGATTCTCATTTAGATCCATTAAAATGGGCCGGAGCTCTGGAGCTCTCCATTATCACTCGTGCATGGGGAAATTACACTGAAATTGAAAATGAGAGTATTTCTAAGAAATAACAAGGGGATAACAGCGTTGTCTGCCAGTTTGTTGGTCTGTTGTTTTGTTATTCATAACAAAACAAACCGGAAGATGTGCAACACGTCATTGGCAGATTATTTAAAACTACTTTCCCAGAATTGTGCAAGGAAACAAATCCTCCAACACAGCTCCTAAAAAACTTCACAGAGCTTATCAGTAAAAACACGTTTCTGAGAAAAGGCAGACTTAGTCCATCAGTGTCCCCTATAGAAATGCTTGTCCAGTGTTCTTCTCCAGATGATTCCAACAAGAACACAAGGAAGAGGAGCAGATGAAATGCAGCGTTTGATGATGAGTAAGGGTGCAATCACACCTGCAAACAGTCCAAACTATTCTGGAAATGTCAGCTATGTTGTGTTTGGTTTGTTTTGGTGATTATGACCTAATTAAAAAAAAATCACATGAGTCACAAGCAGTTTATTAACAGTTTAGTTTATTTACCCGGCACAGTGTTGATATCCAGTCCTCCTGCCAGGTTCTTTTTTTTTTTTTTTACTAATAAATATGATTAAACAAATGTGATGATTCAATTTAATTCTGATTAGCTTTCCGAGCATGAGCACCTGCTGCATATCTGTGACCCATAATCCCTTGTGTTTTTGGCCTACAGTATTTCCTGCTTTGTGGGTTTAGTCTTTTTTGTAGATGTTATAGTTGGTCTTTTTATTTTGGAGTATTTCTAATGGTCAGAAACTGATGGACACGCAAAAACTGATGCTTAAAGAGTTCAGAGACTGGCTGATCAGACTGTGTGTTTACTTCAGAACTGTTAAGTTTCAGTGGAGTTGTAATGCCAGAAATCTCTGTCAGTCTTTAACTGCTGACCTTATTTTAGCTTCAGGTGAATCACATACTTTACATTTCTCCGTCTGCTCAAGAGAGAGAAAAAGAACAGACTCATGTCTGATACAGACAATATTACAGCTCAGTTTAAATCTGACATAAACACTGGCAGACAGCATGTGCACAGCTGATATTACATTCGAGATGAGGTTCAGGCTTTCTTAGAATCTGTTTGTTCTTTTTCTTTTTTTCTCCTGATCATGTGTTCTTAGTTGAAAATGTCTTCAAAGCAAATTTCCCTCATGGAGATATAATTAAGTACATTCAGTCGAATTCAGTTCAGTTTGTGAAACTGTTTTCTGTTTGGACGTTGTGTTCTTAGTTAAATCCTTAAAGACTCTCCCTGTTTTCCAAACATTAAATTGACTCTGCTGTCCCTCACTGCTGAATGAACTCTAAACTCTCTGTGTGTGCTACTGCTAGATACTTTAGGTGGCACAGCAGTCGGAGAAATGTAGACATCAGGACACAGAGAAATGTGTTTTTATTTAAGACAGAAGCAGATAATAGCTTTTCCAAGGAGGAAGACATGGTTGTGTCCAGCATCAATACATTTTGATATTTTCCTGTATGTATGACACTTTTTGGCTGATTTTGTATTATTATTCTAGAATGGAATGGCATGTAGCTGTTTCTACAAGTGGAGTTTGATGGATGGACTTAGCATGTATTGATGTATTTATTTAATGATGTATCTATTCAATTTTAACTTATTTATTTGACATTTAGTTAGCTAGGTACATTTTGCATTCATGAGATTTCTGAGAAAGTTGTCTTTTTTTCAGGGCATTCATCGTTAATATATAAACAAACAGCCATCATGCAAAGATGCACAAGTGAACACAAGTTGATGGTCCATAGATAAAAGTTGTATAATGGTCCCAGTTCCTGCATTGAATTTTCACCTTACTAGCAGCATGGTGCTAGGAATGACGATGTCTTTCTGTCAGCGAGTCCACCACTGTGGACGAACTGAATACTTGAAAAACTATTCTATGGATTACCATGACATTTTCTATTGTTATTTATAGTCCCAAGGGGATGGTTCTTTCTGTCTATGGTGCTGTCTAGATTCTTCCTATCTGTCTTTATAAAGAATTGAACGAATTAAAAAAAGTCAAATTATTACTAGTACTAACATTTAGCGCAAAGCAAGACTGTGTTTAACAGCCTCACAGAGACTTTCTTCACTGTTAACTCTTCATGGGCAAAACAAGCAGTACACCTGAAACTTGTTGGTAAAGACATCACATTATTTTCATATAGTTATATGTATTTTATACCATTCTGGGGAGATGGCTGAGCAATGCAGAGGATAGGACACACTCTCAGAATTTGTTTGTAAGATGACCTGCTTTATTATGTGTAAACACTTTGAAGCATTTTGAAGAAAAAAAACTGTTTCTAATGTAACCATCAGACTTACAATGGCCTAAACACGAGGACAGAGCATGAAAGACTTGATGAAGTGAGATTGCCACTGAAGCCAAACTAGGTCAACATGTGTCGTACTACTTTCATTACACTTCCTCATAATCAGCACACACAGCTGATGTTTGTGTCTACTGTATTTATTCAGGGAAATTTGAATTGGAGGTTTATTGAGGGCCAGCTTCTCACTCTGTTACACAAATTCACACAGCTCAGGCTTTCATCAGCCCTCTGCTGTTTGCTGCTGACCTGCTCTGCTTTGTGGTCATGTAAAAACTGTGTAAAGAGGAGGGGAACACCTCTTAATCATTTTCTCTGTCCACATTCTTACTCCTTTCTGCAATGTTCTTTTTGCTCTGCCCTCCAATTAACTAGACATTTAAATAGTTTTTGTAAAAAAATGTTTTGCATTTAGTGTTTTTCAACTATTTGTTTCCTTAGCAACAGCAGCAGGTAGGAGGAAATCAGTTGGGTTTTTTTTACGTGGGGTTAGTCATAAAAATGGGTCAGACTGATTTTTTTAGTACTTGAAAGATAAGACAATAATACTTGTGACAGCTTTTCATTCTATAAGGATGTTTGTCTTTGGGAACAAATGTCAAGCCATCCATCCATCCATCCATCCATCCACCAATCCATCCATTCATGTATCCATCCACCAATCCATCCACCGATCCATCCACCAATCCATCCACCAATCCATCCATTCATCCATCCATCCAAACATCCATCCATCGATACCATTTATCCTGCTTGATATCGTCGGGGGCTGTAGCCAATCCCAGCTGTCATTGAGTGAGAGGGGACCTACTGCATCTTGTTTAAAGCAAAACTCAGAAAATATTAAACTTATAGAGAGCTTAGAGCTAGTAGGAAAAAATAAGATTGTAAACAACTAACTGCCAATTTGAGTTGATTTGGAGATGGTGTTTTGATATGATTCAAAATAAAGCATATAAAACATCAAACACACATTTTACCTGGTATTTAATTTGGAGACAACAATTGAGTTTAACTGGATGAGAGCAAAACCATGATGAAATCAAAAGATTCTAAACCTCAAAATGTCAACAATTTTCTAGAAAACATGATTGAAATGTTGTAAGTCTATTCCATCTAATGAGATGCAATGAATTGTTCCCATTCCATATTGTCACTAAGTATAGACTTTAAAGTGAGAGATTCATTTTTTTTTTCAAAATTTTGATTAGATGTTACCACCCATGTTTTTTCTGCCAAATTGAAAATGCTCATAAAATAGTTGGATGATTTTGTATTTGACTTTGCCATCAGAAACAGTAGTATAAGAGAACGATGGATGATGACTGTCAGATTGAAGGGAGATGTCTCATTGGCTGTCAGATCTGCCATAATCCATCAGGGCTGATGTTCTTCTGCTGCTTTACAGTCCGATTTTGGCTGCAGACGGCTCCAACTGTTTCAGCTTTTGCCAAAAGGTTGAACCTTAAAAGTTGCATTCTTCATTGTCAAGTCTGACTGACTAGACTGTGTGCATGCGTACGTGCCTGTCTGTCTGTGTATGACAGAAAGATAGTTGCATGTTTTTTGTCTCAGTTGTATTACAGTCCTCTGCCAGAAGTTTGAAAGCTCTATGAGCACAGTTATGGTGCATCCAGATAAAACTCTAGGCTAGACATGCCGATCACTTTATTGAATTTAATTGTAATTAGGTTTATTAAATAAAAACAACCTTAACTCTTGGGTGAAGATAGCTACAGTAGCTACAGTGATCAGACTTTTTCCACATTATTTAGATATTATAAATCACACAATTTAGCTGATTATAGTAAATGAATGAAGCAGAACAGAATACACAGGAGCTATATTTGAATCACCCAATAGGCTTGAAAACAAATACATCATGCAACTTTGAACTCTTTTTCAAGTTTGTTTTTAGCAGATAATCAGTCTAACCAGTAATGATTTCATGCATTGTATATTCAGTGTAAAATGTCCATAAATACTTTTTTATGAACTCCAGGATGAAGTTTGGTTTAGATTCCAGCCAATAAAGAAACCAGGCACAAATATACTTACCTTTCATTTGTATTCACGCACACATGAACACAAATGCATGTGCAAACACACGGACAATAAAGTCTAAAATAGAAGCAACAGCTCACTATGAGGGAGTCTATCTCTGAGCAGGAAGT
Source organism: Tautogolabrus adspersus (assembly GCA_020745685.1). Lineage (NCBI taxonomy): Eukaryota > Metazoa > Chordata > Actinopteri > Labriformes > Labridae > Tautogolabrus > Tautogolabrus adspersus. The sequence continues at coordinate 10,442,108 of CM036549.1, read as the reverse complement.
GAACTATTTTATCTTCAATGGGGGGGAGCAGTAGGATTAATTCATTCTGGTCTTGAAGATTTGAAGGATTTTTGTGTTTCCTTGAAGCCACTACTCGCAGTGTGATGGGAAACTGCCCAGACATTCAATTCATAGAATTCAATATCACATCTGGCGAATTCAATATCACATCTGTTATTAGAAATTCAATATTTAAATTTATTTTATGTGAGGCATGTGAAACAAAATAACTGTTCTCTTCTTATTCAGTAACACAAGCTTATTAAGGAGTATTTAAACAATGTCCTCATCTTAGTATGACATTAAGCGCAAGCAGCAGACAAAATGTTCCTTTTCTTGAGCTGCAATTTGCTGTGACCTGCATTGTTGTGTTAGCAGGCTAATGTTAGCACACTTTGGTTAACTCATAGCTTCATATTGCACATAAATGTACACAGAATGACCGTGATCTAAAGAATCTTACGTGTAGTAGGCTATGTTATTCTTCTTTTTTTTAGTCCTTGACTAAAACAGCTTTATACACAAGGCCGTCCCGTCCGTATAAACATAAATGATGTAAACACAGCCCGACAGCAATACAGCTAGCAGGACAAACGCTTCTCATTCATTGTAGACAGTCATGACTCAGAGAGATATTTACAGAGGATACACTTGATTTCTGTTGTATTTATGTGTAAAATGTCGCACATTCTTTCTTTAAAGACACTAGCACAGATTTCTACAACAAAATGACTAAGGACCAGATTTGAGCGAGACAGAAGCAGCACTCTATTTATGATCAAATATAAAAGACAACATTAAAAGTACTAAATAACATTTCATTTATTAATGAAACCTGCACTGATTATGTGTCACTTAACCTGCTGGGAGATGGTGTAAAGTCATACAAAGAAAGGACTTCTTCATTAAAAATGGCTGTTGCTGCAAACTAGCTGGAAACCAAACATGATACACAGAGGATTTCTGTCCTGGAAACCCAGATCAGGCTCCAAAAAGGGACAGCAGTGTGAATTAATTCTAAAGAGCAGTTTGTGTCAATGTATTTTTTTCAAAGGGGCAGTCTGCAGACATAGTTATCACAGAAAGTATGTGTGAATTTGGGCCAGGAGTCCCAATCTGTTTTCATCACTATCGCCAAAGCAAATCAATTTAATGAACTTGTGACACACACACAAACTAACACCAGACATTTTTTCACTGTGCACTTTGATTTTTGTGGTGTGTACATATAAGTACTGTAAAAATGATTATTATTGCCATAGTGCCATGATCGTTACAGTTCACTTTCTATTCATAAACTGATGCTCTGGTTTCCTCCTTTATGTTTTCATTTGGCTTTGTCTCAGGAAGAGAGACGAGAGTCTTCATTTAGGAATGACTGGAGGTTATGGAAAGAAATGTCTGCCTGAGAAATTAGGCTGGTCTGGATGAGAGCAGCAGATATCTTGTTAATTTCCCAGCAGGAGAAAATGGGGGGGGTTATTGTTTAAAGCAGTGTGTGGAAAGTAGTAAACTTCAAAATGTGCTTCTTTAAAAACCTTGATGATGATAATGTGGCCATGTGTCCTGTGTTCGGAACCACACTCATGTAAGAACAAAAACAAATCATACTTCTGTGATACATGGCGGGGTAATACCTTCTCAAATACAGTATATTTTTTGTTTACCACAGGAAGAGCTCATATATCGTATCAAAGAGCTTGCACTGGTTGCTTCCTGTTTCTGTTTTTAGGTCTTTGTTGGGTTTTTAGGATTTACAGTCAAAACAGTTCAGGTGCTCCTAAATCATAAAAACTAGATCCCAGCTTAGTTGGATTTCAGGTACACAGTTGCCTGTATCCTTTGACTCCCAGTTGATCTGTCCAGCATATTTGTTGTTCTGGAAATAATGAAGCCTTACTGGCCCAGATAGGAGGTACAGAATGAATTCACACTGCCAACTAGCCACTGAATTTCCCTCGAGTCCTGGATCTGTCCAAGCAAGGCTCCAGTCTGTACGTGCTCTTCTACAAATGTGTGTGCTTAGACACATGTATTTGAGTGTGTGCACAGACAAAACAAAAAGGACAAAGAAGTTGACCCATGTGTTCAGCATGTGATCTCCAAAATACTATATGTATTTTTGCTTCGGTGAAGAGTCATGGTAAAACGTACAAGATTTGTAATTAATGAGCAAAACGTGAAAAGTTATGGCTGATATATTCAGAATAGCCAAATGGGTGTGGTGGGGGGGCACAGGCTAACTCTCCGTCCCTGCTCCTCAGTGTTCCTGTGGGAAAACCTGTCATATCTACTACCTTGATCAGTGATCTCACGTCAGCCCTCAAAGCGAGGAGATGAGAGTGAAATTTGATTATTTAATGTCCCCGAAAGATATTAGCACAAAATTAAAAGAACACAAACCGCTCTTCTATCTCCACTTGATCTCTCTTAAGGTCACATTACAGATCAAATTTATTTCCTCACAAGTGACTGGATGTCTGTAGTACAGGACAGCAGTACTTTTTCGTGACTCAGAGCGAGACAAGAATGTTGCTGTGACTGTGAGAGTGGTGCACAAAGTGTAAATAAGACAGTGTGTGTTGATGGTGAATTGTAGTATGTTTTGGCAGCAACAACAAGATAGTATGTATCTCACAGAAGACATGCAAGCACCCTAACTTATTTTTTGTATTTTATATAGTTTTTTATCTCATGTGAGCTGTTATGTATTTTATTTATTCTTCTGTACAGCACTTTGGTCAACTGTGGTTGTTTTAAAGTGCTTAACAAATAAAGTTGGATTGGATTGGATTGGAAGCACCCATGTAAAAATCTATCTGAAATGTGTATTCAATCTGAATGTTCATTTCAACCTCTATGTACTTGAACCCTGTTTTAATCCGTAACAGGGACACGAGCTGGATCTCCATTTGATACACTAACATCCATCCATCCATTATCTATACCACTTTTCCTATTTAGGGACATGGGGTGTCCATACAGTCTATGGGAGAGAGGCAGAGGGGAAGAAAGGTACCTTCTGTTACAGAACTTAGCACTGCACCACCTTGCAGCTATAACATACTGTATGCAAACATATAGTTCAGTCATGATTGCAGGATCATAATCATGATAGTAATAGAAAGCCAATCATTCAATTTTTCTTACTTATTTCAGACAGACAACACATTTTTGCACGTTTTAAATATATTAATTGCAGCAGCAGCAAAACAGTTTGTTAATTCCATTAAGGCTCCGACCTCATCACTTCTCGCAGTTTTATTTCACATGCAGAAATTTAAAGACGGATGGGATTGTATCGTAAACCAACCCCAGTCGGAGCCTACAGGTGGACGCTGGGGTGGAGGTTGGGCTGATCAAAAGTGCATTACTGGTGCAGGTTAGAGCTGCACAAATGAAAGAGCAGAGGGTGAGACCGGAAATCTTGCTGCTTGAATAGACTGCCAATTGGAAGGAGGTGTTGTCAGGTGATTGTGGATAATGACGTATGTCAAGTGTGAAATCACTGCAGCTCAAATCGTCTTCCTGAACTAGCTCGCAGGCGTCGCCTCATACATGCCAAATCACAACATAAGTCACTACACAACACTCGACAGATCAACATTTCTACGTTTTTCATTTGTTTGTGTGCATGTCTTTCTTTATCTCTATCTGTTTGCAAGAGAAGTAAAGGAGGCAGTTTCCCATCACAGACAATAAACGGCCTGAAGCAGTACACTGTTGACACAGTGCAGCCAGGAGAACAGGAAACTGCCAACATAAACAAACAATAAAACAATAAATGAATAATGAAAAGTAAATCAATAATCTGTGGCACACTGAAAATTACTTTACTGTAACTTTATTGTGACTGTTCAATACGTTTGGCCTGTAGGTTCCTCAGCGAAACTCATTGTTCGCTCACAATAAAGTTACAGTAAAGCAATTTTCAGTGGGCCACAGGTTATTGATTTATTTTTCATTGTATGTTCCTACAACCGCGAGACACCTGAGAATGTAGGTTGGCTGTGCTCATGTAACCTGTTGGTTATTTAAATTAAAAAATAAAATTCAAAAGTTTTGTTCAAAATGCCTGCTGTCAGTCAAAACACCCTTTTTACCAAAAAGCTGAAAAAGTCATATCAAGAAGTCAAACTTTTGTCAGTTATCACAATCTTTCCCTAAGCCTGCAGCTTTATGACGTGTGTCTTTGATCTGTTGTTTCCGTGTGTCAGACTGGAATTCTGCCACAGATCAAACTGACTGCTGGATACCAGAAAATCTGGCAGCGTATACGCACCATATGTATTCATGAACAGTTAGATGAATACATGAACTGTACTAAGCTAACCTGTCTTTTTTTTCCTGAGCCGCTTCTCAGAAGCTTCCACTGCAAGAGTTTCTGGATTTATGAAACAAAAAGTTATCAGTTATATAAGATGTTGAGCCAACCTTTTAATAAAGAAGTCATTCAATAATAATAAGCACCAAAGATCTGATTTCATAGTGTACATTGCTAAGGAGTTGGTTAAGTACAAGTGATAGGTTATATAGTTTTAATGATAGGTCAAAGTTGTGCGTTTTTTTTACCAGTTAAATATAATTGTGGCTGACTTTATCCTGCTCTGACACTGCTTGGGGTGTGTGAAGAATACATGATGGCGCTGATCTCAATAAGAGAAGACATGGATTGCATGCTGAATCATTTATTGTAAATCCCACATAAGAGGGAAGACACTTTGAATCCAGCCAAGAAAAGAGGACCTTTCAGCCAAAATGAAAACTACTATCTATACTAGCACATAAAATGTGCCAACAACCAAATGTAATGTGATAAAAAATCTTACAAAAACCGTTACGATTTCAGCGATGGCCCCCTTTGCTTTCTACATCACATCAGTTCACTTCAGGTTATTTTGGGGGCTCTTTGTGCCTTTAATGGAGAGATAGGACAGTGGATAGAGTTGGAAATCAGGGAGAGAGGGAGTGGGGAACGACATGCGGGAAAGGAGCCACGGGTGGGACTTGAGCCTGGGCCGCCCGCTTGGAGGACTATAGCCTCCATACATGGGGCAAACAGCGCCCCAGTTCACTTCAGGTTAAGTTGCTGCTTGAAGATTTATAATAGAAATAGAAACAAATACGAGGATCCCCATGAGAGTAATTAGTAAAATACCACAAGTCATTTCTTGTTTCTCTCTTTCTTGTTTCTCTCTTTCTGTTCCCTACCCGACTGACATCCCCTCAGAAAACCTTTCCATACCCTCAGACTAAACAAAATGCACATGTAATGTCAGAGAAATCCCTCACCTTTTCCTTTTTTTTCAGTTCGACAACGTAAAAGCAGAGAGTGAGACAGATTAGAGGAGACATTGAAGGGAAATCTCTGGTGGGAGTTTAACCACAAAACTATTTAAATGTTAGTCCAGCGGTTTTATCATCAAACTTATGTCAAAAGATTTGATGTAACTTGTGGGAACGTTTCAACTCCCTCTATCCTCTCTTTTTAAAATCTGAGAATGTTCTGCTATGAGGTTGAAAGGCTGTTTTTTTTTTCTTCTGAAACTTGCCAAATTAAAGCCATGCTGCCCTTGGTTTAAAGCTGCCACACTGAATGTCTACAGGGAAGATATGTGCCGTGTGAGCATTGGACTGAGATATTTAATGTGTTTGTGTTTAAGTGTCATGTATCATCTAATATGTACAATCTAAACATCTGCGTCGCCCTTATGGATACGATTTAAAGATAACATGTCCATGTTTTGCTTCTGAACAGAACCATATATGTAGGTGCAGCAAAGTGACCCGAGTCTCAACCCAACGTGAATTGATTTGTGGTGATAAGAAGTATAAACAATGTCTTAACTCTATCAGCGGCAAAGAAGTATTTTGGTCATTTGTATGCCTTATTTTAAAATGTGCATCAGTTTTAAGCAGCAGTATGAAGCTGAAAATGTCCCCAGAAGTTATGGAAATGTAGTGATGCTCGATGTTTAAGTATGGATGTGTTTATAATTGACTTAATGTGGGTTTGATCCCTAAGACATTGCATGAACAGTTTATATAAATCCAGTCAGGGTCCAGATCTCGTGGAAGAGCAGGGATAGTTTTTTGCTTTAGAAAAAAGCCATGGACGAAAAACAGAGATTTGCATTAGGGTCTATTTTAGGGATTCTCCATGACGGATCAATTAAGATAAACTCAATAAACTTCTAAACCTCCTTGAGGCAGTAGGAATAGCTTCTGGCAGAGGTCACTTACCGACCTGGATCTTCTTTTTCAAGGCTACTAAATTACTTAAATAAAAGAATGTGTGAGAGTGTTCAGTATGAACCCAGTGCACTTGAGGTGTAAACAAGCCATTTCATTACCTCCACAACATATATGCAAATGCAAATTCATTGAGTGCAAATCTTATTTGTAGCAAATTGAGTCACATTTTTTGTGTTGAGGTTTTTGATCTCAGACTCGCATTCCAAGTTTTTCCAATCCTGTTATACCTACATTTCCTCCTAGAATTTCCGGGATTGTACTGTCTAGTCCTGATCCCTCCCTTTCCCTCATGTCTATTTGAAATATCATTGACTGATTGACACACAGACAAAGTGAGAGAGAGACACAAACAGATAGGCAGTGTTGTGTTTAGACAGTAAACAGTCTAGCTTTTAAAAACCCCCACAAATAAAGGAGCAGGCGTTGGAGAACATTTGTATTTAGGCCTATATTTACCCTTCGCCTCCTGACCCCGGACATGCCTCCAAATGTGTGGGTGTGTATTTGTGTGTTTGTGTGTGTTGTCATTGTGGTCAATACTAACTAATAACTAGGACTTTCAGGCAGCTCCTGTTCAGTTACATGTTTTGCATTGTGTGTGCAGTCTCTTGTTAATAAAAACATGCAGACTACACACAGAAGGAGAGATGACTAATTGACTTCTTTTCATTGCAGGATAGTTAAGGGTTTTGATTTGTACATGTCTGACACAGCTGTACTGTAGGAGAATGAAAAGTTAGGCTGTTACTGAGATAAAGTACAAACTCAGTGATACTTTTTCATTTCATATGGCTTGTGTAGAGGTGAGTCATTTGAATCTAGTCCTGGAAAGGCAGACTGCCACTTACACCCAAATTGCTATAACTTAATGTACTTGAAATTAAAAGTATAGGTCAACAACAAAAAATGCTTCTGCTAAAGTAAAAATCTTGATGTAAAACTAGGGTTTCATGGGGCGTGTCCAGGGGGGTTGGAATTGGGGGTTGCATGGGCCGTCCCAGGCCAGCCCAACATCCTAAACTCTGACTAGCTAAATAAATACATACATATTAAAAAAATAATAATAAAAAAACTTGATGGACTATGTTGCAGCAGGCTGCTAGTAGCTTCAACAGCATTTCAATGTGTTACATTTGCTTTTGTTGGAACTTTAAACTGTGACTTTGGGAATAGTCCTCCTTTTGAGAATTTAGCTTTGAATATTTATATGTTGCTGCTCTGTTGTGTTGTAATTTTTTAAAATTAAAAATACTATACAATGGAACCTCACATCTGTGTGATACCTCATTTGACACACCATGCCACATCTGCATAAGTCCCTGTCCCAAATGGACCATCCCCGTCAACAAATTTTGGACAGCCACCTACAAGGTTGTAGATTTTGTTTACTACCAATTTTTTTTTTTTCTCTTTTCAGATTGTCCTTCCTGCCTAACCGCAGCTACAGCGACAACGGACGGACCATGCTAGCTAATGAACATGAGTCCCAGTACTCTCTTGGACCCCTATGAGGCTGACTTTACAGATTTGTGATGTCATCAGCTGATATGAGAGACATTCTGGTGTGATCTGAACAGTCTACAGTGAGCCAAACTGAACTGATAAAAAGGAGGATATATCACCTTGATATTCACTCTTTGATTTGGCATCAACACAGACTAACGTTTTAAAATATATGTTGATGCTGGGCATCAGACACATACAGAACGTCTAATCGAACACTAGTTGGCTATAAAACAGACAAAATGAATCATATTGATCAAGAACCACTGGTTGAGGAGTACTTGTGTCCACTGACTGAAGAACACTGCCAATATTTTGAGATTTCTTCTCATTTTGAGACACAAAGACCTGTTCCTCAGTGGAACATCTGGATCACATCAAGGCAGCGATCCTACACCACAGATCTCAGAAGACTGACGAAGACTGCAAGCAGAACTCTGAATAAAGTGATGGGAGAAGCAAGAGGCCTCATCTCTTATACATTGTATCATAACTTCAAATCGCCATTCTTAGCGCTATGTTTTAAAGAATAAACAAGATATTTCAGAGCTAATTTCTAGCTGCACAATCAGCTGACTACAGTTATCCGGCTTAGATAAGAGTTCAGTTTATTGTGGAGCAGTTTGTTTTTTTAGCCTTCAACAGCATCAACAACACTCTTAAATAGCTGGATGAAATATCAAAAGTGGACTTTTTTATTTGTATCAATTCAGCTTCAGTTATGCAGCACCGAAGGTTTACGGAGGGATACCAGTAGTCAGTTTGTGATGAAGTATAGCACCATATAAACTGTTCTATCATTGATCATTGGGTTGGACACTTTTGCAAACCTTTCACAGCAAATTCTATAATGTTGCACATACCTCTTTGGGTTTAAAGTTTCACATCTGTTACATCTAGGGACGAAGCTCAGCATCTCTGCAAGAAGGTGGAAAATATATTTGCCATTTATGGGCATCCCTGTCATCCTGCAAGAAGCTACAGTGATGTAAATTGGAGTTAGCTTTCAAGGCACTGAAAGTACAAATACATGTATCCTACTTGATCATGTATCTCATGTATCAAATGTATCTCAAAAGGTTAAAGTTCATCGTTGATGAATCTGACAAAATGATCTGGTTTAAACAGTTTCGTTTAAAGTTTGGTCCTCAAGTTCTAATATTATTGTTTTAAATATATTTATTTTTCTTCAACCTATATACATTCTTCATTTTTAACCAGCTACATTGTCCAGCTGATGTCATTGAGACATGTCGGATTCATTGTTGGGGGCTTTGGTCTAAATTTGATATTTTTGTGTTAACAACACATATTATCATTTTGGAGACAAGTTCATTCCACCAATGTTTACAGGGCAACATCGATAGAATGTTATGTCTTTGTATGTGCACAAGTAATATTTGTTAATGTATCCACGTTGAAATGAGAAATCAGAACTTCATGAGAAATATTTTATTTTCCTAATTAAACATTTACTGCAAGGTGAAAAATCCCTCAAATGAAGAACATATGGCCTTAAACCACAGAGCCAGTGCTGGGAAGGAACAACGCAATGAGGATAAAATGGGCAAAAGCAGCTAATACAGCTACAAAGAGCTACAGCGTTGGATCTATTTCTCTGTGGGTTTGGCAGCTGTTGTCGCCAGCTCACAATGCATCAGTAATGTCTGTATGATACAGGTGTAACTCTCCTTACAAGATGATGTTTGTTTGCATATCTGCATTCCCTCTGGCACATTCTCTCCTTCTATCAGAACACATTTAAGAGTCAAATACACAGAGGTGTGAAAGCAACTCAGCTGCCTCCTTACTGTCATCACTGATATTTGCATTTTAGGTTCATTCTTGATCTTAGTATCTGCCTCAGAGAACCAAAAATTATTCTCTCTTTCATTTTTGTTTTGAAATGCACAACCTCAGTGTGGCTTCAAAGATGACTAGCTACATGGACATTTTGTGTGTGTGACAGCTTTTTATAGTCCATTTGTTAGTGCCTCATCTTTGTTTTCTGTGATGGAGACGAGAAATAAACAGTGAATTTGACTAGGTTTGGTGTAGACTTATTCATTTCTGTGCTGTCTTGAAGATACAGATTTCAGTTTTCAGTTTAACCTAAATATCTATATCGACTCAAGACGTTTGACACCATCTACTCTTTATTATCTTAACATTTCATAATGTTTGCTAGTCAGTTTCTAACTTTGACTGCCTTTGCTGCTGGGCAGGAAGGGTAGTGAGCTTAACAGAGATTTTTTTACTGTTTCAGTAAGGCTGCCTGCTACAAAAAGAGCTGAATAGAGTGTTGAGAGGAGACAAGAAAGAGAAGTTGAATGCCAGAAGTGCCAGAAAACCAAAACAATGACACCAAAATATTCCAAAGGACCAGTCACACCAATACAAAAGAAAAGTAAAGTCATAGCTCATTTTGGATAAAGCAGTTTGGTATGAAAAGAGAAAAGATGATAAAGCAGTGGATTGATCAAATCATACAGTTCTTTTTCGTACCTTTCAGACTTTCAGCCACTTTAAGTCTTCACCACCAGATGAAGACTGCTTAAACATAATTGAAGTGACTGAAGAGTAAGAATTGTAATCAGGCAAAACTTTGTTTCATGTATATTGCTGAGCTGAGCAGATATGAGGTTTGTTCACAGGAAAGCTTGAACACTTTGAAACCCAATCATTTATCAAATAACCCTGCATCTTTACAGATACAATGGCATTTTTTAAAACTATGAGAAATCATTTGTTTACAGCGTCTTCCTTCCACAGGAGATTATCCAGTGCTGTCAAACCTCTTGTCTAAGAACCACTGGTCAGAGACTATACAATATGCTTAGAAGTCATATTTCTTTAACTGAATTTTTCATCAAATACATTTATCCCATGTTATATTTAAAAAGCTATTTTAGTCGCATAATTAACCTTGAAGTATGTGATGGGCTCCTGTCTCTGCAAGACAACATAAACATCAGGCTTTGACTAACAGTATTTAGTGTGGGCCTGAAACACATTTTAAGAAGATGACGAAGAAGTTATCCTTTATTCATCCCACTTAAATTACTTTTACACTCTGTTATTGAAACAAGCTACACACACATGCACAGGCATGGAGAGATGTCAGAGTCGGGGGGCTGTACATGAAAGAGGGCCAGAGCAGTTGGGGGTTCAGTACCTTACTCAAGGGCACCTCAGCAGTGCTCAGGAAGTAAACTGGCACCTCCTCAGCTACCAGACCAATTTCTGTATGCACCAGGACTTTAGACGGGGACCCTCTTCCCAATACAAGTCCCTACAGACTGAACCCCCAAGCCTTTGTTACTGTTGGCGATAGCAGGCTGCAGTTACAAACAGATCCTCTGTTTAGAAAAAACTATGTTATAAATACAAGTGAAGTGTCCATCATAAAATCATTCCCTCTCACTCAGAGATGTGTTGGGCTGATAGGGCAGGCTAATTGGTGCTGACAGTAACTGGACTGGACATTGTTCTGTAAGCCTTTTCAAAACTCACTGACTCCAGTAGAATCTCTCTTGGCTTATTTTCTGTCTACAGCATGAGAGATCTCAAGGCTTTGTCTCTTGGCACAACAGGGTCGGAGCTGGAACTAAAAAGTTAAAACAGGAACGCAAAATTATTTTTATATCAATGAGACACACAGATCCAATATTTCATCCTTCTATGGGCTGCTGGAAATAAGCTTTGTTAGTTTTGGTTCCTGTGTGAATCCAGCTGAATCTGCCTTTCTAGCAGATGTGTCCAATCAAAAAACAATTAGCGCTAGGATTTAAAGAGTGATTCCTTAAATAAAGTTATCAATGATTTGTATTACTTACCTCCTTCCATGAGATCTTCTAAACATTAAAGCACTCACCCTAAGACCCAGCAAGCTCAAGATGGTTCCAATAGAGGGGCTTTAGATAGCAACCAGATGGACATTTGCCAAATCAAACAAGTTATGTCTTTGTAGTTTTTTTCCCCAAAAAACGGAAGAAAAAAATCAGATAAAGCAAACATTTTACCTTTGTGTCATAGGTCAAACAAAGCTTTTTAGTGCAGCGTCTTCTTCTTCATCATAATGAAGTTCGAGAGCCACCTTCCCTGAACACTAGCACACAGCTCCCCTCAGGTTGTCTTTACAGATTTCCCCGACAGAGTGGATGAGACAGTCCTAAACAACAATACCTGAAACCTGCTTTTCTTACAGTAAGTATAATTCTCCAAAAGAGACAACCATCTTCCCAAAGTGAATACATTCACAAATATGAAACCATTCAAGGAGTGTTTTTTAGTGACCTGATGAGCTGTCTTCACAAAAGCTTTAATAACTTCAAGATTTTGACAAAATACATTACAATAAAACGTGTAGATACATGGAGATATACTATATGTTGCCTCCATTAAACACTGAGATGCACACCTTGCCTTCGAATATTGTGTAACCATTATTAGCCATCCTGCCAGTCAGTAGCCTGAAGTATTATTACATGTTAATCTAAGCCAATAGTGTGATAAGCACATACTAAACTTGGTGTGAAAGTGTGTTTAGGCCAGAAAGAGGCTTACACAACCCGCCTGCTAATTAATGTAAATGTATTGGCGGCTAGCCCCTTGAGATGAACCAATCTTCGTTTCGAGGGGGTCCACCACAAAACATGGAATACATGTAACACAGACAAATTCAACAACACATACAAAGGCTCTCATAAACCAACCCACCAGCACATCATTCCCATAAAGCCATGACTCCCACACAATGTAAACAGGCACAAGATTTCATATCACATATTACACCAATAACACTGATAGTAATGACACTAGGGGAACTACTGGTGGCAATGAAAAAGGTACAAGCAGAAGCCTCGTAAATTAAGGGGGCAGTGAGACATCACTGTTCGAAGCAGTGGCAGGGCGATTAAAGAAAACTTAATAGTGAGTTACTAACCACTAGGCTACCAGCACCCCGGGATTAGTTACTTCGTATGGTCACTTTACATAGCAACCTCTGCCATCAGTGTGTGAATATGTAGGTGTGACATGCAGTGTGAAAATGCTTTGAGTAGTCAGGAGACTAGAAAAGTCCATTTACCATTCTGTAGCAGGGTACACCAGTTCAAGGAATTCCAACTCAATGGTTTGTCGGTAAGGACGAAAGAGCACAGATATGGAAGTCCATTCTAATCTTTTATTTCTATTGTTTCAACTGGTTTTATTTTAAAGCACACAGTCAAAACTATCAGTAGTGATGAGAAAGCCACATCTTGCAGCCAGCTCCATTGTTCTCAGAGAGGTGACACAGGTGAGCTGGCAGCCTTTATTGGCTCTGAAGCCTTGCCCATGCAGGTAACAAAGTCATGAGAGCCAAGGAAGGAGGGGGGGTTTCCCACAGAACCAGGTAGAGAAGTAGAGGGGTTTTCTACAAGGCCTTAATAATGATATATTTGATCTACAGTGGACCCAATGTGTGTTTTAATCTCACCACGGACACTAGATGTCGCCATAACACCAAAGAAAAAAGTCAAAGTCAAAGTCAAAGTCATTTTTATTGTCAATTTTTCAACATGTGCTGGACATACAGAAGAATCGAAAAAACGTTTCTCTCCGCTCCACGGTGTAAGTTTACTGTAAAAAAAAAAAGATTTAAAAAATATATACAAAAACTAGAGGATAAAATACAAATACAGATATACTAAATATAAAAAATTATATACATGATAATGTGCAAGGATGTGCGTGAAAAACAAAACAACAGCAGCAACAACAAATGTGCATGGACTTGGATTTGACATAAATAAATATAAGGCACTAACTTAGCAGAAAAAAAGAAAGTCCATTTTAGTTTTTTAAAGTGACTGATGCTTCTGTGTTGTTGATGAGGGACAGACTTTTAAAGTGGCATTTGTGTAAAAGTGTCCGGTGCTTTGGTTTCCAGTTGGGGCTTGTGAGTGGAGTTCAGACTATAACCTCATGTTCCAGAGGCCCTCAACAGTAGTATGTATCTCTCTCACAGATCACAGTTTGACTTTACAAACCAGCTAAAGCACTGATGTAAGTAATTAAATAAAGAATGGCAGAATTCCATTTAGCTGCTTCAGTTTCAGGGTACCAGAGCTATGCATGATGTCACACTGTCATGGTTTATTGGGACTCTTGAGTAGAACAGAGGCATCATAAATGTTTTTTAAAAGCACCTTGGATTTTGCTACTTTGACAAGACAACATTTTTCTAGCAAAACACCTCCACTGATTGTTTTTATTGATTGGTTTCAGTTTTAGTTTTTTTTTTATTGTGTTTGATAAGTTAATAGATAAACCCTTGTTTGTTCACCAGCTAGTGACTTTTTAACCCCCAAAAAGTTGTTCAACTATCCGATCTGAAGGATGTTGTGAAACAGCCGCACGACATGTTTCTGGAGCTTTGAACATGGGTGGGCTGCTTGGACTTTAATGCATAATTTTGCACACTCATCACTAAATTCAGTTAAAGTCAACAACATGGGTTTTGGTATTAATTGATAGTTCTGAGTCGACAGGATGCATTTTATAGCTAACATACTCTCAAATTCAAACTTGCAGGTGTTTTGTTACATGCGTACGACTCTTCCGGTGTCACAGCCATATACTTAAACATTTATTTTTCTTTCAAGCAAGTGGTTTATCATCAACTTAAAGAGGTAATAAGTAAAATGCATTAACGATTGTGCTCCATGTCTGCAGAAGGAACCTTGAACCCCTTTAGATATATTAAAGGTGAAAGGAAGGTTAAGTGGAGGCTTTTCATGGCGTTATCAGGATGCATGTTTGGATCTCATATGTTCTATGTGTTCAGATAAAGGTCTGACAAATGCAGCCCAAGTCTTCTCTGTCACTGGTTTAATTTTTTTCAAAATAGTTCAGCCCCTGCTATATCAGACCAATAAAACCTACTTGATGTGAAACATACTGTATCACAGGTCACAGGTTAATACATAAACCAACTGGCATGTTCTGATTAACCTCGTGTGTTTATAGAGTAACACAAAACAAAACATACATGAGTGAGCAGAACGTCGGCAAAGTCATTACTGTATGACAGATTATTAAAGGTGCTCAACTCAACCCAAAGCTTCACTTTCTCCAACAATATATACTGTACACTGTTAAAAAGAAAAGGCTGGGAAATCTCAAAATATCAAGGCAACTTAATGCAATATCTTTTTGAGTTTTCTCAACTTTTTACTGAAGTGTTGACCTAACTCAGATTCACAAGTTCGGACACACGTCTTGTTCACCTATTTATGATATTCTAGTCGGGTCAACAATACAATTCTTGCTCAAATGCCATGTATTTTTACCTTCAATAGCTGCAGATCTTCTTATTGAATAAACATACAATTCTTCATTTGGTGGGATAAAACTTTGTGTTAGTACTACTCGATATTTTTTGTGAGGCCAACAACCAAAACCTAGCTTCAATGCCATGAGTTTCCACCTTCAACAAACATGAATATTCTTGTTCAATAAATGAAAGATTATGTTATTCAAGGAATGCATAACAATTAAATAGAAAAAGTACAACTGAAATTTAGCAGAAACCTTGTTTTATTTCTCATGTGCACTTTCGATTGTCAATGTACACACTGAGGTCTGGCCTCAAGTACAATCAAACATGTCCCGTCACATTACAATAAATGTGACAGTGAGAAAAATTGTCCAACAGAGTGTTTTTTGTTGACCTTAGCTGTGGGGGGCTTCCTGATTAACCTTTACAGTGATAGCTTTGTTTTCAGAGACAGTGTGCGTTGCGAGCACACAGATCCAAGCTCGAAAAAGATGGTCTGAATTGCTTCAAAGGTGTACGCCATCTGCTTCGGATAGTCAATGTTCATGGCATACAAAAGGCCAATATGCAAAGTCTGTGCAGAGGTCTGATATGTGATGCAGCATGATTGCCCCTTCCAACAAAACAGCCATATCAACCACATTTAGTGCATCATCATCTTCAGCGATGGTGAGGATGGCAACAAAACACACAGCTGAGAGCCCTTTCTTCAGGTCCAGTAGTGGAAACATAACAAAAGCCTTACTGAAGGGTTATGGAAAACCAAATGACAAAATACATTTCTACAAAATACATTTCTACTGTTTCAAACTTTAACTTTAGTAACATGCTTGTCATTCAGCTGTATGTGATTTAAAAAAAACAAAAAGAAAGTTAAAATGGTGTCCATGAGTAACATCAGAGACAATGACAGTTGCCAATACTTACTGAACTCTAGTTGAACCATCCCGGACAAAGATGGGGAGACCTCTCAGAGCTGCTGTCTTTTGATGAGACACAATGTCCGATGTCTCAAGAGAATCAAGGAAAAAAGACGAGAATATCAATTACTACAGTGCTATAGTGTCTGTCTGTGTCTGTTTGAGTCTCTCTGTCAGTCCATGTCTCTCATTCTCTCTCTGTCTGTCTGTGTCTCTCCCCTTTTGTGTATGCTTGTGTCTCTTTTTGTGTCTGTTACTCACTGTCTCTCTCTGCACGCCTAACTGTAAATCATGTGTGTATTTAAATACAGTAGATATCAATTAATGCCAAATTACACACACTGCAATGGTGTAGGACAATGACTGAAGAAATGAGGACAGTCTTACCTCCTCAAGTGTAAGTGGTGCAGGCCTGGACCTCTGATGAATGGGCTGCACCTCCACAACCTCTTTACGTCTTAGGGAAAACGTCAGCGCCATCTTGTTCTGTATCAACGTTGTCTTCTTCTTTTTATTAATTTCTTCTACCAGAATAACTCTTTCCTCTTTAAGAGAAGAAGCATCATGGTGTTGTGGATGATCTGGAACATGGTTCACCTCCCCACGTTTTGGCTCTTTCAGGGTCAATGGACAGCCATGACATGAGCCATGAATGCTAACAAAACAAAAACAAGAAAACAACAAGATGAAAAAGAGTTTTGAATAAGAATATAGTAGCGTATAGCAGCTAACATCTACAGTATATGCATAATATGAGAATAAATTGTGAGTGGGAATTTAAATATTTGTCTGTTGCCTGTAAGCAGGGCTGTACATGAACCTTTTTTTTTGCCCAAAGCACTGGTGCTACAGAGATTGATATGTTTTCATAACACAAGATAAAAGCTTAGCACTGTACATAAAATCTGCCTGATTTTGCAGAAGCTTTTTCCAAAAGAAAGTTTTGAAAGTTGCAATATTTTGAGGCTTGTATTTTTTTTATGACATAACATGAGCAAGTGAATTTGCTAAAATAGTTACAAATGTTTTTAGTGTTCTAAGGAGCCTTACCAAATACGGCTATAGATTTCAATAATCCTGTTCTAAAATGTCTTTTATTTGAAGATGTCACTTCGACATCGGAAACCTTAATTTTCAAGACTGAAATGCAATATCCAAAGAATCCGCAATTTTCCGACGTGAAGTTCCAGATGATACGTCTGACTACTTGTTGATCCAACTAGTTGATCTGACTCGTTCAGGTACAGCCTACTAAACGCTGTCCAGGAAACCCCGTAGGAGTGTAGTGAGCATGCGCAGATGTAGATCAACAAGACAAGGGCGCCAAGATTGCAACTCGCATACTTTTGTTATTTTTATTTTTTTTATTTTTTATTTTGAAATACTTTATTAATCCCTGAGGAAAATTCGGGTTTACACTCTGTTATTTTTTAGGGACATGCTTCTCACACACATAGGCCCGAATCACACAAATGCACAAACAGGACCTGTGGACATGCATTAGTGGAGAGATGTCAGAGTGGGGCTGTTACACATTGCTACACAGGGAGCGCAACAGAGCAGTTTTGGGGTTGGGTGCCTTGCTCAAGGGCACCTCGGCAGTGCTCGGGAAGTGCCCTGGCACCCCTCCAGCTACCAGAACAACTTCCGTATTTTGGTCCGCACCGGGACTTGAACCGGCGACCCTCCGGTTCCCAACCAAAGTCCCTACGGACTGAGCTACTTCCGCCCCAAATATATATATATATATATATATATATATATATATATATATATGTATATGGGAGAAGTTTGCTGGGAAAAGACGGTTTTATAAGTTGCATATGACTAAACTATAATTTTGAGGCAGATTCACTTTGACATGTTATTGAGGCCAACAATTGCTAGTTATCATTTTTACAGTGTACTCTTTTCACGAGGAAATAGGGTATTTTGTTAGGATCTATTTTAAGTGTAGAGTTTCGACACATGAGATGTTATTTTAAATATTTCCTTCAGCAGGATAGTGTATGTTAAAGTTATAATATAGACTACAGGGCCTGTGTTTACTATTATAAGGAACATGCTGGCCAGTGTAACAGTGGGGATCATTTATTTCAACAGATCTTCTTTTTCAGTTATTTGAATTCACATGAAAAAAATTGAGACATTTAAAGAGAAAATATGGGATTTAATGAGATTTTGTGAAATGAGTTGATAATGAGATCAATAAACAATTGAAGCCCTTGGCAGACATGCATCCAAACATTTTGTTTATTCTGTATAGATAGAGTAAACAAAATGTATGGATGCATTTTCACTTAGGGCTCTGTGATAAAGAATGATAGATAGATAGATAGATAGATAGATAGATAGATAGATAGATAGATAGATAGATAGATAGATAGATAGATAGATAGATAGATAGATAGATAGATAGATAGATAGATAGATAGATAGATAGATAGATAGATAGATAGATACTTTATTGATCCCGAGGGAAATTCAAGTTTTTTTTTTTTTGATTTTTTTTTTTTTTTTTTGAATGTCACAGGACATATTACTTAAACCTTTTTACTAAATGTCAGAAAAATGCAACTGGTATTTGTTTTTAGTTTGATTCTTTACACTTGCATTAGAAAGTGTAAATTCCATTTTATTTACAGACTTTTTTATGCATCTTCGAGTTTAGCTGACACAATTTCAGTAGTAAAGGAACTACATCTAAATATAGTAAATACACAGCTTTCTGTTTTTTTACAATATCCCACCATACCATAGATGTGCATTAAAGATTAATCATCTGTCTGAAATGCATCAAAGTCTTTGCAAAATTAGATTCTTAATTGAAAACCCCTTATAACACTAAAAGGAAGCTTTAAACAGGAACAAAGTCACTTTTTTGTCCTTGTAAACATTGTTGAATTAAGAAACATTCTGCCAGTCTACCACTACTTTCAATTAGGACAGTGGTAGTATAATATTTTTTAGAGGATGTCCTCTATGCACGCGCACACATACATTAGCAGTAGCTTAGTCACCATGGTAACCACCATCCACTGCCAACAGTCCCTCCTCCCTCCCTCTGTCTCCTCTGGACTCTCCCCTCCCCCTCTGCACAGTTCCAATCCGCATTCAGGAACGACACGGGGGGTTGCTGCTCCCATCATGCTTTGCAAGAGGAAGCCGGAAGAAGACAGAAGCAGAGAGTGAGCAATGGAGTGGACAGCAGAGTAGAGCAGACTGATGGTGTATACAGAGGAACCACTCAGGGAGGTATGGCCAAAGCTGCCTCCTGTTTGCTGTCAAGCTGCTGCTTCTCTGTGGGTGAGTCTCCCTCACTCTATTGTCTCTTCTCAGAAAAACAAACAAAATGTGTCCAAAAATGAGGATGTGAGGGAGCAGACATGCAGACAGATGGATGCTGCCGGTGGATTTAAAGGGGCAGTAAAGTAATCCTGCTGAGTTAAAAGTTGATTTTTGCTTTACAGTTAGGGAGGAACAAAGATGACATGACAGGCGGAAACTCTGAACATCTTACAAACTGTTAACAGCTGTTTTTTTCCAGCTTTTGACAGTTTCCAGGTCTTGCTGATGAATCAGATTAAAAGTAAATACACAAATAAAGCTACCTCTCCTTTCATGTTTTATTTGTGCGTTTGAAATGAAACTCCTATCATAGATGTAACTGTCTTCATTAGAAGAACATATAGATGTTAGCTGTCTGTCTTCACACTAACAATGATGCCATTCATTATAGTATTCATAAGGCACACAGCCTTACACACCCACACACACACACACACACATGCACGCACACACAGACCCACTTTTGTCTTAGAAATGAATCTAATAAAAAACAAGAAACCTAGTCTTAAACTAGAGTCTAATTTTATTAACAATACAGTTTTCACTGCCCTTATTCATTTTTTGATAACAGACAATATACACGGTATCGGTTATAAATACTTAAGAAAAAGAAAACCTGAAAAAAAGTGAGACAAGTAGGCTCCTGAGAGTACTTTTGTGATGATTTGAAGATATCGTAATATTAATTTAAAATTAATCTAAATTGATAGATAAATAACTACCAAAGATGATTACTGCCAGGCATGAGAAATAAATAATTCGAGGAAAAAAAAACGTTTAATCACGCACTTCGAAAATAAAGTCGAAATGTCGAGGAAACAATTTAAATGTCGAGAAAGAAGTGCAAATACCGAGAAAAAAAGGTTGAAATGTCGAGAATAAAGTTAGAATCATTATCATGTTCATCTCAGCATTTTTGCACTACTCACCACTGCATGATTGTCTTATCGCCTTGTATCTATTAGTCGTTGCTTATTTTATGTTTATATTTAATGTTATACTTTTTGTACATTGAGAGCTCAGTTCACCACAGACAAATTCCTTGTGTGTGTAAGCATACATGGCCAATAAAGCTACTAATTCTGATTGTGAGAATACAATTTTGAGAATTAAGTTGAAATGTTGAGAAAAAAGTTGAAAAAAAGATTTTAAGTTGAAACACAATTTCTTGAAATGCGGACCTTATTCTCAAAAATGTATTTCACTTTTTTTTCTCAACATTTCAACTTTTTTCTCTTAATTCCAACTTTAATGGTCACATTGGCAACTAATACAATTAAATATAATCAGGGATAAGGTTTATTACATTACTGAGATCAACAAAAGCATCACCACAACTTTCATCCATGTAATATTTTCTGTGTGTGTGTGTGTGTTTGTTTTTGTTCTACCACTTGATTATTTTTGGTAAACACACAAAACTCAACTCATGTCTGATGTGAGTGTATTCAAAAGAAATTTAGGTTGCTTCTCACACAGGTCATGCAGATAACAGTGGCTAATTGCACCTCAGGTACAGCTTATCTCATGTTTGCTATGTAATCCACTCTTTCTAAAGGGTGCATTTAAACAGTGTGACATGCTGACATACAAGTCTACTCTGTGCTCATTTTCACATTGCAAGCACAATCCCAAGTCCTGGTCTGATAAACACTGTGGATACCCCCTGCTCAGACAAGGGCACACACACACACACACACACACACACACACACACACACACACACACACACACACAAGCACGCACACACGCACGCACACACACTCAAACAAACACACACTGGTCCCACCCCTCTGGGTTAACAAACCAATAGTTAACAGGCCAATAGAGGACAGTTTGAGGGGAGCAAAGGGCTGCGCTTATCTTAATATTTATCCAGCAGCGATCACACTCACATTTGCTGTGTGACTGCTCGGATGACAACACAAACTGCCAGAGAGAGAGAAAGACGGACAGAGTGATAGAGACAGATTTGCAGATAATGAGACGAGGTTAGAACAGTTACCACAGAGCTGAAACATCATAGACTTGTGGTCTTGTTGGTTCCTGAGGCTGTGACTCTGCAGGTGAGTTATTACACATTACTCACTGTGTGTTCTATTCATTGGCATTAAGATGTACAATAAATGATATGTGTTGCCATCAGCCTGGAAAGCATCTAAAAATAAAATCCCATTTACATTTTCCGTGGGCTTTTTTTTAATGATTCATTGACCTTCTCACAAGCGTTGTATTTACTTTGCATTAACTTACTGTGCTCTGCTGTTAAAGTCCAATCAGGAGGTGAACTTTCAGTTTGATTAGATCCTTAAAGAGAGTTTTGTGATAAAGACATCATGTCTTTGCTGCATTTTGGAAAGCGTTTGTGATTTGTAAAAAGCAGTTGGCCTGCCTGAGCCATTAACTAATTGACCATTTAAAAGCAAGAGAATGCTTTGTATTTCTACACGAGTTAATTTCAACATGAGTCACCTCATCCATTCTTTAGTCAAGTATAGCATAAGACTGAAGTTGCAAAAACGGTTTCAAGCCCTGCATGTGGCCCTTATTATGTTCTTTAATGTCAAATCAAGTTAAAGACATCTCTTGACTTTGCAAGTTCAGTTAAACACAGAGGTGTAGACAATCATCTCCATACTTTTCAAATGTTTTCTCTAAATCACCGTGATGCAAACTTAGAGTCGGAAAGAGTTTTGCTGACGTGCACATTTTATAGATTATTCTTGGGTCAAGAAAATAACATCTATCTTTCTTGGTTATCTTTATTATTGTGTTCTACAAGTGAAAGTTTGCAAGGGCAAGTATAGTTCTCGCTCAGCATGGAGCAAACCATAACGTTTTTAACTAGTTTTGGTTGCTCAAAAAAAGATGTAAAATGGATTCAGATTTTGGAATATTGTGATATCAATTTAATTCAGTTCAAAGATAGATATAATTTATCTTGATACTTTTGGCAATCACAATCATACTTTATCCACTCTTTTATTTCTACCCACAAAAGATAAATGGCCCACTGCAGTTTGGTGCTAAAGTACGATC
Organism: Tautogolabrus adspersus; assembly: GCA_020745685.1. Taxonomy (NCBI): domain Eukaryota; kingdom Metazoa; phylum Chordata; class Actinopteri; order Labriformes; family Labridae; genus Tautogolabrus; species Tautogolabrus adspersus. The sequence continues at coordinate 10,419,722 of CM036549.1, read as the reverse complement.
TGTTTAAAGTGTGAAGTCAGTATGCTGCTATATTTTACATGTAAAACAAAAGCTAGCATACCCCTCAAAGACATCTTTCAGGGCATTTCTAAGCACTGATGGGGTGCTTTTATATCACATGATTAAAGGCGTGGAACATTGATTAGAAATGCTTTACAGAATGGCTTTAATCAGTTGTTTTCAGTGCTGTTCATGGTTGACATGGAAGTAGATTTAACATTTCAGTTGCAAAAGGTGCCTTTGTTTCTGTTCTTAAAAGAAAACCTGTTTAGAGGCAGCTTTGTTCTGTTGGGGAGGACTGTTAAACATAAGTGTACTGGAAATCTTGTACTTTTTGTAAGAGTTTTTTTTACTTTAGATTTTGTACCTCAAGGCAACACATGCTTATTACTATCTCCTGCATCCTTAAGAGTGAATAGGTCAGGTTCGGTTTCTAAGACTGACTGCATGGGCACTGCTTTGATTTGCCTGCAAATGAAAGAAATTCAGTCCTGCAAAGAAAGACAGCCTTAATAGTGAATAGGAAAATAGAGAAAAAAAGTAGATGAAACTCAAAATTGATGACCTCAACTTAAACATTTCAGTTGGGAGTGATTGTTTACATGTTTTCTTTTTTTCTTTATCCGCTTCTCCTATCAGAACATGGGAGTTGCCATCCCTGCCACAGGAAGTATAAATCAAAGCACATGCCACTGTTGCTGTGATGACAGAGGCTGATAAGACATCATTTAGAGAGTTTTATGGTTTCTGAGACATGATTATCTCAGCTGAGACACATCTGCTACCGAAAAAAAAACTCACCTTATGAGAAAGGCTCTCTGTAAGCTGGTGATCACAAGCTACATTCATGAGGCTTTAATGATGATTCATTTCTACCTTACTATAAAGATCACAGATACATTCTGACATCTATAAGATAGATAATAAAGCAATGTTCAAGAAATTGTCACTTTATCAGAATAAGAAAGACTAAGGGGCTGGGTTATTATTATGTTTTGTCAGACACTGGAACAAAAAAGGTGGTTATAGTTGTTTAAAAACTACCACACTTGAAGGATAGATAAAAAGTGGTTAAAGTTCTAATATAGGGAAAAAAGAGCACATTTTCAGACCAGATCAGCCATGCTAGCATGTCTGTGAGGCTGTTCAAAGGTTTATAGAAGCTCTAAATGCAAAAAAAAGAAAAGAAGCATTGACACAATGACAATCATCCAATCAACACATTGATTTTTAAGGCATATTTCCCATCATAACCATTTTAGTTGAGCTTGTTAGCATTCTAACGTTGTCTAAATACTATAAACTACACAAAGGCTGATGGGAATGTCTGCAATTTTACAAGCGTTCATTTAAAATAACTCTTGAACAAATTAAAACATTGACTTGATGATTGGGCTACATTGTTTACCACCAGAGTTATTCCCTAAAAGTTACATAAATGTACCAGATTTCAATGCAATCAATCCAATAGTGGCATCGATATTTTTCAGTCGACGTAGAACACTGAATAAAAATCATGGACACAGCCACAGGTCCATTAGTTTGTAACCCTCAAGTTTGCAATTTTACTGTCACCATGTTGCTTTTTCTCAGCAAAAGAGACCATAATCGGATAAGAAGGTTTAGCTGGAGCAAAACAATGGTTAAGCAAGTGTTATAGGTTATCTAAGTTATATAGTTAAACATTGTGTGTTTCAGGGCCTATTCATTAACTGGCTATTTAGCGAGTTGTCGAGCTAAGGTGAAAGCAAACACCGATACCTGCTAATTAGTGCTTACATATTACACATTTAACTCGTGCAAAAAGTAAGTTAATGGGACCCTACATCATCATATTGTTTGCCGTTGGCATGAAAAAAGAAGACCAAATCATTCTTAACTCTGCAGAGAAGTTAAGTTCAGTGACTGAAATTACCTGAGGCAGACAACAAGAGTTCCTCTCCTCTTATTGAAAACCTTAAATGATTCACAACTTAAAGCCTTAATAATCCTTCAGAAGAAGAGTTCCTAGTTTGTAAGAAATTCTGTTTTTTGAAAGATAGCCCCTTGAGATGAACCATCTCGTTTTCAAGGGGGTCCATTTAAATGGAATATGGACCATAAAGATTTTTTTTTATTATTTACATTAATCCTGCTGTGAAGTTAGGCTTCCTAAGAAGAGGTTCTAAAGAGTCAAGCTTACTTTCGAACCAGTGCTGATTCCGTCATTCAAGAAACAGGAGATTTTGACCCTGAGTCAGCTTACTTATTCATCCCAGGAGGTTGCCTCTTGGTCAGGAACAAATTGCCAGACAGACCACACAACTGTCATTGCCCTACCTATGTGTCGCAGAGTTTTTACATCTTAAAAGATTCCTCTTCCATTCCTCCAATTGATCTACATACTTTTAGATTAACTGACCTCACTCAACCTCAATCCACATACCAGACCACTCTAGTACAGAGAAGATAGTTAACCCACTACAGTGCTGCTTAGTTATAGACTAACGTGTGCTCTAGGAAAAAGGGCTGATTGTGGAGGTCATTTGTCCAATTACAGTAGATTGAAACTTGATTTGTACATGTATTTTTAAAGAGCCAAACTTAAATGTTTAATATGCAAAATTTTAAACTTTATTTGTGTATTTGTTAGGATCCCCATTAGCTGTACCCAAGAGCTCAGCTATACTTCCTGGAATCCAAATTAAAAAACAACTACAGTCCACACAAACCATCACATTTAGAAGACGGCATTAGAAATATAGTTTACACAAATCAAAACATTTTAGAATACACATTCAACTTTACAACCAATTCTGTCAAACATAATAATGTTAAACACAAGACATGTATTGAAATAAGGTAAAGATAATTGTACGAAATGTACGATTCTAAACTCTGTTTTAACTGACTTTATGTAAAGGTGTTTTCAATTTCAAAAGTTTCCATGTTGCAAGTAGGAGCGAAGCGGTCATGTTGTGCTCAACTTTTAGCCAGCTAAGACGACTGTTCATGCTGTTGATGTTCGTGCTATATAGACACTGTAGAGCCAGGCGTGTTGCCTTGTTCTGTACTAGCTGCAGTCTGCTTAAATCTTTTTTGTTGGCATTTGCCCATATAATCTGGCAGTCATCAAGAGTACCCAGAGCAAGCTTAGTTGCTATATCTAATTAAATATATCGCTGGGTAATGTCTTTCTAAAGAAAAAGAGTGAAGTCAGTCTTCCTCTGAGTTTGTTGTTTTCAGCTCTGTGTTCACAGTGAAAGGGCAGCGCCTCCTGTAGCTTGATTTTGTTTCACTCAGATACTCACATGTTTCATACATGTCTTTTTTTTCCATGCAAACCCCTCCCTCTCCGACCTTTCCAGCCCTGCCACCATGTGGGGGAAGAGACACTGTTTTTAAGGCATAATGGTGGAGTATTGTTGCAAGAGTAAATTTGCAGGAAAACCAACAGACTATCCAAAACGATTGGTTTGGTCTAAACAATTTTAGAAAATAAGAACCATATCCACTCTGCATATAACAATGGATATTAGTCCTACAAACCGCTACACTCTACATGGTGTGCGCTGAGGAAGCTTTGATTTGGTCTAATAGACTGGTGCTGGCATCTACTGGAATCGAAAGTATTTCACCTTTAAAAATAACACAGATTCATAAAATTGAAATTGAAAATATACATCACCCTATGTCATCATAGAAACATGGCACCTTTATACCAAGCAATCATCACTTTTTAAAAGATCTGGCATGGAATCCCTACAAGAATGTAAAACTCTGTATCATGTTTGCTTTTATACAACCTAAAGAAATTGTGTTAATGTCTTTTGACTGAAGTCATCTGCCCTGTTTTTTTTTTAGTATTTTCTTATTCATTTACTTTCCTTTCTCCCTCATATTTCCTTGATGATCTACCAGGAGCACAGCTGACTACGTTATCCACCTCCTCTCACCTTGCTGACACTTCGACCTCCATAACACCATGGAGGAGGTCACCAAGGGCGCAGAAACCACAGTGGTTCCACAACCTCTCCTGGAACGCCGGGTTCGCCAGCGACAGCCTGCAGTTTCAGTCTTAAAATCCAAGCTTAAGAAGGGTGCAACCTGCTCTGTGCCCCGAGTTAGATCCACCCTGACTGGGTTCTTTCCTGTGGTGCGCTGGCTGCCTAAATACAAGCTCAGAGAATATGTCTGGGGTGATGTGATGTCTGGGCTCATCATTGGTATCATCTTGGTACCACAGGCTATTGCCTATTGCTTGTTGGCAGGAGTGGAGCCAATCTATGGATTGTACACATCATTTTATGCCAACATCATCTACTTTCTCATGGGCACGTCCAGACATGTCTCTGTAGGGATCTTCAGCCTCATGAGCCTCATGGTGGGACAGGTAATGGACCAGTGACAAGTACAGTAATGATCAAACTATTTAGTTCCTCACTGAAATTTGTCCCAACACATTGTTTTGCAGTCTTCTTTGGGCTTTAATGACTCATATAGATACTTTTTCTTCTGTTGTTTTAGAGTATGAATAAAAAATGAGAAGACTGATTGAGCGTTTCATTTATAATCACTGTAAAAATAAGGATCATTCACCATTTAATTCCTGACAGCTGTTATATTTAAAGTCTTTCTGGGATTTATTTCAGTGATCCTTGTTATTTCTACTTTCCTGCAGGTGGTGGATAAGGAGCTGTTTCTGGCAGGTTTTGATCTCAATGAAGACTCCAAAGCGTCTGGTCTGGATATGTATAATACAACAATTGGCACTAACCTTACAGCCGGTAATCTTCACAGTGTGGAGCTGTTTGGTGTGCAGTGTGGGAAGGAGTGTTACGCCATCAGCATCGCTGCTGCACTAACATTCCTGGTTGGCATTTACCAGGTAAAGGAACAGTTGTGTCCTGACCAAAGGTCCAAAACACTTACCAAGTGTTTATCTGCACAAGTACTGCATATGAGCTACTTGTTTCGGAATCTGCTCTTGTATTGTTACCATCCAGTCTGAAAGTTTGTGAAGAACCAAAATTGCACTCTTTTTAAAATGTAAAACTATCCAAAATAGATTCCCAGTCGTAGTCCTCAACAACAACAACAAACATACTGTTATCAACTCTCCCTTATCCTGATTAAGGCACTACGACAGGTTGTATACATGTAATTATTAATCACAGGACATTGTTGCAAAACCGAATTGCACAAAGTGAAGTTTTAAGCTAAAGGTGGAACTACATCAACAGACAGGAGAAATACAATTAATCTTATGGGGACATGTCTTTGCAAAAAACCATGGCAGCCATAAATGTGGGAAATTTAGTTGGAATGTCTAACTTGATAAGTTAAGCTCTTTCTCATTCCACTTTGTCTTCTAACGCCACCTTCATTTGTCTCCCCCCCGTACTCTTCATCAGGTCATGATGGCTGTATTTCAGCTAGGCTTCGTTTCTGTATACCTTTCAGCTCCTATGCTGGATGGTTTTGCAACGGGGGCCTCCTTCACCATCCTGACTGTGCAGGCTAAATACCTGTTGGGTCTAAAGATTCCCCGTCACCAGGGATACGGCACAGTTGTTGTCACCTGGATCAACATCTTTGCTAACATTCATAAGACCAATCTGTGTGACCTCATCACTAGTGCCATCTGTATATCTATATTAGGTAAATATCTCTATTTTACATATTCCTAATCCAGTGATCCATTACTCTTATTAACTGCTTTAACTCCTTCTGTTTTATCGAACACGTTTCCTAGAGAGAAAAAAAATAATGAAATGTTTGCTAAACTCTGGTTTTCCTGTGATTTCAAGTGTTCTGTGGTTTTGAGAATAAACTGAATTCAATTCTTAATAGTCTAATGTATAATAACAGTATGATTTGTTTTAAATTATAGTGGCAGGTAAAGAACTCCAGGAGCGCTACAAGAATCGTCTGAAGATCCCTCTGCCGACTGAGCTGGTAGTAGTGGCTGGAGCTACACTGGCCAGTCATTTCGGGGAGCTAAACAGTCGGTACAGCTCCAGTGTTTCCGGTCACATCCCAACTGGGTTCATTTCTCCCCAGGTGCCCAGCTTTAGCTTGATGCCACGAGTGGCACTGGATGCCATTCCCCTAGCTGTCATCAGGTAATGTCTAACAACTCCAACAAAACATTTGCTCGACAAGAACATGGATCTCTTATCTAGGTTGTTGATTTATTTGGTGGGTTTGCATCTAGCAGGGATTTCTACTGACATTTCCCCTTCATAATTTTTACTCTCTATAAAAGGGGCTTGTTTGAATGATGTAATCTTCAAGTAGCATTTATATACTTACTTTTAGAAATATAGTAAAGAGATGTCCTCTTAAGACAACAAGTGAGTCTTAATTTAAAAAATCTGAAGGGGTGGAAAATAATTATTTTTCCTATAGCAATTGTATTGGAACCAAAAATGCCATTTTATTAACACTTTTGTTTGAGGATTCTATCATGAAAAGCCATCAAAGGGTAGAAATCTATTTCCAAATGTATTCACAGCCTCTGTTTGTTAACCTTTTTCATTATGTGTTGTAGTTTCGCCTTCACAGTGTCGCTGTCTGAAATGTTTGCCAAGAAAAATGGCTACACAGTTCGTCCCAACCAGGAGATGCTAGCTATCGGCTTCTGTAACATCATCCCCTCCTTCTTCCATTGTTTCACCACCAGTGCAGCACTGGCAAAAACTATGGTGAAGGACTCAACTGGCTGCCAGACACAGGTACAATTCATTCATTCATTTCTTAAAGGTTTCAGACAGTTGGTATTCTTTCTTTTAGGCAGACTTTTTTTTTTTTTAAGATTCATTTTTATTGAGCTGCTTTTGGCTGAAATCATATTATATGATAAACTCTTTGTTTATCTTGTTAATCCAGTTTATAATAGACTTAATTTGTGTTTACAAATCGATACCAAGCTTGAAAGATCTGGAAAAAGTGTTCTCAAGACATTTCCCTTTATTGCTTAATAAGGATGAATGTAAATAGCGACTTGGACAATGACAGCAAAAATGGGATTGCAGTCCTGCGTATGATTTGCACTGATTTGACATTCTTTGAGTTGCTTGCATGATTTGCTATCAATCAAAGGCAAAGAGTTTCTAGAGGTGTGTCCTGAGGCACGTGTAGAACCCAAGCATTCAGAGCAGCAAAACTGTACTTTGTCTGTTTAGCTTACCTTTGCGGGATACGTTCACTAATATGTTCTGTTCCCCTCTTTGTCTCTCTATTTCTTTCCTCCTTCATCAGGTATCCAGTTTGATCAGCGCCCTGGTCGTCCTTCTTGTCCTCCTCTTCTTTGCACCTTTCTTCTACTCTCTCCAGAAGTGTGTTCTTGCCTGTATTATAATTGTCAGCCTTCGGGGGGCACTGAGGAAGTTTAGGGATGTCCCATCTAAATGGCGGGCAAGCCGGAACGATGCCATTGTTTGGCTGGTTACCATGTCAGCCACAGCTCTGATCAGTGTGGAGATGGGTCTCCTTTTTGGAGTCGTTTTTGCAATGATCTGTGTCATCTATAAGACCCAGAACCCTAAGGTGAGTTATGGACCTTAGGTTTTATGAAAGCTGATACATTTGAGAAAAATTCCAGACTGTGAAAAGTATTGAAAATTGAAGTATTCACATATATTCTTTTCTGGTGTGTGGTATCAGGTCTCTCTCCTTGGCCAGGTCAATGACACTGATCTTTATGAAGACATGAAAGAGTACAAGAACCTCCTGCCACCACCTCGGGTTCAAGTCTTCCGCTTCCAGGCTCCACTGTACTACGCCAACAAGGAGTCATTCCTCAAATCCCTCTACAAAGCTGTCGGGGTTGAACCTTTCCTGGAGATGACTAAGAGGAAAAAGGCAGAGAAGAAGGCTAAAGACATGTCCTCGAAGCAGGCCAAAGCAAATGGAGATAAAACCAATGGCGAGGTCATTATTGGACTCATCCAAAGAGAGCTTGATTTCCACACAATAGTTTTAGACTGCTCTGCCATTCCCTTTATAGACTCTACAGGCATGGCTACATTTAAAATGCTGGTCAAGGAATATCAAGAGATCAGGGTGAGTGTAATCCTGGCAAACTGTAACACTTCAGTCATTGATACCTTGCAGAAAGGACAGTTTTTTGGGAACAATGACGAAGATATGAGCAGCCTACTATTTCATACAGTTCACGCGGCAGTTCATTATGCAAACAGTACGTTTGCAGCAGCAGGAAGCAGGTCAGACGACTCTGTAGTGTAGAGGAGCTGGAAGATAAAGGGGAACAGATAAAATATCGAGGTGTATTCCATTTCTCCTTCACCTTTCCCTTGTGACCCTAAATGTGCACAAATAATTCATGTAATAATTTTCTTTTTACATCCATAGCAAAACTGTATAGGTTTTGAAGCAGCCTTTTTTTTGGAATTTTTGCCCACCACAGGGAAAACAAATGGTAATTTCTTTGATGCTTTGAATCATAAAGTACCCAAAATAGATAAGACACACATAATCTGCCTAACAAGCATTCTGATGAGCCATTTTCCATAAATTTACAGTTTTTATTTTTTCACAAAACATTTGTAAACTGGTGCCTTGTGATTGACAACTAGGAGAACTAAGCAAACGTTTTGCTGGATATCTAATAGCTTGACAACATAGTGCCTCTAAAATACCCTCAAGAGTTGTATTTTCATACCAGTTCAAACTTCCTGGCTAGGCGGCTTTTTGTTAGCTTTTACAGCTTTATAATCATGTCAATGTTTCCGACATGGATTAGGTTATTGCTAAAGCTAGAAAAAGTGTGTTTATTTGTTCCCTGATTGTCCTGCCTGATCAGCCATACAACAGGTTGCTCACTCTGGTGAGCCTCCCCACAGACTGTGAAAGAGTGCACTCTGTCTGCAGAAGAGGCTATGCTTTGACTATCAATTACAGAGTTGCTATGTAGTTGTGGCATTCATGAAAAAGCAAGCACTAATGAGCTGTTCTAGCTGACAGGCGTGTTTTAGAAAGATACACTATCTGAAAAGGTTGAACAGAAGAGCAAAAAACATCAACACGCATCAAACAAATATGATTCAAAAGCTGGTTGCATTTGGACCACATTTGATGCACCTTTTTTTGCTACCTGTGTGTCGTTTGGTCATTGAAGTCTTTGGTATGGCCTCCTAATTTGTAACCACTGCAGCACAGTGTAGCCCTCGGGAAACATGTTTTAAGATATTTAAAGTGAGGTCTATTGTGATGGAAGCTGTTTTAACTATTTTATCACTTGAAGCAGGGCCAAAGTCTTTAATGGCTCTTTTCTAGGAGCGAAACGTTCTGAAATGAAGATTCTGCCGTCCTCAGCAGTAGGCCTACATCCTGAGGTGCCGCCTATTAACTTGAACCTCAATATAATTTCTAAGAAGCAAGTTAGACTCTTCCTAACTTGGATAAGACAAACTCATTTGTGGTGGTAAAAGAAGCTTTTCATGATGATCAAGGTCTGAGCCCTTTTCAGACTCATAAGGAGAAACAGTCTTGACTCCAATCTATCCCAAACGTGCTGGTAGGCCTACTTGTGTCATGTTCCCTGTTCACTTAACAAGGGCAGCTCTCTCTGTTCTGTCAAATAAAATAAAAAAGATATAAACTCGCCTGAGATCTCCTCTCAGGTGCTGGACGTAACAAACTCATCAAATGGTGCTCTGAAGTGTATTTTGTTGTGTGAACTGATGGCAGCAGGTGATGCCACATCACCCACTTCACTTCCACTGATTTGTTAAAACTGTGTGTTATTTGCATATTGAGAGCAGGTTTGGTCTCTGATAAATCCAAGGTTTTGTTGTGTATTTGTCTTTTTTTGTTATGCTTCAGGTAGGACATTTTAATGAACATTTATAACTTCTAGAGAGTAGTCTTACTTAAAGAGAAGTTGTACTTAAAAATAAGCTTTTTTATGTCTTTGTTTAGACAGTTGTGTCAAAAGACAAGATGTAACCATTCTTCATTTTGTATTTTCATACATGTTTGTACTCGTCTTAATGTAACCCAGATTGTGATTGTGAATCATACTTTTTTAAAAGGTCTGTTAAAACTTCATTTTGACTTTGTGTTGACATTTAAAAACACTGCCTTGAACCTCAGTGATTTCATTAAACTGTCAAGTTTTTAATGAAGACTGTAATTATTGATCATTGTGTCTGTAACTTTATTTTTTATAATGGTTTAAATATCAAGGGAGTATCTATTAATGACAGATTTGACTGGTTTGCCAGCTGAAGAAATGTATACTACTACTACTACAATAATATTAATAATATTACTGAATGTATTTGTTCATATGAAACAAATCTTTAAGTGATACAGGAAAATGTATATATAATAAAAAATATATGATTAACATCATGAAGATAAAAAGCGAGAGGAGGTTGAAATGAAGAAAAATAAGTATTAAAAGCAGGCAAGGGTAAGCAAAAATGAAGAAACATGAGATGAGTATTTAAAACAACAAATAGGAGCAAGCTGGAGCATCAGCATAAAAACAAGTAAGAGCAGAAAGAACTACAGAAAAGCTTTAAAAGATAAAAGTCTTTAGTAAATGATAAATGGACTTGAGCTTGTAGAGCGCTTTTCTGACTACTCAAAGCGATTTTACACCGCATGTCACACACATTCACACACTGATGGCAGAGGTTGCTATGTAGTGACTATCAGAAGTAACTATTACCATTCATACACACTCATACGACACAGATGAAGCAGCGGGAGCAAATCAGGGTTAAATGTCTTGACACATCAGACATGTGGCTGCAGGAGCTCAGCCGTCCTTTATTGAATGTCTCAACAGTACAGCGAGTAATTTGAATCTATTTAAGCATTTTTCTTTGGATACCTTTGCGGTGTACACATCTACGTAGAAAGCAAACGACAGTAAATGTTATTACTATGGTCATACATTTTGTCCCACATAAAGGCATGGACTTCCAAAAACTTCAGTCACCAACCAAGTTACAAGTGTTTCTTAAATTACAGTAATAATGCATCAAATATTTTGAATTATAATAATTAGTTATGATTATAATTTATAATCATTTTAAAAGAAAGCATCCTTAAGGAAATCCTAATCTGCTTTCAGGATTTAATAAATGTGTGTACTGTGTATGTGGCAGCCAGCAGGTGGGATGCCCTCATGCATCATTATGGACATTTTTGTCCATTTGGGCACATTTTTCCACTTGATGGCACACTTTTTTGTAAGAAAGTCTCTCTCTTGACAAATTTTGGAATGCATTTTTTTTAGAACAGTGAAAAAAATGTACCACCCTCTTAAGTCATTAAGGACAAAAATGTCCACTTCCAAAAACTGCTTTACAAATAGTTCAGATTCATTTTTCTTTCTGCTTTTTTTTTTTTTTTTTGCATAAATCTCTTAAACAACTTCAGCCCTGCTCAAAACTACCAAACATCCAATCATTTTGAGGATATTTTCATATAAAATATTAGAATTAAGTAATCAAACTGGCATTGAAAGGGTTACAATCCTCAAAATGAGTGAATGTTTGAGCAGGGAGATTTATGCAGAAAAAAGTAGAAAAAAATATGAATCTGTACTATTATTATAGCAGTTTTTTGGAAGTGGGCATTTTTGTCCTTAATGACTTAAGAGGGTAATAAATTAAACTGATGCCTGAGGGTTAAAGACACAACTTCATAATCTGGTATTCATATTGTGTAACTTTGGATATAACAAGGCTAGCTGTTTCCCTTATTTTTCCATGTTCATGCTAACTAAGCCGATGGCTGGCCTTGAGATGTGGTGTTGTTCTTGTCCTCTAACTTTGATAAGAAAGTGATTAAGTTTATCTCTTAAAATGTCACACTAAAGCTTTAACATTGCCTTTATGTTAGTAATCTCAAATCTTGCACAGGTTCTGAAAGGTTCCAGATAAGGAAATTCTTAAATCCTGTTTTTGTGGTCAATATGATCGTCACTCAAATATTCCACTATTCAGTCTCACATGATAAATATTAAGTGTCTTCTAAACCCAGTCAAAATAAATTCATGCCTAACAGCAAGATCAGCACAATTCTCATATCTCCTGTGTGTGTCAGACATCCTTTACACAAATATTCATTAGTGCGTGAGCTCATTCAGTGATGGCGTATCATTCTCTAACATAATTGTGAGTCACTCTGGATGTCAGCATTTCTGTCAGACAGGAGTTAAATGGCAGATTGAGGGAAAGAAAAACCTTTCATCTTGCATGTAAAAATCATGAAAACACTGAGGAACTCCGAATAACAAAGTCAGATAGAAGATTTAAACCGTATTTCAGGCCTCTGAGAAAAACACTGTGAGCCGGTTTCTGACCCATGACAAGTTGAGTTAAAAAAGGCCCCTGTGTTCAGCTTGCATGTAACTTTAAATCAGTGACTTAAGTGAATCATTTGACATTAGGGTTAACAGAAATCCCTCCCCTGTGAGACACTTTTTAACATTAGCCTCTACAGAAGACCATGGATGGATGAATAAGTCAAATGCGTCGATAAACATGGATCCTGTTTAGCCCCGTTTCCACCAAGCGGTCCGGTTCAGTTCCGTTCGGTACGGTACCCATTTATTGGCGTTTCCACCGTCAAAAGTTGGGAATGGTACCAAAATAAGGGATCCGTACTGTCCTACTTTTTGGTACCCTTCTGTTGGGGTCCCAAGGGTACCGATCCGACCCTAAAGGGTCCCTTTTTTGCTGTGTCCCTGTTCTTATTGAACGTTTAACTTAATTAATAACGGGCTACACTGTGTTGGGCTGCTATGATGTCACACTATTACATAGCTGACACAGCTATCTTCATCTGGCTTACACTCTTACACTTACAATAAGGGTACGGTTGGCTGTGGAAATGCAAGCAAGTTCAGGGTTTACTGTACCGAACTGAACTGAACCAAACCGGACTGCTTGGTGGAAACGGGGCTTTTGAGAAGTAAAATGTTTGTTCAGTGTGACATGTCCAAAGAGGACTCAGTCTTAGGGTCATGTATGATCTTGTTCCTCCTGTTTATTTTATTGTATGATAGTTTGTATCCTGTACTGTTTATTGTTGTTTGGATCTGAAATAAATAAACGTTTGAATACCCTGATCTGCATTTTCTTTACAAATCAACGCATGTAAAACTTTTAAGTGTAAATGTGCAACTTCTGTATCGATGCTGCCCTCTACTGTTTGAAACGTAAACATCAGAAACCAGCACATGATGCTTTACATCATTGTGGAATTCCTTTAAAAATTCTCTGCTACTTTTTTAAATGTTTTACACTAAATGTATTCTGAACACTATAATCATTTGTTTTAAAGTAAATCTGGTGTAGTTCTGTGCTATTGAAAAAACAAAGCCTCCAGGACAACTTACTCTCCAGCATTCTTTATTCATTCAAAACGTTTAAAAATATATTTCCACATAGGCACTGAAATAAATATTTTACATCTCGTCAGTGCCTGTGTTTCATGGTATAAATGATATCCAAGAAAAACACATACACGGGATAAAACAATCAAGAGATCATTCCAGAGAAAGAACAAGCAGGTTATGATACTCAAAGGGTCAAGTTTTTGTTCAATGATAAAAACACTTTCAAGAAAGGCAGAATTAAGTCGCCTCATTCCACACCTCGTGAGAGCTTGTCACAGCTCTGGAGGATGTCGCAGTTAGTCATCTCAACTCAAATTCATTTTTTTTTTCAAACATTAAATTGTGCTACAAATATACCATACTGGCCTTGTGGAAAAAAGAGCAAAGATGATAGTTTCTTTTTTTTTTCATGGAGTATGTTTGTATCCTGACCAAAAACTGATTGTAACAGTAAGTGTGTAAACATCAAAAATACTCTGAGATGTAAGGCAAATGAAGTGCAAACAGAAATTGAAAGATTACAAATAGAATTGTCCAAAAGAGTAGTTTAAGAAAGCTGTAAAACTACAGCAGAGTTAAACATCAGCCTCAACAGAAAACCTCTCCAGCCCATATCTGAAAAAACAAAACACTTATTGCTCACATAGAATGTGAATGCCCCCAAACCCAAATACTACCACATATCCAAAACCATGGTCTCTTTTAACAAAGGATATCCAGCTAAGAAGAAGTGGTTTGTTAAACCTCGCTCTAAAAAGCAGAAAATGCCATTCTAAATGATTCACACTCAAATCTCAGTCAAAACTAAGTGCAGATCAGTCAGGGTCATTTTTTCCCCCTTTAGATAAAAACAAAAACAAACAAACACTATATTGTGGGATGGTTCTCTAAAAGTCAAATTGGAATTAGTACTTTAGAACTGGTCAGAATTGTATTATGTCATGATAAGCCTCCCTTAGAGATCAATGTTTGCATTTCTTCTCTCCTACTCTGAAAGCTGCATCAGAGAACTTTAGAATACTCAGCATGTGTTGCTCTAAGTGAGTCCGACAGTCATATATCATGACGTCAGGAGGCTGATGTGTGGGCGGTAGAGAACAATAAGATTTGTCCAAAGTGGGCGACTCAGGCTTTTTTAATCCCCTGGCTTATGATGTGTTAAGTTCTGTTTACTAATCGAAATGAATAGGCTTATTATGACAATTATGGCCAAGGTGCTGACTGTAAAACATTAAAATTAGGCTGATGAGATGTTGTCTGCTGCCACCCAAACATACTGGATTTGGCCACTGTGAACTCTCATTGTAAGATTGTTTTTCACACTGACACCTCATTTGTGGCAAAGACACAAAAGGACACCCACAGCATATTATGCAATGGAGCCTTCATCTGAGTTCCCCATGTATTAAAAGGTTATTGTATTTAAGGCAGATTGTTCGTTGATTGATCTTTAACTATTTGTTTGGTAGTTTGAAAAACAGAAGTCATTGACACTTTGCGTGTCCCTCAGACAGGCCATTTACAGCGTCTGAGGGTTGAATGTCTTTGTTCTGTGGTTTCCACCATCATTAATACATACAATCTGATCTTGTGTTAACTTAGGTAAGGAAACAAAATCGCAAAGAAAAAGTTATTGGTCACACAGGTTATTATGTTTGATTCAAAAGAATCTTCGCAGATTTTTTCTATACTTGTGTACATAAATTCACAATCTAAACAAACCATGAGATAACATGATCACCATTTAAAAACAACAAACCTTGGTCGGTTAATACTAACAAACTCCTTCTTCATGCATTATTCATAATAGTTAGTAATGGTGCAATATTGAGAGTTTCACAGTTGATTTTACATACACCATGGGGTTTTCACTTAGTAGGTCTTTATCCCCTGAAATAAGTTCATCTTTAGAGAATATGAGATGTACAGAAGCTTCTAGCCACTCGTAGCTGACTTTGAAAAGATGCTGGCCTATGACAGCTGGCCAGGGTAAGTGCTGGTCAAGCAGCCAAGAGGTAACCGTCAGCTTGTTGAAGAAAGTAGCTTCTGCAAGACTCTCAGATCTACATGACGTCATAGTTAGTGGTTGGAAACCATTAGGTAGACACTTCTCCCCAGCAGCTCACTGGTACAAAGTGTATTTGAATATTAACATAGTGATTTAACTGATGTCCACTTACATGTATTAAACTGCAAATGATTGCCTTGACATTACTTTGTTCATTTTCACTTAGTTGCTGCCGGTCTGGACCGGACAGGGTTTGCTGTGCCTGAACTGCATGATGTTTATAGCTGTCTGATGCCACCAGTAAAACATCAACACCACCAGAATGTGCCACACCTGGTGGCTGGCACCCAGATAGTTCAGTTGGCCTAGAGGAGGAAAGAAAAAAATGTCGAATTAATGTAAGAAATGTTTGTTTTTCATTAGAGCCCGACCGATACGGGATTTTTGGGGACGATACCGATATCGGGAGAGAAAAATAAATCGACACCGATATATCGGCAGATATTTTTTTTAGATCTGTATTTGATCCGTAGATATAGATAGATAAAGATAGATACATGTAATGTGCTGATCCCTCAAATTCACTGGAAAAGATACTGTATATAATGAAGACAAGATGGTCACTCAACTGGAAGATAACTGCGCTTGATAATGCTGGTAGTAATCCATATAGCACACTCTGCTCTTGAAAGTGATAATGATTGAATGTACTGATAAGGGAAGATTTAAAGAAATTCTTCTTACACATTATATTATATGTTTTATCATCTAGTTTTTTCTACAATAATAACACTGACATTTACTGTCTACAAAAAAAAACAGACTTTTGCAGGTCTGATGGCTTATTGTAACATTGTTTTGATGTAAACATGGAACATTCTTCTGATGCATGGATATTAAGTTATTTCTACATCAAAACTCTGTTTAGACTACACACAGATCAGTGTATGTGTAAACATGTCTTAAGTCTTGGACTGGAGCTAAGCTGAGCTGAGCTAACAAGACAAACTCTCAATTTTCAGTGACACAACAAACAAAAAACCCTTTCCACTTTGCTCTTTAACACTCTAACAAAAATCTAAATGACTGATTTGGACAGAATGCTGCTGCAGGTTTAACCCTGCAGCTCTCACACCCCACTGTGACTCATACTGTACAGAAACAGAGGAAAAGGACTAACCAGGGAAGTAGCGCTCAGGAATCTTGGTGACATAGAACAGGAAGGCAGATCCAGCTATCAGATACATCACAATCACACGAGGCAGGAACAGCTGCATGTAGAACAAGAACAAAGTTTGTGTGACTAAACATCATTCAGAATGGAGACAACTGTGCCGAGATTCAAGGGTAAAACTTGTAGCTTTGAATGATGGACAGTGAAAGCATTAGGTCGAAGTACAAATAAAGATGATAATAAAGGTTGCTACCACTGAGGAACACTTCTTCTCTTTAGCTGAAAATAGTAAATATTGGTGCTTTTACACGTGCACAAAAACTCCTGAAAACTTCCTGGAGTTTATTGGGTGAGACGTGTGTAAACACAAGCAGCCATATTGTGATTGATATTCTGCAATTGTGTCGAACTAAACAAAACATTGATATAGAGGCAAATTTGTCATAGCGATGGACTCTGTTGCTTCGTCCGCCCTCATTCTTTTTACGTCATGTCTTGCCTCCTGAGACCCCCCCCCCCCCCCCCCCCCCCCCCACACACAATCCCTCCCATCCGACAGGGCTAGTCTCCCGCAGTGGGGGACATGAGTCAACAACCAACTCACTAAGATCTCAGGGGCAGTCTGCCTGAAATAAATCTGAAGGCAAAATCTAACATTCCTTCTTGTCTTAAAGGAATGTATTTCCTGACCTGTACAACATCAGTGGATAATCCTCCATTGAGCCAAACCCAATGGCATGCAGGGATCACACTGATGCCAGCCACACAGCAAAAGATTGTCACGCGTATCCTTCGCCAGTCGTTGCTGAGGTAACGAGGGTGGACCTGGGCACAGAAGACGGCCAGGATCAGGGACAACACCGTCAACAGGTACACCTGTCGCCAAAACTGCAAGATGACAGAGAAACCAATTTAGAAATGATCTGATTAGAAGTGGAGCACCTCCTGTATATTTAGAGAAAATGAATCAAATGGTGGAAAACAGGGCTCAGGTAAATCAGTTGTGTTTTCACTTACAGCATTGCAGTAGAAAGCGTAGAATAACCCGGGTACGTAACAGCCCAGGATGCCAACAGAAATGCCTGCGTAGTCTAATGCCAGCCAGCGACGGCTCGTCTTCTCTGATCGATGGCAGGCGAACAGGTGATACCCCACAGAACATAACATACACACCTGACATAAACACACACACAGAACCATTACATAATGGAAGGCGGTTTTTAGATTGTGTTTTGTACTCAGCACAAATTTATTTATATGAAAAAAGATTTTTTTCTATGGATGTCATTGTTGGCTGTACATAACAACTTTCTATTCACCTACTTTGACTTAAAGTCAACAATGTTAAACTTCTATATCTTTAAATACACAACCTATTCTTATATTATAACAAATATTTTGTAAGTTCTGTTCTGATACTTGTTACTTCTATGGATAAAAGTGGTTTTGGAAAAGGTGGGAGGGCAATATGTGCTACACTGCACACTTAAGAGTGAAGCAATCTTGTAAATGATGACATTTACAATGTCTAATCCCATTATCAGTTGCTACACAACCTACAACACAAAAGGTACACAGCTAACACTAACCACTATCTGAACATTTAGTAGCTGTCAACAGGGACTCTGCACTTCAGTACTATTACTACTGTAGGTCTTTATAAACATAACACACTATGACGCTCCCTGTAACAGCAGCTTACACACCTTGTTGGATAGAGGTGATCTGATTGCACCTGTGGCAGGAAATGTGAACCCACATGAACATGTTTGTCAAGCCATACAACTACATTGTGTAATAGAACACTTTATGTATGATTACGAATAAACAGTTTAAATATTCTGCTTTTAAATATGAAGATAACTTATTCTTAAAGCAGCAGTAAAAACAGAAAAGAAAACGGCAGTATTAGGGAAGTTTTAACATCACAGACGTACACCTCTGGTTGATGTTCTTTCTTTTTGTGAGCAAGAATGCTTGTATTAACAAGTTACTGATGGAGATACAGAACTTTTCTGATATCATTCACTTTTTTTTCAAGAGATTGAAATTCGAGCTCATCCAGTAAAACCAGCTGTACCTGAAAGCAGAACAGTCCTATAGCGTAGATGACGTAGTCCTCTCTTTTCGCTCCAGAGGCAGGCAACACTGAGGAGAGGTCATTGACCCCCAGGGAGAAGAAGAGCAGGAACCCCAAAAGGTGGCTCCAGATATTCACAGTCTCATTGGACAGAATAAAAATACTGAAACAGCAAATCAGGAAAAAAAAAAAAAAGTCACACTTACAAATATAGTATAAAATGCTGTACATTTGCATAAACATTTACTGTATTACAGTTTTACATCTTTAGAAATGAATCACAAACCAGAGCTTAATTCAACAAATAAAAGTAGAGAAAGAAATCCGCCTTCTGAAGTGAAAGAATAAATACATTATGCATGACCCCTACCTCCTCAGGCAGAGTTTGGATGGCAGGTGAGCCCTGTAGCCATCTGTGATGTAGGGGTTTTCTTTGAGAAAGAGAGGGATTTGTTCGTAGGTGTACAGTCTTATCCTCTGGGGTATCAAAACAGGCCAGTGCTGATAGCTGCCCAGCTCTATGTAGTGTGCCGTCTTCAGCAGCTTCTGGGGCATCTTGAGCAGCATCTTGTCTTCTGCTCCTCTGGTACAAGGAAAGCTGGGAAAGGTGTAGGCTGAGTTTGGAGAGGAAAAGATAAATCATCGATTCAAAAAGCCACTTTCAGTTATTTTTTTCATGACACAACTGCCAATATTAATGGTAAATGAATCAAATGGTAAATTGACTTGAGTTTGTTCAGCCCTTTCTAGTCTTCTGACAATTCAAAAGGCTTTTACACCGCAGGTCAAACGTACCCAATCACACCTATTCACACACTGATGGCAGAGGCTGCTATGGAAAGTGTCCACCAGTATACAATTAACTTATCCCATTCACAGGTCACAGAGGAAGCAACTTGGGGTTATGTGTCTTGTCCAAGGATGCATTGACATGTGAACACTCCGACTTTACGGTTGAGAGACGACCGGTTCTACCACTGATCCACAGCGTCAGGTAACACTGGTTCATGTTTACAGACCACTTCCTCCTCTCGACAGCTTCATTTTAAACAGTAAATACAACATTCCCAACATGCGTACTTCAACTCAGGGTGTATTTTCGTTTTCAATTTGAAAGAAAGCGTTTTATCAAAAACGAGAGATAGCCTACTGACATCCCCAAACTATATATAAGACCTTTATGTTAATGACAAGCCATGCTAACAGGCTTCTGGCTAGCTAACCTTAATGCTAACCTTGACAGGAGTTTCTGCCATTTGTATTGACTGAAAGGACTCTAAAGCTCACCATTAGTAACAGGCTGATTTTCCTTGTCCTTGTTGAAGCAATTCAGCCATAACCATATTGCTTTTAAGCAAGCATGACGTTAGAAATGAATCACATTTTCGCATATGAAAAACAAAAACAAATCACACGATTGTTCTTCTTCTTGGAGTTTTTGGCGGTTGGCAAACAATATTTTAGTGCATTACCGCCACCACCTGGAGTATGACGGTACAGAGACTCCGAAGAGTATCACGTACAATAGGATACATCCTATTTAATCTTGATTTCTTTCAGTCTCATTGTCAGCTCCCTTCTCTCATCCTCATATTTTTGACAGTAAATGATAATATTTTCGATTGTTAGGCCCTACCTGGTGTTGATGTCCAATCTTCCCTATTACGAATAATGTAGGCTATCAGCCTAATGAATGAATGAAAACCTTTATTGTAGGCTACCTAGGGGAATGATAGCATTAAAACACTATACAAACAAACATACAGGATAGCACATACAAACATTAAAGCATCACATGATTAAATGAGGGATTTCAATAGCAACTTAAATAAAGTGCATAGTGCCGAGTTCATACTGTAATCAGAACTGCTGAATACTGCATGGTACAAAGGATGCAATGCCTCTTTTAGTCCTCATCATGGGCATTCTGTACCTGCGCTCTGAAGTCAATCCGACCAAAGGGGGTGCAGAGGGTCAGCTGTAATCTTGTTGGCTAAATCCAATATGTACAGTCTGACAGGTAAGTGCTGTGTGCCCAAAGCGTAATCTTGATATTATTGTTTCTTCTCTCCTGGTTCTCCAAGTACTTCTCATTTGATCAGTTTTTCTTTGTATTCTGTAGAACCAGTGAACCTGTTCTCTCCTTTTCCCACTTCTTTTGCCACCTTTCCTTATTTATGCTACATTGTGGACTTGATTTTCGTTTTAAAGTATGGCACTGTTTCAATGTTTTTTTTCTCTTTGTGACTTCCTTTGCACACTTGTCAGCAGTTGTGTTTCCTTTCATTCCAATATGAGCTGGTATACAAACAAACTTTATTGTCAGTCCCAGAATTTTTGAAAAAAAATGTTTTTCTACTGTCTGAATTACTGTGTTGAATAGTTATTAACGATGAACATATTTGGCCTACTGCTGTTAGTGGTGTTATTTCCTCTATCCATTGTAACACAAACAAAATTGGTGTAATTTCTCATGTGTAGCCTATACCAAAAGCCCATCATTGAATCTTTGACTATTTTTAATGTTGAATTCTGGGATTAATAATGCCACACCTATTTCATTAACTATGTTCTTTAGAGCGTACATGTAAATTTGAATACATCTGTAGTACTTGACTGCTCTGTGTGGTGTGTTGGTATTGTTGTCCTCTCGACTCCCCCCACCCTCTCTTTTTTTTGTTGTCCACAGATTGATGCTCCACCTATCTCTCTGGAAGAGGGTGGTATTGTATTCTATATCATCTGGCTGTAGTTTGGAAATCAGGTTCTGAAGCAGGACAGATGAATGCAGTGTGGCCAGTGTTTTTGTGGTGGTTCATTCGTGTGCCAGACCTTTGTGCTAAAGGAGTGAGATTTTCCTTCTTTAGTGAAAGGAGGTGCAATGGTTGCTTATTTAATGTATGTCTGCTTTTTTTGCTTTTTATCAATTGTCCACCAAAAACTTTTAATCTCTCTCCTCTATTTTTCCCAGCATGGTTTTAATATATTTGTGTTGGCTGATTCTCATTATGTCCTTTAGATTAACCCAGGAGTTCAATGACAACTGTTCCTCCTCAGTTCCAAAGGTATTCCCCCATACCTGTAAGGCTGATGTAGAGTTGTTCTAGTGGCACCTGAACACAGTCTTGAAGCCTGATATTGAATATTATCCAACTTTTTGAGAGATGTACTTATACCAAACATGACACAACCATAGTACTGACCCAACCAATCCTATGTAAATGGATTTCAGTGCTGTTCTATCTGCCCCCCTTCCACTTCCAACCATGCATCAAAAACATGGAATAGTTTTTTACATTTAGCAATTATCTTATGAATATGTGCTGCCCAAATTAATCTTTCATCAAACCATATTCCTAAAAAAAAATTGAAATTACATTTTTGGTTATATAATTTAAGCTTGAAATAACTTTCAATCCTTTTTCTTGTGAAGAACATTGTCTTTGTTTTATCTACCAAAAATGTAAACCCCCATTTAAATGACCACTCTTTTATTTGACAATAGCGTCTTGTAATTTTTTAACAATACTAAACAATAAATTCCTGCCTCTTCTCCAATCAGATCCATCGTCTGCAAAAAGTGAAAACCACATTTCACTGTGCAAAAACATCATTTATTAGAATAGAAAATGACAAATGACTCACAATACTACCTGGGGGCGTATCATTTTCAACTACAAATCTTTCAGAAAAACTAATTATAAAAATGTTTATTCCACCTATCATCGGCCCACTTATTCCAAATGTAATAATCCCTCCATCCACATCATGGATGGCCACTACACTTTCCTTGTTTATTTGTGCTTTTCTTACTACATGTTCTAAACACAATGTTGGATCCATATTTGTACCTTTTCTGAATCCACCCTGCGTTATGAAACACAACCATTACTTTCATTAAATATGTTAATCTATCATTTATAATTTTCTCCATTATTTTGCATATATTAGATGTTACAGCTATTGGTCTATATAATTAATCACAACTCATTCTTAGATACCATCTTTTGTTTGTGTTGGTAAAGAAAAGAAGACAAAACGGCGCATTACTGCCATCTGCTGATAAATGAGGAGGAGTGCAACACTATTTATTGAAGTGGGAAACCAAATAATCTTACATTTTTTGCTGTTTTAAAATATCTCTAAAATCTTGGTGAAAGTTTAGAATTTGCATTACATATTTTGTGTGTATATAAGCACTAAGTACCTGGATTGTGCTGGCTTGAGCTGTGCCCAGTATATCACAAAGCTAGAATTAAAATCACACCCTTTTTCTACAGTAAATTACAATAAGGATTGTTTACTGGCAGTATATCAGCTTTTGTTTTAATAACCCAGGCCTATGGTCACACCATAAACAATTCCGTCTGATTTGAAGGATGGACTGACTGCGGTCACAAACACTTCCTGATCAGCAGTGTGAAGAAACAAAGACTATATTGTGTTTCACTCAAGGTCGAAGCAGATTTCTGGTGGTTCGTCCTTTCTGCCATAAGTCCCTTTAGCCTGTAAAAAAAGACCAGTTTTCTGTTTGACATGCAGGCATTGATTAATGTCAGGTTATCAAGCCTTCAACTTCCAGCTCCCTTTGTTTGTTGTTGTTGTTGTTGTTGTTATTGTTGTTGTTGTTATTGTTGTTGTTGTTTTGTCGTCTACAAGCTCAAAGTTTGGAAAGACAATTTAAGTTCTCATGTTGTGAAATGATCATGTATATTTTCTTTATTGACTTGTTCCAAAAGCTTTAAAATCTATCCAAGACTGAATGTTACATTTACATATTTAGTCATTTGCACGCTGTCTGACAGCATGTTTCCTCTTTAAAATGGGTTTATGATAACAGGGTGGTCTCTCTTTCTGCTGTTTTCACTCTTGAGTAATTTTTTCATATTATTTTTTAAATTAATTGAGATCTTTTGGTCCAAATACTGCTTACACAATGACTGTGGTATGTAACTATTTTGATTGTTTACTGTCATGACTTCATCCTCCTTAAAAGTTGAAATTAAACTTACTGGGAAGCCACAGCCCTGCGTACACAATACAATTATAATTACAGTGCTACCCCACCAAAGAACTCCTTTTAATTTTCCCTCAACTCAGATATATGATTTGCATTTGAGATTTAATTGTGACATGGCCACTTTCTGCTGATGAGGAATACAAAAGGATGTTTAATCGCAGTGTTGAAAATACAAGGCAAGTCTTCCCTTTGGAGATAAAGCAGCAGGTTCAGTTTCAGTTGTTCGGGAATCACATTTTGGATCTCACTCAGCAAATCACTCTGACAAATCAAGGGCGTTGTGTTAGTTGATTCATTTCTGTTTTACATCTGTAACAGATTAAAACATGGAACAGATGTTTGTCCAAAACAGAAAGAAAGACTTAAGACCCCAAATGTATTATTTGGAGAAATATTTCTGTCATGATTGTATTATGATATGCTACCGAAATAATTCTTAACTGAGGAGACATTTTTTTAAATGACCCCCCCCCCCCCCCCCCCCAAAAAAAAAACATTTACTATTTCATTGTACCAAAAGGAAAGGGATTTTTTTTTGTGTTAGTTAAATGTCTCGTATACCCTACTTCTGTTTAAAAAAACAGGAGTTGTGGGTCTTAATGATTATATTTATTGATGCGGAGAATTAGTGTGTATGTTTGTGCTTTTGGTGTCTCAGTTTGTCACTATTTATTTCAACTATTCTGGAAACTCAAAGTCCGAAATAACAAAGGAAGATACATGTAATAGCCTTCAGAATAAAAGTACGATAAATAGGCTTAAATATAGCCCAGTCAAATAGCCATCTATGTAGGAGAATAATTAAAACTTTACAGTCCTTTTGCTTTCTGTTTTCTTTTTTATATTTTATATATATATACACCATTGATTGGGCTTTATAGATGAGCTCTTGTTCGCAACCCTATTTGGAACTCATAAAGGCCTAACATTATTTGGATTTAACTTCACGGATTATTTACACTTTATTAATCCGTGTTTATATTAATTTATTTAGTCCTGAATGGGGACTATGCTTTTCGCAGTAATAATAAAAAAACATTTTTGAATTGCCGTTTCTGTGTAGGCTATCTGTAGCCAAAAGTTGTATTTAACACATGAATAATTTTCACAATTATATGTAGGTCTATGTGTTTTTTTTGCATCAGTCATATTATATAGTTATATAGCCTAATAGTTCATTTGTGTAGTTTAATCTGAAAAGCCTTGTGGGAAGTTGTGTTTGGACCTTGCTGCTGTGAGCGTGACGGTGGTGTGCAGCAGCTGTGTGCCCTGCCCCGTTTATTTCATTCTCAGCGTCCTGTCAAAGCCCACATGAACTACAGCCTCCTCTCCGCACTGATTCAACATGTGAACCTCCGGGATGATGCACTGAGGATGATGGACTCACTTGCTTCAACTGATTTCTAAACAAACTTAACAGATAATATGTAGGGAATGGCATGGATTATGGATCGGATATGGATATGTTGCATATTCCTACTTTTTCTTATTGCTTGTGTGAATTCATCGCATCATGACGTTGTAGACGCTTCCTGTGATGGAGCGTTTGATATTTATTTTGTTTTAGACAGGTAAGAAGATGAATTATGGCTGTGGGAAAGAGAACATACTGATTCAATGATCTAATATTTGTTACCTTTTGCGGAGACATTCTTAACGCAGTCTTCTCCATGTATGGCAGTGTTTAGTTTTCCTTGTTGCTCTCTCTGCTGCTTCACTGCAGGTTTAAACTGTTTCTTTTAATCCTTTCTTTTCTGGACATCAGTATTTTAGGTGAATACTTGGAGAAAGTTCACGTTCATATCCTGCTACAATTCGGTCATAGTTGTTTTGAAGTATGAACACATTACTTTAGAGATTGTATTAAAAAAACAAAACAACAACCTCTCTCTATATATAGATATTTTATGCAACACGTCTTTCGTTAGGTATGATGTGTTTGGATTGACCTTGTTAGCCGCAAGAAAGTTGTAAAATATCTTGCTAAACCAGACTGCTACATGGATCTTAATATTTCTTAAATGTTTCATTTGTACCTGCATTGGCTTTGCATTAGCTACAGCTGTTCTGGTTGAAGCACCAACACCTGATTCATGCACTGACTGTAAAGGTTCTGCTTTTCAAATAACCTGGGTGTTTTTTAATTGATGCATCTTTAACATTTCCCTGATGTCCTATACTTGTTTTGTCATGAGTCATGAATGCTCTGTGTAATGGTATTTTGATATAGGCTACTTTGTTTTGTTCAGTGTCCTTCATCGCTCCTGTTTCTGCAGGTCTGGCAGCGTGTCGGGACACTGGGATGAGATCTATGGGTTTGTGGAGCAGCTCACTAACAGGTTTGTCAGGTAAGTTAACTGTCTAATATATGTGCATTACAATTATCAGGACGGTTGTTCTCATCATCTTTCTCCTGTTCCTCTCTTCTTTCTCTCCCCCTCTTCATATTGTATTGTGCTAATGTCAGAAATCTGGATAAAAACCAAACTTCACAAGCCACTGTTTCAATGGTAAGACCGCAAGGCACATAAAGGCTGAACTGAAGTCATACAGCAGAAATTAAACTAATGAAAGTCGACTATTTAAAGAATGAGGAGTAGTTATAGGTCTTAAAATTATAGTGCAAACAGTAATAGTAAGTGGAAAAGTAGGCCATGTCTATTTTGGGCATGCAGACATCATCAAGGCCACCAACTGTTCCAAACTCTCTCTGGGTGCAGAGGGTGTGTGTGATATCTTTAGGTTTAATAAGGGGTTACTGAATATGAGAGACATTTTTTTACAGCCAGATGTTGAAGGTAGTGCTGACCACAACAGACAGTCTTGTACTTCTTGACAGCCTGAAGCGTCGAGCAGGGAGAAAGTAGTGATGGGGATTGGGGTTCAATTCCCTTCATGCTATAGCCAGGGATTTTTAGTCAATGAAAGACAATTTGATGAATTGCATTGCTTGATAAATTGATTCGTTATTTCATATTTTGTGTTTAGTTATGCCAGGTAACATGGTCATGGTCTTTACACCGTTATAACTTTGTTGTGTTATTAGAGTTATGTACCGTGAAATCATGATATCACTTGTTTTGGCTTCTCAAAACTGTAGACTTGTTATCAACAGATTACATTTTGTTATATCAATGCCATGTCACGTTCTGTTACAGATTTGTGTATGTGTATATCATGCCATGTTGTGTCATCTTTCATTGTGTCCCACTTACATTGTCATGTCTTACTTTTTTTTAGATGAGCTCAACTTTACTTTTATTGCACACAGAAATCACAAGTGCAAAAAAAACAACCTCAGTTAACATATAACCAGATGTTAGACACAGCAGCAGAATTGGATATAGAGTAAGATAAACTAGAGAAAGCTATGAGACAGGCCTTCTGTTGTCAAGGCATCTACATCTGCCCAAAAGTAATGTAATAATGTAATGTCACATTAGTCTGTATCATCTTGGGTTGAGAACTGGGGAGTTGCCAGTTCAAGTAGCTGGATGGGAAATGCTGAGGTGCCCTTGAGCAAGGCATCGAAAAACCCAACTGTTCGGGATGCTCTTCTTTGTGCAGCCCTCTCACTCTGACAGCTCTTCATTGATGCAAATCTCCATTAGTGCATATCCAGAGGATCCTGTTTGTGCATGCGTGTATTTTTTGCCAGAGTGTAGCATGTTCATGATCAAGCAGATTGAAAATAAATCCCCTCAGTAATTATCTAAGCATATTGTTGTCTTGTTTACATATATTATACAATATATATACGTATATATAATTTGTTACAAATACATATGGAAACAATCAGAACATTTTTGCTCTAAAAGTTACAATACAAGCATTCAGATGTTGTTTTGTGTGTGCACATGTAGTTTCACTAAGTTGTTTTTCTGTGTGTTTCAGTCCCAGAATGAAGGTTTCCTACATTGTCTTTTCAGCCAGAGCTGTTGTTATACTGCCACTCACTGGAGACAGGTACGGTCCTCAAGTCTTCCCTTAAACCTCCCGCTCTCTATATCTTTCTTTTGTTTTTTTTCCTCTTTTCTTCTCCCCAGTGTCCTAACCCAGCCCCACCCTGCTCTTCCTCCTTCTTCTCCTGCAGTTTCTCACTGATAGATAATTTTGTTTTTTTAATCACTAATGACGGGTTAACACAGAAATCAAGCTCTTATCAGTCTTTATTTTCAGTGTGTTGACTGTGTTTTGTGATCTGGCTTGGCAGGACTAAGATAGACGAGGGCTTGAATAAGCTGAGCCAAATCAAACCAGCGGGTGAAACGTACATGCATGAAGGCATGAAGGCAGTAAGTACACCCATTAAGAGACATTTCCTGCTGTGGTTTACAGTATATGGCATGAATATTTTGGACTGTGCTGTGATAATAGTGACACTACATTTTGGCAAACTTCCATTCACCAGGTGTCCGAGCAGATGAAGGCACAAACTTCACCCTCATCCACCATCATCATTGTTTTGACTGATGGCAAGCTGGAGGTCTTTCCCTTTGAGCTGAGTGTGCAGGAGGTATCAAACAAACGCCTAACCACTCTCAACACAGAATTATTGTAATGGTGGGGGTAGTAATACTCTAACTGGAACAGTGAGTTCTATTAACCACTAAAAGTGTTTATTTTTAATGACAGCCAATGGTTGTTAGTTCAATTATATTTGTGTAGCTCAAGTACAAGCTAATTAAATATGCTTATCTCTCTGTCAAAAAAAGTTTAACATTTATTTGGGGGATTTTGTTCATTTTGGTGCACCTTGATTTCTACATGTTGGCATTTTTATGCAAACTTTAATAAAGAAAAATGTAAAATTGTCCATGTATATTTTTTGTACCATGCTGTTGATTTAGCTGCTTTTCTGAAGACAAAAAACATGTTTCAGTTTAATACCTCATAGTAAGATTTGGAAAAGGTCAAGCTTTAGGATTTGACAAATGTACTGTAAAGATATAAACCACTTAATTGACCAATTACACATTTGTGATACACTTAAGATGCTTCCACTGTAAGTTAGAAAAAGCTTTAAAGTAATCAGGGCTCTGTGTTGTTCTTCCCAGGCTGACACAGCCAGAGGCTTTGGAGCTAGGGTGTACTGTGTTGGGGTCATGGACTTTGACCACAAACAGGTAGGAGGGCTGCATTTATTTATTTGTTCTTACCTCTTATCCCTTTACTTTCAGCGACCCTGTGAGAAAGAACACTTCTCTCTCTTCTCTTCGTAACTGATACTGCCTGTTGTTTATTCACTGGATTTTATTTGACTTTCTGTGTGTGTCTGTGTGTGTAAGGCTGTGGTCAGCACTTGTACCAGCGTGTTTTTGGCCCAGATTTTGTAACCCACCTTGACCTCATAGCTCTGTCTGTTGGAGCTTATCTTGAACCTCCTACGGACAGAGCAGCAAGCAGCTGACATGGATTTATATCTTGTGGTGTATGCTTAATGTGGTTTATGTAAAAACAGAGAATACATTTTGGTTTGAGTTCTCTATCCCCCAAGAGAGACTTTGATTTTTTTCCTGTGGAGATATCAGGTTATTGGAAGGGAGTGTTGTGTTTGTTTTGAAAACAGTGAACCCAGTAAGTATGAAGCCCAATGTCTCCACAGAGTTGTTTTTCATGTTGAATAAGAATGAACCCAAATGTCTTCTGCTGCGTGACCTGACGAATGAAAAACAATATGGTAAAACAAATCACGACCCCATAAAACACCAGTGTTTGTAGCAATGCTGTATCTTCCCTGATCTTTTGCACAATCAACATAAAAAATAAACATTCTGAGAGAAATATAAAACACCAAGGTTTCAGTTGAAGTGGCATTCATTGTGCAACACAACATCCACCCTGAATCCATCATCTGTGGGTGTTGTTTTGTTTTTATTGTATTTTCATTATATCATATTATCTCAGTGTGACAATTAGTCTGCATAACAAGAATTAATGAGCAGATCTAAACTGCCTCCAAATTGCATAATTCCTTACAAGAACAGTTTTCGGTAGCCAACCGGTCCAAGTGTTCTGGTGCCCGGATACTGACCCAGTGTACTTTGCAGCCTGAGAAGGAAATAATTACATCAGTCTCTAATTAGATAATGCCAGACAAACTTCCTGTTCTGCTATCATTAAAGCAGGGGATGAAAGCTTTCACCAGCTGGCAAGAGCTTTCATCTCTTCAAACTGATTTTTCCTCCCTAAACGCTGCTCAAACACTGAACTTAAACAAGCAGAAGACCTCCCAGAAAGATATAGCAATACATATAATGTAAAGTACTGCTAAAAATCAAATGAATTTAAAGGGTTGAAAAACTAAAGTTCTGTTTCATTTCTGTCGCAGCTTGCTGAAATAGCAGACGGCACAGACCAAGTCTTCCCAGTGCTGTCTGGCTTTCATGCTCTCAAAGACATCGTCAACTCTGTGAGGTCACATCCCATAACAATGCACTTAAACATTTATTAGAACACGGAGTGATTTCAGACCTACAACCTTTAACTGTTGCCATTTTTTGTATCTCTACACAGATCCTGAAGCAAACATGTGCAGATGTTTTTACAATAGAGCCGTCGAGTGTTTGTGTGAATGGTAAGTTGGTGGTAAAGAGCTTGTTTCAACAACTCTGTGATGGGACAAAAAAATAATGTGAATCAGATATGCAAAATGAACTTTAACCCCAACAGGATTAAATGTCTAGTCGTACTGTAGAAACTGGTCAGTGAAATAGTCTACCACTTTTGATTGAAATACCTGGTCTGAATTGCCATGAAAATTCGGCACAGACATTCGTGGTACCAAAAGGACGACGTGTAGTGACTTTGGTTATCATATGAACTCATTAGGTGGCTGTGACTCAGTTGGTAGAGTTGTTGTCTCTCAACCAGAAGGTCGAGGGTTAGATCCCCAGCTCCTGCAGCCACATGTCCGATGTGTCCTTGGGCGAGACACTTAACCCGTATGAATGCATATGAATGGGATAAGTTACTTCTGATGGTCTCACTACATAGCAACCACTGCCATCAGTGTGTGAATGGGTAGGTGTGGAATGCGGTGTAAAAGCACTTTGAGTAGTCGGCAGCAATTCTAAGTGTCTTGCTCAAGGACACATCGGACATGTTGCTAGAGGGGCTGGGATCGAACCATCGACCTTCCGGTTGAGAGACAACAACTCTACCAACTGAGCTAGTTTAGCTTGAGTAGCTACAGAGGAGATCGCAAAAATGTATTTGCTGTTAAATGAGTGCTGAATCTGCTTTCTGTGATGTTAGTATGCGTTATGGTTTTGTCAGTTGTGTGTTTGATGTTTCAGAGTCTTTCAATGTGGTGCTGAGGGGCAGTGGCTTCAGCGGATCCAAGAGGAGGGACAACATACTCTGCTCCCTGACCGTCAATGAGAACACTTATGGTCAGTGAATAACTCAGACTTTACACACTCAACAAACTCATGTCTATCTGTTGTACTTCAGGGGCGTTAAGGCTTAAGCGGACTTATGGAAGCTCATACTGAAGATGAATCTATGTGGAATGTTAAATGTTTAACAACAGCATTTATGAATTGAAATGTGATACCATGTGCAGATCTGTTTGATGAAGTGGAAAGTCAGAGTCATGATGTGCAGGAACAAACAGGGGTCGCTTTTATTGACTTCAGCTTGAGAACAGAGGAGACATTATGAGTTCGAGTAGAGGGGAGGGAGGAGATGTTCTCGTCGTCATTAGTCTATTAACAGATCGATGGAGGGGGGGCGGGATCAGTGTCAGTGAGAGGACGTGAAGAGAACATTTTATTATCCTTGTTTTCCTCTTACCAGCTTGTTTTTATCTTTCCTGCTTGAATTTCTTTCATTTTGTACTTTTCTATTACTCTGTCGCATGGATTTTTTACTTAACCAATATACAATACAGTATTTCTTAGGAAGGGAAGAATGCAAAAAAACTAAAGTATTTTCATTTCAGTACTCAATGAACTTCACAAAGCATTAAAACTGTAAAATACATTTAAAAGTTGTTTTTTTAATCAAATCCATCATTTGATAATGCACACAGGACAAACGAATGATTTGTGACTTTTGTTCATTTGAAATGTTTGTCTTGTTTTCTTTGTATGATAATCCATTATTTAAAAGCACAAACGCTTCTAACAGATTGTTTCTGTTGCTACTCAGAAAAGAAGCCAACAGTAGTTCGAGATGGCTATCTGCTGTGTCCGGCTCCTGTGCTGAATGAGGTTGGACAGTAAGTGAAGACAAACACACATTCACACAAATGCACACAAGCTCTTTGTGAAACTGTAAACAGGAAGCAAGAAAAAAAAAAAGCTTTAGGACAAGGTTTCCTTCTCAAGGCCAAAAGTCTGCTCACACGTTTTTGGCAGGTTGGGAAAAAAGAATGTCATGGATATTAATTCCTCTTTATGGCTTACAAAAGCAAAAAAGACCATGAGCAGGAAGATCAACTTTTTCTACATTGTAATTTCTAATGCCGGCAACCGCTGCCATTGGGTTGGTGTCAGATGAGACCATTTACAGCACGCTAAACACATTCTTTTTTACATTTTCAGCAGCAAATATCCACGATGAGTAATGCATTTGACTGTTAAAGGAAAGCAGTGATTTTTTGGGGGTTAAAAAAATATGCTACCTACACATGTGCAGGTCAAGATCAGCAAAGAGCAAAAAGGGTGCCAAAGTCCACACAAACCAAAAGTCCTTACGTCGGCTTTTAAGTTTGTAACCAAAAAGAACAAAACAGCTTCAACAATTTCTTAATCTGGAGCTGAGAATACAACACTCTTGTTTCGACACTGATAGTAATAACATAATCACAAAATCAGTTTTTTTATGTTGTCCTTTCTATCCTTGTTGTTCTCTGTCCAGTTCTTGTGTTGTACATTAAAATCCTTATGATGAAGATTAATTTTCAACATAGTTGGTGAGTTTGTTTAAAAGACACATTTAATTCAAGGCCATCTCTGGGCTAACAAATTAATAACACAAACACTTCAGTTCTTGAAAGTTATTTGGCATGACATAATTTGATGATATTACAACTGTGGTATTTTCTGACAACATTGGCTCAACCCAACTTTATAAATGAGCATCATTGGCCAAGTTGTGAGCTATGGTATCAAATCAGGACAATAAAATGGTGTTGCAAAAATGTCAAAAGCAGACACTTAAATGATCTGTTAAGATGTATTCATTTATCTGATCATTACTCTGTGCCTGTGCAGCTAGAGCAGGTTAAATTTAGGAACTAGAAATCTGCTGGCTGTGTAACAGAGAGAGTCACCAGAACAATGTTTACAGTAGAACCATCTGCGAACAGCTCAAAGTGTTGGATGAACTGAAGCCAGTCTGACCAGAATATCTCTGTGGCATTTGGAGCGCGAGCCAAAGCTTATTTAACTTCACCCACTTCAAACAGCCCTGTCTCTCTCTCTGTCTCTCTCTCTCTCTCTCTCTCTCTCTCTCTCTTTCTCTCTGCGTATCTGTCCCCTCTTACTTGTCTTACATCACGTCTCCCCCACTGTGCTACACCCACTCTTCCCTGGAACACTTGTGCAAAGTTTGGTCATCTCCAGGCACAAAGCTGAAATAATCTCAGTTGATTAAAACCTCAAGAGTTGGAACCAAACTATGTTAAACTGCAAACAATGAAGTTAACAAAGGAAATCTGGTCAACAAATGGTACGAAAATTAATAACAAACATTCCTCTTCTCAGAGAGAATGATGAGATAATAGAAACGGTTACTAGGAAACATCCCAATATCTTTAGTTCAGAAGCCCATATATCACAACATTGTGAACTGTTTACCTTCATGTTGGCCTTACCTGTTTTACCGTAAGAGCTTTTTTTACAGTATTCAGTTATGTCCCTACAAAAATCTCTGACTGTCTTAAAATATGTAAATTAGCTTGAACCTTTCTATGATAATGAGGACCATTTTAAGTGTATTTGAAATGAATGGTTGGCCCAAAAAGGTTGATTGTCATCGACACATTCACACACACTCACACACTGCTATGCCTCAGGCGGTTCAGCGTCACAGTTCAATATTTAGACTTTAGGAGCTGGGGATCAAACCCATTAAATATATAGTAAACAATGAATAGTACAGGCTGCTATGGTTCACTTTGCATAGCCTCGTTTCCCATTACAAAGACTGGCACACAATCAAAATTGATGCTTAAATGTTGCATGGATAAATATAAAAACATGCAATGAGGGTTTTCAAGGTAGTGTGATACCAGAAGGCGATCCGGACTGACAGCAAGATCAAGTAATATGTTCATTTACAAGCCCACACTAAACAGTGAAAAGGTTGCTGGAATTTAAATCATCAAGAGGCTGAGTAATCCATAAACAGTTAACAAGAGGTAGAATATATAGAATGGAGAGAGACTTTTTTTTCCCAACACACTGAAAGTTGGTGAACATCACATGTTAGTTGTTATTGGGTGTAAATGTGTTGTTGTTGTGTTAATAATTTCAGGTCAATCGAAGTGCTGGTCAGCTTGAATAATGGACAATCCTACATCTCCAGTCCCATCACCATCTATGCCACGACATGTGTAAGTAGCAATAATACTAAAAGATCGAATATGAACTTGTGATATGATGACAACTTTATTTGTTAGTATTAATATGTTTCCTGCTATAATGAAGGGAAACGCTTACCTCACGAGCTGCACATATTGTTGAGTGGTAAAGATAATAACGCAGGAAATAAAAACACATCTCCATGATTATTGTTTGTATTTTTTTCAGTCAGACGGGACCTGGGTGCTGTGGCTGCTGTTGGCTCTGTTGCTGTTACTGGTTCTAACTTTACTCTGGTGGTTTTGGCCTCTCTGCTGCACTGTGGTGAGTTTAGTTGTTGCGTGTCCGTGTATATCTGAAAGGGTGAAGCATAATTCACAACTATTGTTCTATATGGAGGAAGGCCACAAGTTTAAGTGTTTGAGTTAGGCCTCCAGTAAATACACTCTCCTTCATTTGTCCTCAGACAATGTTGACTGACTGTTGTTATACTTTTTCATATTGTTTTCTACAGGTCATAAGGGACCCACCCCCCTCACGCCCACCTCCTCCACCTCCTGTCATTGTGAGTAGACCACAGACTCTTGCAAACATATATTTTTTCTTCCATTAGCAGCAGGTTTCAGGGACATTTTGAGGCTGAGGTTTGGGGTTTTCCACATGCTGCCTCTTAGGCAGTGACTACATTTCTAAATAAAACAGTTTAAGGATTTCTGACACAGCTACACCTACTTTAAATATGCATAGAAAATGAAAGATGTGAAGACGTAAAAATGATTAAATGAAATACAAAACAACTTTTTTTTACTTTTTTCAGCTAACTTTTAAATTTTAATTTCTTATGTTTAGGGAAAGATTGTCGATGTTTGGTACAAACCTGAATTACAAATTTGTCAGCTCATTAAAAAATAACCTCAGAGATCTGTATATTCAGTGAGTCAGTTTCAAGTTTAATTCTCATATTTTGCAGATTTTTTTAAAACAAAAAGGCGATCCTGTCACCATTTAATAAAAATTCATATTTCTTTTTGTTGTTTTAAAGGAACCAGAGGAAGAACTTTCACCACAACACAGATGGCCTACAGTAGATGCATCATACTATGGAGGCAGAGGTCCTGGAGGAATCAAACGCATGGAGGTCAGCAAAAAACATTAACATAAAAATATACATGATTTTCACACTGATGGCGCCCTTCCTTAGTTTTACATTTATTTTGCCAACCTCCAGTATTTGAAAGACAATCACACCTGTCCGATACTGTGATGATAACATGTGTTGCTTTCATTATCTCTGGCTGCCATGCTGCCACTAACAGCCGCGTCAGTGACATCTGTAACTTGTACCCATGGTCTGTAGGTGCGTTGGGGGCAGAAAGGGTCCACAGAGGAAGGCTCACGGCTGGAGAAAGCCAAAAATGCTGTGATCACTTTACCAGAAGAAGTGGAGGAGCCTATCATACTCCGACCCCCACCTCGACCTCCTCCAGTCTACAACCGCCCACCACAGTCCAAATGGTACACTCCCATTAAGGTAAGACAATAGCCTCATTAATCCCCTGTAAAAAAAATACTCTGTTTATGAATCTATCACTGATATAACATCAGATGAACATATATGCATATGGACACTCTCACACACATGCACATAGAAACCCATCACAAATAAATGCCATTATCTGCATATTTACTGTTGTTTATCTGTATTGTTTTCTTATGTTTCTTTTGAAATAAACTGACCTGACTTGACCTTCAGGGGCGTTTCGATGCATTGCTGGCATTACTGAGGAGACAGTACGACAGAGTGGCAATCATGAGGCCGACACCTCAGGACAAGGTAGGTAACATCTGCACCGAAATTCATCGACTCCAAATGAAACAAGGCAAACACTCTGAACATCCTCAGTTTTACAGCTGGACTATCTGCAGCCACCAAGGAGTGGTCTTTAATGAAATATGGGCTTAGGGTGTCATTCTCAAGCTGTTTAGAAACTGGATCAACCCTCATGACTCCATGGTGATTTGATTAGATAATAACAGATAATAAAACAGCCCAGTTGCTGCCCTCTTATTATCCACCCAACAAACAGACAATAGCTTGCATGCATCAACACATTTGTTAGAATAGATCATTCAACGCTTACACTGCGTCATGGAACGAAGCTCCAATGGGCTCAAACTGGCCATACAATGTTTTAGGATTTTCTTTGTTTATAAATTTACTGATGTCACTGTGAGGATTTATCTTTCCGTCCAGTTCCTCTGAGATTTAGTTGATGACAGTGCTCTAATTGAAAGCCCACATTTGAACTTCACGACTTTTCAAGCAGGTTTTGAACCACCTTCAAAAGATGCTATGTTTTTCACACTGCTTTAGAGGGGTTGATAACTAAGAACTTATGGCCCAAGAATTTAAGGGGAGATACAGTTTGGAAGCAATCTTAACTTTAGAAATGCTTTATTGTCAACATGTTGCTTTATATTAGCGGATGAGACATTCTGCTTATTCTGCAGACTTCGATCTGCAGAATAAGCAGAATCTGACACGTGTTCTCAATCATGTCATTTATAAATCATTGGATCTTGGTGTGGTTGGTATCTTACTGCAGCAAGTGTGTATATGTGACTGAAGCGTCTGTCTTCTTCCATCTCCAGGGCCGCTGCATAAACTTCACGAGGGTTCAGACTCAGAGTCATTGAAGTTCAAACATAAAGATCTTCTCTTTCCAAGTTATTGTTTTTTGGCCAAAGACATCTTTACTCCAACATAAATGTTGTGATTCTATTTGTATTGTAAATAAATGTGTTCACTTATCTTCTGGTGTTGTGACTGCATTAAGACATGTACCTTTTCTATTGCTAGTTTTCTACATCAGTTCAAATCAAACCAAAGGAGATCATAGTGAGTTATTTTGTTTATTTCAGGGGGAAAAAAATAGAATTCTCTTTACACAAAGACCTTCAGTACAAGTACCCTGACCGGTTACACAAATGATACACAAGAAAAAGATTGAAAAAATCTTCCATGGAAAACACTCGAAACATAAAATGAGCTTTTTTTTTAAAACATAAAAATAGCATCACGTTTATTTAGAAAAGGCAGAATTTAGAGGATCACATCACACTTCCACCCTCACAGGGTAGAGGACGATGTTCCTTTGGATTCTGCTCATACACACAAATATACTTCATTCAGACCCAGAAACACATTTGTCATACATCTGCTGTAGCATTAAGAAAATAGCTTACCAAAACAGAGCCAGCCAACCAGCAATTACCTCAAAGTAACACTTAAGAGATAATAAAGATAAAAACACATTGATACAAAATACAATGTAATACTGCTTAGCAAGACACCTAACAATAGGAGTCACCAAATCCCATTTTTACAAAACACAAAAACCCACTGAAGTGCATTTAAACTAGCTCGCATGATTAACAGGATTTTGCTCATCAAAATCACCTTGCATCACCAAAAGGAGTGCACATGTCAAAACGTGTTTGGAGCCACATAGCATGTGATTGATGCAGAGTCTCTTGATGGTTTATACATGATCTCTTGATATGTAGCTGATGTATTTTGAATGATGAGTTTATGATATAGATAAAAGTCTCAAATGCCTCTGGGATAGCTGGAAAGTGGTGTTGGAGGAAATATGGAGTTAAACGAGGTTGTTGGGCAGCTTATGATCAAGGTGTTTGCATAAAAAGCATGCACTCAACAAGACAACAATGCAGACAACACTTCTACAAGCAGTTGTTAGCCTGTCACTTATAGCAGAAATCCATGATAATCAACTCTCCTTTCAGGGTGGCTCTCTCCTCTCTCTCTGAGGTTTCTTAGCCAGGATACCCAAAGAGAAGCAGTGCTAATGTTGTAATATAAGCAGACCAGTCCATATTTGTCTCATGCAGAGACAAAACAGACATGCTTCCAAAGTTGTTTTTTTTAATAACTCCTGTAGACATCTGAAATCCCATAAGACCCTTGACAGAGCTCCTGTCAAAGAAGCACCGCTGATGATCTGAATTAGTAACTCAAGATCTTCTTGGGAATCAATTTGAAAAAAGTCTGAACGCTTGCAAGGCAGAGGATTATATTACTAATCCAATAAAGAGGTCCTTTGGCACTGGATGATTCTCATCAGTATCTGATTTATGCATCGTTCATGCTTACAGTGTTAAGAGCTCAAAGCACAGAACGTGAAATATCTTCTGTTGATCTGTGAGAACACGCGCTCAGCTGCCTTTGTCATCCTGTAGATCCATATTTGACCCACACCTTCAACTTGGGGACATTGGAGTGTAAAAAAAGGGTCCATTTCATGAGATACTTTGAAGAAACTTGTAGCTTTTAACACCTTGTTTATTTACAGTCTGAAGAGTGAAAGGGATTGTCATTCTCTGTCATACTCTTATGACCGGTTCTCTCGATGAAGCAGGGAAGATCTGTAACAAAGAAGATAGAAAATAAGTGTTTTTATGTTAGCTGATTTTGAATCTGTAACGGCTGAGATGATGTGACCGACAAAGAGTGTGCAGGTATGTGTGATCACCTACCTAAGAGACCTCCGACTGTCTTTCTCCATGTGATTCTCAGGTCCTTCACTCTCGTATGAGGCCAGATGCAGCTCTGAAGCAATAAAACAGAACAGAACCTTAGTTTAATTAGCTCTGACTACACAGGACAGTATTAATATACGATCATATAAACAGGAAGGAGATTGCATACTAACCGTCTTCTGTGAAGACAGGTGTGGTGACGAGGCATTGGAGGATCCGGCGGTCTCTGTCAAATGGGCAAACCACCTGACGCCAAACCAGAAACTCGCTCACCTGCTTTGCAAGCTCCCATAGTTTCTGTTTGGACACAATAACAAAAAACGACTCTAGTATAACCATTTTAACTAAATGAATATTTTTGGTGCCTTCAGATCCAGAAAATACATAAAAAACATGAAGCATGTAATGCGCAAACAGAATTACTTCAAACATCTCAACAGATGGCACAGTTAGACGTTGCCATCTAACTATGCCATCGGGAATTGGATGAAGGGAATGTGTAATGCTCTTCTTTGCCACAAGGGGGAATCATTACATCATACAAAAAAAGCCTCTTTCAACCCCTCACTGTAAATAATTTCTGTGTAGCGTCACATCACAGTGAATGATCATATCTTACTGTTTGGATGGGACTATCTTTGTTATTTCACAACGGTAAGCAAACTAAAAACACAGAGCTCAGCCTGCTTCACTTAAATACTGATCATGGATGTGAAACTGGACTGACCTCAAAGTTGATGTGTCCATTAGGCAGCCTGCTGGCACAACCTTCATTCAGGAAGTAGATGTCTTTAATGAGCAGACTGAAGAAAGGAATCACAATCTGAAGAAAGGAGAGAAAAAAATCCATTTTAAATTGACAAGTCACATAAAGAGAAGTTAATTGTTTTGTGTTTCTTTCTTCATGAGTGCACTCTTACCTTCTCCTGGCTGCTGTGTGCGGTCTCAGACCTCTGGGTGGCACCACGCAGCGCAGTGCGGTAGTTGCTGAAGTTACTTGAAGGGTCCATCTGGTGCTGAAAGAAACAGACAGAGGAGAAGCTGATCACCACAACAAATAGATAAAGGCAAAAGAGTCCAGGAATCTTAATTTGAACAGAAACATTTAAAAAAAGAAAAACCTAATTAGGACATCAAATCTTGTGGAAAACATATGCATCACTGAATTACTAATGTCTGCGAGTTTTCTCACCTCCAGGATTTCAAACTTGTCAGTGTTGACTTTACTCCAGGTTTTCCTCAGTCTGGCAACAGGACTCATGTTCATGCCAGCTGAAAGACAGAGAAAGAATTATTAAACAGTGCATCCACTGAGGCATCACAAGAAAACAAGCAGCCTGGACTGTTTCAAGCATCCACTTACTCAAATTATTGTTGCTAAAACTGTTTAATGTCAGCTAAACGCCAGCCAGCACTATATTTCTTTACTTGAGAGAATATGATTATCGGTTTCTGGTCAAAACAATACGCTGAGCTACAATTCAATAATCTTCACATGCTGGGACCATGTTGGCTTCTTTTAATCCTCTTTTGACAAAAAGTGAGCTTCTGTGTGTTTTCTGCCAAATACTTACTGATGATGGCCATGAGAGAGTTGAAGTTGCCGATGTTGAAACACTCCTGAGCCACGTCAATGAAGAACTCTATGATCCGTGCTCTGTGTTTCTTCTTCACTGGCTGTAATAAGATTACACAACAGGAAGTGAATGAAAGGCTCCTTAATTCCATGCTATGAAATGTATGTACCTAAATTGTTTTAAACATGTGTTGTTGTTGTTTTTAATTAGGCACACACAATAAAGAAAGATATTATTTATGCTTCAGGCTCCATTTGAGATGAACCAAATTGAGGCTATTTCAGTATATTTTGTATTTTAATGTCTTATTTTTGCCTAATGTCATATTTCTTTCTTTCTCTTTGAACTTATTTTTAATGTTTTGAATTTTAAAGGAAGAATGCACAACTTTTTGTTCCAGTAGATGTCGCACTTGAGCACCAGTATGAAACCAAAACAAACTTCTGTTTGGCGACACCTCCCCCCCACGCTCTCCTCCAGCCACACACCTCCAACACCCTTCCCTCATGTTCGCAGAGTTTTCAAATGGAACGCACCATAATTAAGCACCATTAAGCGCAAGTGGTGGACAAAATTGTCCTTGGCTCGAGCTGCAATTGCCTGTGGGCTGCATTGTTGTGTTAGCAGGCTAATGCTAGCACACTTAAGTTAGCTCATAGCTTCATATTGCATGTAAACTGACACGGTATGACAGCGATCTAAAAACAGTTACGTGACATTCAAATAAGCAGTGAGTAGGCTATTTTTCTTTTCTTTAGTCATTGACTTAGGCTTTATATGCAAGGGGAGGAGCCAGCCGTCCTGTCCGTGTAAACACGGCTCCGACATCAACACAGCCAATGGGACTCGCGCTTCTCGCTCATTGTAGACAGTCATGACTCAGAGAGATATTAACATAGGATAAACTTGATTTCTGCTATATTTATGTTTAAAATGTTGCACATTCTTCCTTTAATGTCTTGTTTTCTGTCATATTTCTTATTACGTCCAAAACGATTTTTTATCAAACCCTGAGCGGTTCAGTTGAAGTGCGTATTGCAGAATACAGAATGGATGAAAAGGGAAACCGAAACCCTCCAATAAACAACAAGACCACTGCGTGTGTGACACAGAGACAGACTTGGAGAGTTCTCAACTGTCCTTTAAAGTTCAACGTACCATGCAGATCTCGGTGGCCACCAGGTAACTCAGTCTGTTGAACCAGTTAACGTAGGCCTCCAGGTTACTGGTTTTACGCTTCCGGAAGAAACCCTAAAAAAAAAGAGAAGGGAAGATGACATCATCAGAACACATACAGATCGTCAGGAATAATATACATATTTAAATATCTATCAGTTCGGCTTCTTCGTTTAGTTTTTTGGACAAAAGTCAACATTAAAATATGATGTAAACCACGTGGGAAAAAAGGCAATATTATGGGTTGAGGACCTGAGGCAATGCCAAGATCTGAATCCAACTCAAGTCTTTTTTAATGAATCTAAAAATTAAAAAGTACTACCTTAAAATACAGACAATGAGCCACAGAAATAAGTGTCTTCTGATCAACGTTTCATAAATACTAATTTTGGCATCAGCATCATTTCCTTATACTTTAAAAAAAATGGCTGAATAAAAAAGTAACACATAGAAGCAGACTGCTGCTACTCTGTCATTTCCTTTGCAAATGGATCTTGATGACACTCACACCCACACAACCTTCGGACCTGTTGAGTGGAGTCTGTGACGCGTTTGTTGTTATTTTCAACTCATTTACATCTGCTTTTGGTTTTCTGTCTGACACTCAGTGATGAACCTGTTTGCCAGAAGGAACTTCTATATAAATAAACATTATAAAAGCGCTTGGCCGTGATGATGTAAACTCAGAGATTCATAGCTCTATTAACTGCTTACACAACACCGGCAGCCCACTCTACTCCTAACTTCCCCACTAACCTTCAGGAACCCTTACGCTGACTCAACCGCTCTTTTATTCAAAGTGGGTCTTATATAACTGATGTTGCACCGGTGAGGGCTGAGATGTAGTATGGCTGCAAACAGCGGCTGAAAGCTTATTCTCAGCAGCGCTGATTGAAGGCGACCCTTCATGTGACTCACAGGACCACTTAGGAGTCAAAAGAGCCCTTCAGATACACTTAGACGTACGCACAACCGCTCTTTCATACTGTTTTTGACGCATTTTCAAAAGCTACATTTGAAAAAAACAAAAAACTGCACTAATTTCCCTAATCTGCCTGTAGGATCTTTCATGTGGCTTCTAAAGAAAATTAACTAGAATTGGAGCAGACCACAAATTTCACTCAAAGCAGACCTAAATTGAAGACACTTGAGATGAAAATAATAAAGAATGACTTGAAAATGACTGTAATCTGGGGGGTTTCTATATCGTTCCTTTGATGTTGATGATTATATACAGGTCAAGCTGCGTATTTCGAAGCCTTCTTTAGATGATATACATGCACAAAGCTTTATACTACACGCTGTAGCCGTAAGATACACCAATCTGCTGAAGCTGACTAACATGTGACGATAAAACTGAACCAATCTTGAAGAAAAATGAAGCTTGAATCATTGTTAACTATTTAAGCAATCTTGCAAAAAGGGGGGTGAAATCCAATCATTCTATTAAAGAGGTAATGTTCAGGTTTATAGTCTGTCTTTCATGGCTGTGATTGAAGTTACGATACTAAACTTTTGTAAAAAACAGTGTCCAAGTAAGCTTTGAACTGCATAGAGAGTTTTTTTGTTTACATACAATGTGTTTATTCAAACTGAATTGTACCTTATGGTTCTCCAGAGGATCCTTCATGGCAAATGTTTGGATGAACTCTTCGGGACCAATAAAACTTAATCTGTCCTGAAGGCAGGAAGAAAGGACAAAAAAGGTAAATATTAGGTCAATAGTATTAGTGAGCGGTTTAAGGAAGATGATCAAGTAGGAAAGGCGATGATGAAGAGAGATTCTTATTGTTAAAGACAAAGAACAAAAGGATGGAGGGAGACAAACTACAGACAGGGTCAGAAAAATGTCATTTGTTTGGAATGAGACCTTCAGCTTTAATAAAGCG
The DNA here is from genome assembly GCA_020745685.1 of Tautogolabrus adspersus. Taxonomy (NCBI): domain Eukaryota; kingdom Metazoa; phylum Chordata; class Actinopteri; order Labriformes; family Labridae; genus Tautogolabrus; species Tautogolabrus adspersus. The sequence continues at coordinate 10,376,343 of CM036549.1, read as the reverse complement.
TCATTACAACAATGAAAAAGCGTTGATTTAAAACACTGCATCCAGTAAAAATGTGCATGTAAATGTTACAGATAAAAATAGCTCTCTAGAAAAATGTACATGACTGAAATCTTTCTAAGCTTCTATTAAATGCTATAATTTATTAACTTTACTGCTGCAATAAAAGCGATCTTACGAAGCAGTTTTATGAGATAATAATAGAACAGAAGGCAATTTATAAGCTGAACATTTTAATTATGTCTATAAGTGGTTCTTAAGTACTGCCTTTACAGCGCCACAGTAAAAGGTTTGCTTTATTTAGATTAATAAAAAGGGACTGTAAAATAGTAACCAAATGGCAGGACAAGTTTTATAACAGACAAACACCTACAGTTTACCCAGCGGCCTTGACACGTATGCAGAATCATCGCACAGTTCATTTCTTACCAGTTCAATGTGTGTGAGCTGCTGGGCTAAAATGAAGGGGTCATCACAAACGCTCATGACGTCACTGCGCTGTCCGGAGGCCTGTTTGCTTTTCAGGGAGGCAGGCCGCTCCAGTGCCACAGCGTTTAGCGCAGCAACGGCCTCCTCATACTGGCCCAGGGCAGAGAGGCGTTTGATCAGACGCTGCGTCATCTGCTGCATGGCTCGCCAGGAGTACTGAGGGCATGACATAAACATTGGAGAGAAAAAAAAGATCAGTTGTGATACTCGAAGCAGGAACATCTTGAATGAAGTGAACAGAATGAATGTGTGCTAGCATTTGCTAATCAGCACTTAACACAATGTTCAACTAAGGCGAATCTAAATGTTAGTTTTGATCATAAACAAGAGATGAAGGGGGTAAATAAGTGGTCAGGAGATCACCGAAAGGATAACACTTGATCCTGAGGAGGACCATAAAATCAGATTCAAAATACAGGGTAATCTATCCAACAGTTGTTAGGATATTTAACTCTTGATCAGATGTGGATCAAATGACATTGCAACATTAGCATTGGTATATCGGGGCATTAGTGTTGCAAGGTTTCCCAACTAAGCAGCTCAACAAAATATTCATGTTCAGGGTTTATATCTGACTGAAGTGAGACAGCTATATTTGGCTCAGGTATGGGGATGCAGACTGGGACTAAGATTAACTTCTTTAGGCTAGTTTTACCACCTCTAATCAATCCAGTAGCTCAATATGTGTCAGGCATTTGGGTCAGCCAAGTGCAATGGATTTAGACTGACAAATCACAGACTTGCTATTACCTGTCATCTTTTCTTTGCCAAAAACCTTTCTCTTCAGGTTTTAAATCATTTTAAAATGTAATGTAACTGCATTAAATGTGACACTAACCTCATCCCCTCGGGCCACATGGTGCGTCATGTCCTTGAGGCAACGCATCATCCTCTCGTCCCTGAAGTCGTAAGGAAACGTCTCGGTCCACTCGGTCAGCAGCTGCACCAGCTTCGGAGCCACCTCACGGAAACGGATCTGAAAAACGTCACAAGGCTCTTTAAGTGTCATTGAAGTTATACAATTTGATAACATTTACAGGGATTTCTGTCTTGTGACAAAACCTCAACCTAGTAACCTTTCTGTAATAACAGCGACTCGGATGTGCTCTTCTTTCAGAGACAAAATGCTTATTTGTCCCTGAGTTTATTTTGTTGCTCCCATTAACGAGTTCCCTTTATTTTTATTTCCCTTGTGACAACTGGAAACCTTTTCTATGTCTCTGGAAATCTTGCTTATGAAAGAGTCCATAAATATTTACTCCAAAAAAAGACCCTTTTGTGCATGTGTCTGTGGGTGAGTAAGTATCATAGTGTTAAGGTGGGTATGAGTTTGTGTGGGAGAGGGAGTGAGTTACATTTTTTTTTAAACCTTTGTTTACACGTGTGTGTGTTTGTGTGTGTCTACTATGTGTGGGTACTCTGCCCACCTTATCCAGCAGGGTGTCTCCAGACCGCTGCTGCTCCACACATAGGTGACAAACCCTTGTCATGAGCTCATACGGGTGCAGGAAGAGTCGTGAACTTAGCAGGAAGGTGAATACATACGACCTCTGAAGATGAGAAGAAAAAAAACACTCTTAGACAAAAAAACCCACAAGAATGGATAACATACAACTCTTTTTTCAACCACAAAAGACGTAATATTTAGATTGATTTATCGGTGCTTACATCAGGGTAGTAGTCGACTGTAGGAACCAGATGCTGGATCAGCGCCTCAAGGGACGCTGAAACCAAACTATTGTCATGGTAACACATCTCCCCATAGCTCGCAGTGATTCCACGTCCTAAAATTCGCCCTTTCCCTGTCACAGAGTTATTACGACAAGACTGCTCGCTGCTGCTGCTGCTGCTGGTGTGACGGTACGCCCGTCCAGGACAGGAAGTGCTGTGTTGTCGCGGGCTGTGAGGCTGTGGTGTGGTGTACGGGTTCTCCGAGACAGCGCAGCTACTGTTGTAATGATGCTCCCTGGCTGTCACTGAGGAGACAGAGGAGCTGCGGTATGAACTATGAGGCTGGGGTACGTCGTAGGGGTTTTCAGCTGAGGAGTAGGTGCCGTTGTAGAGGTTTTCCTTCGCTGGCTTCGGGGCGGTGCAGCTGTGGTACGGGCTGTGAGGCTGAGGGTGGTTGTTGTTGCTGCTGAAGGCAGCGCAAGAGCTGAACTTTCCAGCATACGGGGTCGTGGGAGGCATGATGACCTGAAGGGAAGACATAAGAGGTGGTTAAGAGTAGGCAACATGGATCAAATTTTAGAGCATCTACCCAGGAAAAATACCAGAGACTTTTCAATCAACTCAAAAGTTATTAACTAGACAATCAGGACTCGCTGTTGATTAAATTATCATTCCTTTTATTACATAATGCAAAAAAATTAAAGATAAAAACAGCAATGAAGCAGTTATACTCCCGGATTTGCAACATTGCACATTAGTATGACATTGGTTACAAAGTGTGTGTCCCCTTTAAGCCACTCTGGATCCCGTGTTGCCTTTAACACAGAATGTGCTGACTTTATCTGATATTACGGTTTCTTTTTTTATGGCAGAATGAAGCAAAAACGTAGAACATATTTCACAAGATAAAAAGATCATTGACAGAGAGGTTAATTATTAAGTTAATATAGATATGAAGGGATTGTCAAACTATCCAGCCATAGCAGGGGAGTGAATGGAGAGTTATGAGGCACTGTGGCTGCTTCCTGAATGTTGTTTTCCATCAAAGTCAAACTTAACACCTCATATTGATTTTTCTGACATAATGTATTAATCTAAAACCAACATTTTTAATCAATCGATAGCTATTGAAAAGTATCAAATTGAAGAAGTTGTAACAAGCACACTATTTATTTATTGAAAACATTCAAAAGTTAGCATGCATTGTGGATAAAAACGACTTTCTTTGTTCACTGGGTATTAAAACACAAACATTCATATTCAACAAATATCCCTCATCTGTTCAGATGTCTCCTGAGATTTGAAGTTCCCTTTATACTACTGAACTATGAAAACCCTCCATAACTCTATGTGAATGTGTCTTGTGTGTGTTTGCTGTGTTCACATGTGAAAATATCTGTTTGTGCAGCTCCATCCCACAACGCAGACTTAGAAGTGTCTGTGGAAGTAATAATTACACTTAATCACATAATTTTACTCCTACCCTGTTTGACGTGTGAGCTTAGCGCTGTTGAAAGATACCTCCCTGTGAAATTCACTTTCCCTTTAACTTATTTGTTGTTACTTCTTTTTTTTTTTACAAATAGGCTTTGGAAATACAGATTCCTCCCACTCTCTCCTTATTTATTCATTCTTTTGCCACATTCTCAAAGCTATCTTTTTGGCAACTGAGCAGCATAAGGAAAATAAATAGGCTCACAGATGGATGATCTCAAACAAAGCAAAGTTTGTTTTTTTCTGTTAATGGTGAAGATAATTGGATCAGAAGTAAGAAAGCTGATCCCATATCACCAACAAGACATGCTTTAACCCTGGAGCCAGCTTTATCCCACTACTGTTGTCTGTCTTGGAAACACATGCTAGCGTAAATCTGGCCTCAAACACCACACACCCATGTACACACCTACCCCACACAGCGATGTATACACATGCACGTACACCGTGCCAGAAATCCAAACCCTGCAGGGATCCAGGAGACTTTTGTTTGTCCATTACAGAGCCGACAGAGGAGTGTCTGCATGAGCCAACATCTTACACACACACACACACACATACACGCCCATGTCCACCATGGCGCCCAGCCCCATGCTGGTATAATCCAAACACACACACATGCCACACATAAACAAATGATGGCTTGAGCGACGCACACACACTCTCTTGTATACCACAGCGCCTGGAGTCATGCCAGTGTAAGCCAGTGCAGTGCCAGCCCGTCTTCTGAACTCTGTGATCTCTGCCTTCTGTTCTAACTCAGTTTGAAGATTACAGGGACTCTACCTTCCTGAAAATTACAATATGGAATCTGAGTAAGCGCAGCTCTGTTGGTCAAGCTGAGATAAGACTTCTACTGAGCAATATGTACTGCTGTTTGGAGTAAATGCAGTTTTCCCTCCGTTTAAACTTTCTGTTTGCACTGAAAAGTAACCCAACAGAAAGTGAAAAACCATTCTAAAATTTCAACACCAGTCTTGGGTTTTTCCAGACTGATTCCCTGAAAAGTTGACCTTTTGGAATAGTTGTGGTTTCAATGCAGGAGAGCTGAAATGTTACCCTCTGTAAATCATAGGTTGGACTCTCCATGGACGACTTAATGATGATGTTGGGAGCATAATTTCATATTGAAAGAATTGTTTATATTCTCTTGTTTGTAAACTCTGACATTTTGCCGCTTTACAAAGTGGATGAATGTGGTAACAAACACAGGCAGGCATTTTTTCTTGAAAATAGTACCAACAATACGAGTGGATAAAGTACAGACACAGTGTTTGTGCATGCACGGGTTCATCAAAGGTATCTGAATTTTGATGGAGCTGCAGGCAAATGCCATCTGCTCATAGATGTTCACCAGTGAAATTTGTCCCAACGAATAAAAGACGACATAACTGTGTGGTTTTAATGAGTATGATCCTTAGAAGGTATTCGACTGTGACATAAATAGGGAAGAAACACAGAGGGAAGTGATGACCTAAGACTTTGCTCCACTTTGTTCCAAAGAAGAAAAACAACTTTCAACCTCCTGCCGCAGAATATTTTGTCTTCTCTCAATCACATAATGTGGTTTTAAAAAAAGGTACACCCAGCTCTGCGGAGGCTGATTATAAAGGGAGGGGGAGAACAAGGGGACGGTCTTCAACAATAGAGGTATTATCTATCCTGGCATGGCATTAACAACCAAACAAAGACCCCCAGGAAGAGATCAGAGCAGATCACAGCAGATCAGACACACACACAGCAGCTTTCACACACTCTGCTTGCCATCGTCGGGGTCGTATGACGCTCTGCCTCTGCACAAAAAACCGAGACTGGGATCATTTTCACATCAGTCAAATCAACTACAGCATACTGTCTTATTGTACTGCAAGGTGTGAACTCTTGACATGAAAGACATCACATATTCTGAGGTAACGTGCCATAAAGCCACATGTTTATTTGCTAAGTGCAATAAAGTTACAGGAATCTGTGCTAAAGGAGCACATCGAAACTCTTATATTGACATAAGTAGATAAAATTGCACTTGGCTCAGGCTCACAGACCTCAGGAACGTCAGCAGGTCTCATTAAGAGTAAGATTAACTGAGAATACACCGTAGTAGAATCACACACAGGCACTCTGTAGCTAACTTGGTCAATCTAAATTGTCCTAATTGAAAGCTAAGTTACCCTAATGAACATCTGACCTAACAAAAGTCTGTGTTGATGTATGCCCAGACCCTTCCAATGGACTAGCTGGTGTAAAGGTCAGCATGTGGGTTAACACAATATGAACACATGGTGCAGGAAAGCACCTGATAAGAGAATCAGTTCAACTATTTTTATGAGAAGTTAAAGGCTGCACTAATCTAATGCTATCTCTGTTCCACATTGTGCCTCATGTACTTTGACACTAATAAGTTGCAGCATAAGCAAGTTAGCAACGTCGACTGTGGGAAACCCTTCCCAGTCAGCTTTATCCGTAACAATACATGAGGTCAAAGTCCAGTCTGTGGTCCTATCATTTACTTGTGGTTTGGTCTAAACTGCAGACTAAACAGTTTAACATGCACAAGAGTTAACCCTTAAAAGAGCACTACCATACCACACAAAGCAACACAGAAAAGGTTGGTATCCTACACAGAGCACTTTAATAAACACAAGAAAAACAAAGAATGGGAGTGAGGGGAAATATCTCACATTGGTCAGTCAGTACATTTTTCTGTCGAAGAACGTTTCCTCTCACTGCCATTCAGATGAATGAGCTCTCAAACTTTGATTTGTTGCTTCCTGAGAGGAGGAGAATTGTCTTTACTGACTTTTGCCAATCAGTTAAAATAAGGCGAACATAACTGACTCTGCTGTTAAATGAGATGTTCATTGCAGAAATAGTTACAGACTCTGTGTCCTAACCTAACCACCAGACACCAAAAGTGTCATCATCATCATCATCATCATCACCTGACCAGAAGAACCAAACAGTGCAGAGCTCATACAAACTGTTCTGTTCACGCTTGAGTAAGGGTTCGGGTCAGATAAGGCCTGCAGCCGCTGTCAAAGCACCAGACTCAGAGACCTGCTGACCAGTTTAAAAAACCTGCAATCTGATAGAGAAGCAAACAGAGCCACACACAGGCACCGAACTCTGATTGACTGTAGAGATATGAGGTCCTGCCCTTTTCTCTTATTCAAAGGTACATTGCATTCAAGCTTGCGTTTCATTGTATGTAGGCTCTACACACACACACACACACACACACGCGCACACACACAGGGATGAAGTAGGCACACACACCTGTCCCTTGTATGATCTAGTAGGCTAGTACAGTATTAACCTAGAGTCACAAAGGATAAAGACACATTATCTCCTGTACTGCTGACATATTATAAAACTAAGCTTGTGTATAGGGGTTCCCTGTCACACCAACACACACACACACACACACACACACACACACACACACACACACACACACACACACACACACACACACACGTTTTATTGTCTATAAGATTTATCCCAAACCACTGGTTTTATACAAGATGAGATAAGCATAAAGTTGGAAAAGCAGCTCAATTTGAACGTTTTGAACCAGTAGAAGCCACAAAGGTTGCTTGTGCTTCTCAGATTGCCTTTGTGCTAATTATTAAACAATATAATAAAAGATTTAATCTTGTCTTTATTTATGCACCCTGTCTAACTTGTTTGCAAAGAAAGGGGTAATTGAGTCCATTATTTCAGCAAGTTAAGGGACTATTGTTTTATTTGTGTGAGGAGGGAGCAAAGCTTTTTTAGAGTCTGTTTTGGCCAGAACACACACATTCTCTCACTCTCTTTATTTATTCCCCACAGACACATGCACAATCTGTTCAATCCTCCCTCTCTCACACACACAAACACACGAACACACCAGGCCACCATGCCTGTTCCACATTATGGGTTTCTGACTGAGTCATAACACAGTAAAAGTAAAAGCTGACTGTGAAAAAGCCATGCTGTGTGACCACAGTCCCATCACAGGTGCTCGTGAGTAACTTGTGTTTGTGTCTGACAGCCAAGCTAATTATAAACTCACATGGGCGGTAAACAATAACAACAACAAATGTAGCTAGGAGGAAAAAATAGATCATAAGGGAGGATAAAACACAAAAATGAAAACAGCCTTTGAGTTTGCACGAGCGGTGGAATGATTATCTGACCAAAACGTGTCAGTTTAGAAAATGTAGTTTGCCATAACCATGCTATAAACCTTATTGTAAAGAGTAAGGGTGATTCGCCTATAAATACGTGCAGGTAATTACCTATTATTAACCCGAAAAACGTTGAATGTAGTTCCATCTCAGATTGTTAAGTAAAAACTATTTCATAACAATGAAGCTCGATTAGAAAAAAAGAAGTTTGGCCTAATTGTATCTAAAAAAAAACAACTTAACAACTTACCTCTTATGTGATGCAACTCAATTTCCGAATGCAATCTCGCAGAAAAGAAGTTGTATAGAAAAAACAAGGCTATCCAAGTAGTATCCGTTCCGAATAGAGCTGCACGATGTGAAGGTACAGATCAGTCTTTCAGCAGTGTGTCTGAGCCGTGCCCTCCTCCATTGTGTCGCCGCGAATGATAGTTCAGTCAATTTGAACCAGCAGCGCTCTAATCACTATGAGCCTCAAAGCGAGGCGTATTCAAATGACTTCCACAGAGCCGGGAAAACTGACCAATCGCTGCACGGGGGAGGTAGTCTCTTGGGGCGGAGTGGCCCAATGGTAGAGGAGAAGTCAGAAAATCGAAATCTCCGGAGATTGTGATTGGCTGACTCGCCGTCCGTCGAGTCTTTTCTTTTCAACCGCAGCCAGGAGCAGAGAGAAAGTGTGTGTTTTTTGTCGTAGGGCTGAAATATGGAAGGTTTAAGGTTTCCCCCTGGAATGTTTTTGTGTGTGTGGTTGTAAATTGATCTTAGTAGCTTGAAAGTCTAGTATAGTTAAAGGTTTAAGCTGCCCTATTTTGTGTTTGTTAACTTTAAGGTAGTTTAAAATGTCACATTTAGAGACTCGCTGGGAAATCAGGATTATGGTAACCTACACAGAGATGCAACAAAGGAGCCTATATCCTAAAGCACTTATCTTTTCTGTTGTTATAAATGTGGTAGTAGTTCATTACAAAGTAATACAATTACTCTAAACACTTTTAATTAAGCTTTTAATCAATTTCTCATCACATCTGATATTTTTTTAACCATCTGAAGTGATCTCAAATGAGATCATTTCAGCTCTGTATGGAAACCAGATTCCATCTTGAGTGATTAGTTGTTATGGCAAATATGATTGCAAACAGGTGTCAGTTTACTCATAACACATATTTATAGTCTTCTGACTAAATGTTTAGGCCATATGATGTTGCAACTCATTTAATGTCTGCCCACTCTGCACACAAGCCACTTGATGGCTTTGTTTTTTGTTTTCTGCTGCTGCAACAAGTGGAAGTTGTTGATGATTCTGACTAATATGCATGAATGTTAAAGTAAAACATATGCATGAGTACAGTATATCTTTAGTTCTTTTGCTTTATGTTATTGTTTTGAATTTTGAATAATAAATTCCAAAATCAAAGATTTAAGAGTAAGGTTGTAGTCCTTTTTTGTGACACTTACACACTTCTTCATACTAATGCTTGTGTGGCTTAAGTTGCAGTAAAAGGGACACACTCTGAAACTGCATTTGTGACTCATACCTAATGCTACAGGTAATTACACCTGGTCATAGCTTTCCTCGCAAGACCAAGATGTGTAACTGCATGTGGCTAAACCATAAATGTATGTCTTACTTTGCATACTTATACATCTTTGAGCACTTATTTACTCTCAGCCATAATGTGTGCACTATTCAGCAGCAGTTAAGGCAGAGCAGTAATTTACAGGATTTTTTCTTTGTTTATACAAACTACAATGATTGTGTTTGTTTGCATTAGTGTTTTTTTCAGTAATTAAGTCAGTCTTTATGACAAAGTTTTGATCTGGTTTGTTGAAAGGATTTCAAAAGCCATCAACATTGGAAAAATGTCTCAACCCATAACAGAAAGTTATCCTTCAATTGAAGTGAAATCAAAAAGATGATATAAGGTTTTCATGTTACAACAGGAAACTCTTCCTTGAATCCAGTCCTGTCTGGGTCTTTCAAGGCACCAGCAGGGTTAAAGCAGGATTACCAGCATCATAATTAAACTTTGTGTATAAAAACACACCTGATCTCGTTCTCTTAATGTTTACAGTGTATTCTAAATATATATACTATACTCTTTTCAACAGCCTAATTTCCTCTGAAATATTGTAATTAAAGCAAGGTGGGTGCACGTCCTACACACTCCTTTAACTGCCACTGCAACGCAGCCATCCTCCACAGCCAATCCAGTCCTTTCCATTGCATAAACATCAAATTACATAAACACAGCGTTAGATTTACTCTACGTCCGGGCCCTGAGGTTGTGGGCAGCGCTCATTTTCTGATCACTGACGCCTCTTACATTCTGACACATCAGTGTTCAGGCGAGAATAGCTGATCTCTGAGTCTTTCAGGCTGCAGGGTTTTCTCAATTCAATAATCCCACTCCTACACCAGGCACTGAAGTGCACAGCTTCAGGGTGCGCAACCTGTGTGTGTGGATCACAAATGAAATGGAACAAATGTACACCCATGCACACATACGTATCATGCATCTGCTTCCGGTTGTACTTCACGGTAGTGACGCTATTGAGGGCCACAGTCAGATCTGGCTTTTTGATTAGCTGCTTGACGCCCACAGTGGCATAGTGCTGCTGAGGAAGACTTCCTGTCGGAATTTCACATCAAATAAATCAATTTAAATAAGAGAAACCTATAAAGTTCACCATGACGTTAACACAAATGTTTCTAAAGCGGATGTGGTCAGCATGAAGTTTCTTTGTTACTATTCTCCTATTTCCCTTTTTTCTTGAATACAGTTGGTAGCAATCTCAAATCCCATCAAATTTCAGGCTTAACAAGGTTCCCAAACATTACCAGAAAGAGAATGTACTGTCTTTTTGGTATGACAGTACTCACTTAATTCCACATAACAACAAAGAACGCAGTATTGATGAAACCGAAGGGTATATAAAGCAGGATTCAAACCTAAGCCGCATGGTTCCAGAGGCTTAATAGATTTAATGAAAAGGTGGTGTAATTGAGTTTAGGTTGTTCCTGCTTCCTGTCTTCTCACACTGTTGAGCAAGAAAAGGGTTACGGCTACGGACCGTTAGTGAAAAGAAGAAAGTCATGAACAACTAATCTGTGCTGATTTGTCAATGCAGATAGCTGATGTGCAGCAGCTGGTAAGTATAAAGGTAACTTTGTTTTGCTTGTGTGTTTACAGAATTCAACAGAAAATCAATTATCATCTTAACTACATGTCTCTTTCTCGCTTTTTCTCTCACACACAAAGTTAACCCAGGATGTTGGAGTTCACATTATTTACCCAGATGACTCAAGCAAACACTGAAAGCATCATCAGGAGAAACAGTAAAGTTGTCCTTGAGTGTCAATCACCTGGCAGAGCAGGCAGATGTTCCTTGCCTGAATCAAATTCTATTTAAGTTCACTTAAATGTGGGTATCTTAAAGAAACTGACATAAGATAATATACGTAAGTAAAAAGAGCTAAGGTGGGAAAGTGATACAGGTTTCTCTGTTGATGGTTCAAAAAGGGATTTAGCTGATATGTGCATTTTTCTTGTCTTGTAATAAAGAATGTTCTTGTGCTACATAGAATGAAATGTTCTTTCTCATATAATTACCCAAATGTGTCTGAATTTTACAGAAGTTTAAAAGTGAACTTTCATAAATTATTCCTTTAATCCACGTTATTATTTGATTGGCTTTCATTTAAAGTATTATGTACAATGATCACAGTTCTTGTAGTAAAACCAAAAGCCATAAAATCACTGGCATCAGCCATAAAATCAGATTTGACTGGCAGTGTGTTTTGGATTTCAGGGAAACAGTGACACGAACAAAACAAGTGATGTCAGCCGCCGCCAGCAGAATCAGTAGACGTATTAATGTAGCGACTCGTGTGGGTGGGATTACGCAGTGACAGCTGGGTGAGATCATTACGGTGCGGGAAATGGGGGATGAGAAGGGGTAGAATCGGGGGAGGGAAGGGGGTAATGGCTGTTGGGGCCAGGGGTGCAGTGCTTTCATGGTGACATTCTTTTCTCTGAGGAATGCATTTACTCAAGTCCTGAAATAGTTAAAAGAGAGAAAATAATGCAGCTGCATCAAACTGTTTCATATTGCAGCATGCTCTAGCTGTCCTTTTGCATTCATGTTCACATGCATGCAGGACCTGAGGCAAAGAGACCAGCATAAGAACAGGTTCTTAAGAGAAGCTGATATGTGGTATACATCAAGAAGGGGTAATATGGTAGACAAGGGGTGGATGAGGGGGGGGGAGGAAGGCGGGTGACTCACTGGCTTCCAGTAAGAAGTCTGACTCAGCTACTGGAAGCCCCCTGACCCTTCTGGAGACAATATGTGGCTGATAGTCTGTTTTATCACTTTTCTGGAGAAAAGACTGACCTTCGATCTATCGAGAGAGAGAGAGCAGGTTTACACCTCACTCTTTTTTATATTATTTACAGAAACCTAACATTAATCCACCATGAGCATGGCTTACCCTAACCCTAACCAAACTCATGTTGTACAGCCATCTTCTGTAACTATGTTGGGTTGGAAAGGGGATAGAGGGAGAGACAGAGACGGACAAACAAACAAACAAACAAACAGTATGTATTTGTGTAGCATACTGTTATCACTTTTGCTTTAGATTTTTTGTAAAAATGAGTGTAAGTCCTTATAAACTGAAGTGATAATTAATAACGTACAGTATTTGGAATCTATCTGTGTTTTTTAGACGTCCCTCCAGAACAAAATCTAAATATGCTTTCATGTCTCAAAAACATGGACACATGAGTCACATCCATTTGCATTGATCTATGCCTCATCATCTCCCTCCTTGTGAAAATAATGGAATTCACACTATTTCCAATTCATTTGTGTGCTCATTGTTTCATGTATTCACTCATACCACTCTGCTGTTTCTTTCAAGTTATCCGTCTCTCTGTTAACCATTCTGACCTTGTAACTGGGTTCCATAGCGACAGCAAGATGTGAGTGAAAGGGGATCATTTTTCCCACGGCAACAGCAGCCATGTAATGACAGAACCTCCATTATGTGACAGGTTGGCAGACCGCTGATCTCTGGACGTACACCAACATTTGTAGCATTTAAAATGTTCCTTTATTCTTGTTTTCTGCTTCTATTCGGTAAAAGAAAAGGTTGAATGCATGTTTGATTACGTAATTGATGACTGAGGTTTGTTTCAACCATCATCTGTGTGTGCTTTCTCCTGCTGTTACAAACACATGAACATGTGAGGAGGCATCAGATCAGGCAAGAGGAGCCGTCATCATCTTATTTTTAGAATCATTTTTGTTTATGTGTGGGAGTAAACCAACCAGAGTTCATTTGGTGCAATTATGCCTTTAGTGACAGTCAAATTTATGCTTGGCTTAAAGGTAGAGTCAGTATCAATGTTTGTTGCATCTTGTAAACTAGGGTGTAAACTCGTCCCAACTAATATCTATAAAACACTAATTATGTCCAGGTTTTAACCAACCAAAACAATACACTTTGCTTGCAACACTGATTTGTCTGTAAATATTTTAATCAGTGTAATTTGCCAAGGCTGTTGCTTAGCTAGCCTATATCATGCTAACAAAGCCGGTCCTGCTGCGTAACGCTAGGTAGGCTAGCAGTCATGTCAAAAAGGTAGTCAGGATTTTCCAAAGAGCTCAGGGAGATTTACAGCTTCCTTTGAAAAGTACCAGCCAACAAATATGCTGCGTTTTGCACACACTGCAAGTGTCCATTTTCAGTTGCCCATGGTGGAAATGCCGACAAGCGAGCAAACACAAACAGTGGGTACAGGCCAGAGGAAGTGTTTCGACCTACTTCAGTAAGGCAAACGCCGGTGACATCCAACTTAAATAGGCTGCTCAGGAGGACACCTTGTGTGATCAGTGCAGGTCAACGATCTGTAGATCTTGTAGTGTCTCGTAAAATTGTAGTGTCTCGATTTTGAGGTTTGAAAATGTGGTCACCCTATTGTAAACACAACATTCAAAATGGGCCCCTCCTCCTGGGCACATTGCCAACAGAAGCACATGCACAATGCAGGACTTAGAATGTAGGTTTACTGCCAGTAACTACACTTCTAGCTACCTGAGAATGATACATTTGTTTTAATGGAAAAGCTGATAATTTAGCAAGCTAGCACAAGCTAGCAGCCAGTGTTTGGCACCAGCCTGTCCAACAGAAAGCAGACCAACTTCACATCCGCAGGTGAAAGACAACCCAAGGTTCACCCTTGTTTTGGAACGAGCTTTATCTGTACAGTGTTTCACCTATGGTGATTTCCCTATAAGTGATGATTGAGTGGCATTACTTTGATTAAGTCTATACTTTATTTTTTAGGAAAAAACTACTGACTCTATCTTTAAGTTGCTTTAAGTTAACGGTTTAATTCAACCAAAAACTTCAGGAACACATTTGTTTTTACTTCTCTGTGAAGCCAAAAAGAAACAAACTCTCATGTTTCTTCCTCCTATTTTGACCCCTCCGTCTCATGTCAGATCCCTGTGATGATCTCTGGTGATGGATGATTGCTGGACAGAGTGCATGTTTCCTGGATGTGCCCTTAACTTCCATGTCAAACACACAGGTTTCCTCAGAGGATGGGGGGTACACACCCACATTCACATACATGACCCACATTCAGTCCCACACTAAACCTTATATTTTCTTTGGAAAGGAAGCCCATGCATTCCTTACGCCGACCTACATCTGCTTTACATTAGAGTTAAGTAACAAAAGCTTACATTTTTTTCAACATATTTGACGTCAAACATCAAGTAATGCGATTTTTTTTTTCATTTCTTTCTGCCAAAGTCTGTTTGAGTAGCAGAAATCTCTGTGCGTTGATTTAAATATTTGAAGCCACATTACAGTGAGCACACATAATATGAGTAAGTACCTGTGAAAAGACATAAAGCAGGTGAACTGCTTCACCCAATCTTCCCCAGACTAAATGTTCTGCCAAAACCTACAAACTTGCTTCCATGAAAAACATGTGAATCCCAGCACAGAGGCTCCCAGAAGAGACTTAACTTCAGTTGTATTGTACTGCACAGCTAGCCAACTGTTAAGCAACTTCCTCTTGGATTGTGTTTTGTGGTTTTAGAAAGAAGACAGATCAAGTTTTATGATATAACTTATTATATCGTGTTATGTAGGACTTCATTCTTAGAAATGCTTATTATGAATTCCAAATAGTTTTCTATGGTGTTTTTGTGAATAAAAAAGTAAGACAGTTTTCAGTTTTCATATTTTGGTTTCTAGGTGACTTTGCACACAAGCAATTAACACAACACTTTACAACACTACACTACTTTCTGCCAAGTGCACACATAACTGTTGTTGTCCCAACCCTGATTTACCAATTTTGGAAACTTGCTCAATCTTGTGTGGGTGAAAAATTCAAAACAAAACTGAAAGAAAAAACATTTTGCGTTTAAGAAATCAAAATATGTAGATGTGGTTTATTGTTCGCTAAGAATGCAAAACTTCTGATTCACAATAATTTCATGTCTCCCCTTGCACTCTATCTCTTTGTCTCTCTTGGTCTAAATTATCCCTGCGCTCATGACCCTATTCTCTGTCTAATTAAAGCTGCTGAACCATGAAAAGTAAATATTTAAAAGGAGTCAGTGAAACACATTTCATGTAACTGTGTTTTTTAAAGGCACAGCGTAGGCACGCTTGCTTTTCTCTTAGCTCTATATTTGTATGAAGTGCCCACTCTGCTGCTTCCCAATCCTCCCAATAAAGTGTTAAACCCAGTGGATGTCTGAGGTGGGATGTGAGCTGCCCACACTCTTGCTAAAAACAAAAGTAAAGATACATCTGGGAACGAGCGCAGACTGCAAGTGTTTTGATTTACATCTGTAATTTCACTGTAGCTCCGGTGGTTTTACTGTAAACCACTCCTACACTGTCTGCAGATGTGGCACTGGATGTAGCGGAGAGGGATTGCATGTGCACCGTGTGTGTGTGTGTGTGTGTGTGTGTGTGTGTGTGTGTGTGCGTTCGTGCATGTGTGGGGGACCAGCTGCACGTCCAAACCATATTGGATTCTTTCTGAGGAATTCTGTTGGTGTTTTCAAAGGAAAGGAGGCTGGCTTTACTGTTTACCATACTTGATTAATCATTGACTCTTACTGGATAACTCAAAATGAAGTAACATTTGGTTTTCACTTTCACTTCTGCCCGTTGCAGTTTTTTCTTTTTTTTTAGAACTTCATGGCCTCTGTTTCAAAATAACAGGCAATTAACTGTCACCAATAAGAACAGTATCACCTTGAGGTTGGGCTTGACATACATGTTGACATAAAAGACACAGCCCCTCACAGGGGGAGAACACATATTTACTGATATTAGTACCAACATGAATATTCACTCTATATAGCTATATAAATGTAATTATAATTATACACATACACATACAGACATATGCATATGCATACACACATACAGTATACTGACATATACATACCTACTTGTATAAATCTATAGATCTATTACGACAAAAAGATAAAACAGAAAAGTCCTAACTGAAGCAGTCAGTAACTGCTGTCCATCTCCTTTTGAAAACAGGCGGTGTAAGTTGTAGCTGGGCCGTCATTTGTTTGCCCGTTGCTGTTGTAAATCTGAAAACATCCTTTATATCTGCAATGGTTAAACAATCCAGGGTGCCTGAGTGCAACAAAGTCCTACGCAATATTTAGTAGAAAGCTCTGCTTTTGTGTCTTTAGCAGTTGTATTTGAGACTGTAACATATATTTTTAAAAGCCTCTGTGATGATAAATAATATTAATTTAGTATGTATCCATGATAACATGTTTGTAAAATGCATTACTTGTAGTAATGATCATTGGATGGATCATGGATATTTAAAGGCTGCTGAGCATTTTAGCAGCGTGCAGCTCTTATCATTGTTGTTTCAGGCTGCAGCAGACTGTTGTTTTTCAGCTTAGAAAACTTTAAAAGCCATCTTTACATCAACAAAAAAAAGCTTTTTGTGAACAAAGTTAAAAACTTTGCAGCAGATGTAGTTCTATGTGGAGTATAGAAGGAGAACACAAACAAAGCTAATAGCATTGTGAATATTACATCTTCTCCAGGTTACAAGAAAAAAATGAATGCTGCTGTTTCTCCACTCCAAAGACATTTGTTTGCAGTTTTAAAGCACAGGGACTCATCTCTGTTTTTACTCACTTAAGAAAAAAAAGTTTTCTTTCTTTGCCAAAAAAAAGTATGTGACAGCCTCATCAACATGTCATAACAAAATGTCACTTTCATAGTGTTCATAACATTTTTTATTGGACAGGAAAATATCCAAACCTATGGACAATCTTCATCCCACTGAACAATATCACAAGGGCGTTAGTCAAACAAAACCTAACTCTAAAAATGTGTCGGTCCATCAACAAAAGTGCCAATGCCCTACCAAACAAATGATGGTAAAGTAATGTGTGATATATTGGTTAGCTGTACCATGGTCTTTGAATAAGTCACAATGACATTTCTTTTTCAGCTCAAACTTCAAACCTGCTCAACAATGCAACCAATGCACAATTAAGACATCCAAGACTTTTAACAGGTATATTGCATTGATTTCCCTAAACCTCATGACTGTTTTGGATAATTTAATGTAAGTCAGAAAGATAATTATTCAAAAAGACAGTTGTCAACTGACTTTTATAGTGAAGTGGTAAAGGCCTTTTTCCACATTCGTAACCACTTTTTTTGTAATCAAACGCCTTTTACATCTAAAGTATCTGAGTCCATAATGTGTCACAAATCAGCTTGAAGTGGCAGCCACTTTCTTCGATATAAAAAGGAAAGTTGAACATAAAGATTTAAACTTCATTCAAGTGTTTCCACAGTGTACTTCTGTTCAATCAAATCCATCACTGTGACCCAGAATCCTAAGGTTCAAACAAAGAGTAGAGCAGCTGCTCGCATTCCTTTCATTCCTTTCCATAATAAGATGGATATAAGGTCATTATTCATCCCAGTGACTAAATGTAAACAGTCAACACCAAACGAAGAGAATGCAAAGGAATCTGAGGGCATCCTGGACTTTCTATTCATACTGTCAAGGATCAGTAAAAAACAAACTTGTTTTCCCCCTCTGTATTGTTTCTACACATGTGTTGTTGTGCAGCTGATGATTTCAGCCTCCATCCAAGCACGGAGCAGCTGAAAGTGCTTATGGTGGCCCTTAGGTGCAGGTGCACAATCGAACCCAAAGGAAGGAAATGGAGGGGAGGGGTTTGAATGTGACACAAACAGGAAATAAGCATTGTGTTCCCTCTTGCTTGGCGGTCTACACAAAAGGTTTATTCCTAACTTTGCCCTTGTGCAAGCTATGTTGTTTGCTTTTCTAACACAATATGCTTTACAAGGAACTGACATAACTGTCTCTTTGAGACCCACCTAATTCCCCTCTCACTCTGAAAAATAATGAATTCTCTTTGATGATATGTCAACTTCAGACATCTCTGTCAGTAATGATGAGAGTTAGTTATTAAGAGAAGTCTGGGCAAAATGCAAATGGAAGCTCCTTAATCTAATCGTTTTGCATGTACATCTTTACATCTATGTTTTTCCTATTGTTGCTGATTGACTGAAGAAATATTTTTATTAAAGTCACAGAAAAAGAAGCAAACAGACACTGGGCCTAAAGCAATAAAACTGTTCATATCAAGTAGCAAGCAGTGCTTTAAAAAAGGCCATGCACTACTTGATGTTTTGAGTTGTGAAAAACTGTCAACCTGGGGATATATTAAACCAAGAGTAAGAAGTTCTGAACTGTAGATCAACAAACTTTAGTTCTGTGTTGAAAACGTCCTTTAAAAATTGACCAAAATACTTAAAATACACAAATTCCCCCTCAGAATGATTTAAAAATGTTTTGCCTGTTTCAAACTGAACATGATATGAAAATAACTTCAGTGCCATGATTTAAAAAAAAACGTGATTCATATTTTAAATTTTAAATTAAAAAAAATGTGAAACTTAAACATTTATGAGACACATTCATTGTTTGGACAGACAGCTTTAATATGAAGGTCTGTGTACAGGGAGCAGGGTGTGTTTTCCTTGTGTGTGTGTGTCTTTTGTTTAGGAAGTCCTACACAGTGTGGGAACAGCTTCTACCCCTGTACAGGAAAGACATTAGGAACAACACCAGTGTTGGAGGAGAGGGAGGCAACCATACCAATGGGAGGAGTGGGGGGGCTTTCAGGGAAAGGAGGAAACGAAAGGAGAACACCCTCGACTTTTCATTCTCTCAACAAAAAACCCCTCCCTCCATCCCTTCCCCACTCTCCCCCTCCTCCTCCTCCTCCTCCATTAAGTGCAAAGTGTCCCTCCTCCACAATAAGTGCACTGCAGCGTATAGCACAACAACAAATAGTGCGTCACTAACGAGTCACAGCAAACATTCCTGCTTGTCTGCGTTTGCATGTTGTCCACTTACTCCCGACATTTGTGAAATGTGTTTTGCTGCAGACAGTTTGTTATGGGAGGAGTCCTCTGTGTGTGTTTAACTCGATTTTTTTCCTCCTAACAGTTTGCAGACATGCACTGCTGATTGACTCTGCCCCAACCAGCTAGCATATGAGCCTCTAAAAATGCCCCAGTTGGGCCTTCAAGATGATTCATGTAATCCTCGGACGTAACTGATACAAGAGGAATTTTGAGACAGTTTGTGGGTTAGGCAGCAGCTCAGTTTTGACTGATACAAATGTTTGGTGGTTATTTTATAATACATGCATATCATCCATGTTTTGTGGAAACATTGCAGCTCTAAAGTGGGTTTGATAAATTCAAGAATAAGAAGAAAACAAGAAAAAAGACAAAACTAAACTCAAAAATGTGGTCATAAGTCCAGTCAGACTGCCAATAGATTATGGGTTTATCCAACATGAAGTGAAAGCGTTTCATATGTTTAAAAATTGCCTCAGTTACACGATGAGCATGCAACCCTTCATTTGGATTGAATGATTTTACCATGAATATCAACACAAAGGGAAATGTGTTTTTTTTATGAAAGCATTGATTCGTGAACTGATTCTGAGCCACAAACAGCTACTCAGTAAATATCAGCACCAAAAGAGGGAAGAGTTTGCCTGTTTTTAGAGTGAAGTGCCACTTCAGCTCCTGCTGTGGGAGTGATTCATGCCTGTAGCAAGAGAGAGAGAGAAGAGACATCTGGGGAACCTAGAATAACTAAATATACAGTGGTTCTCAAAAGGTGGTTCAGAGGTAAAGCACATTCAAATTGCATAAGAGCAAAGGTTATAACTAACTACACTGGTCTGTTCTTCTCATCATTCAAAAACTTATTTTTTTAATGGGAAGAGGAGAATGACCTTCAATATGGCACACTCACAGGAAAAGAGAGTGTTTTGCATGAAAATTGAGGATTTCCATCCCAGCAAGAAAAATGGAGACAGGACTAAAAGAAAATGTTGACAATGAGACGGCTCGATGATATTGAATATCAACACTGAACGAAATGTCTTCCTGCAACAAGAGCTACAGATCCAGCTTAGAATCAACTCTGCAGTCTGCCACACCTTTTATTGAGAGCATTGAATCGTTTTGTTTGGTCAGCTACTCTGTAATTTATTTCCAAAGCCGTATATAACTACCCAATATAAAACTGTAAGCAGCAAAAGATACTCCATGCATAGAAGTAGTGTCTACAGAAAAACCAACATTAAAGGGATACTTCACCTGTTAAAACATGAATCTGTAGTGAAATTGGGTCATATATGTAGTACAAATGTGAAATAAATTTTGAAATTGGTGCCTTCTTGACCAAGAAAAGGCAAAAAGTGTCTTTTTGCCTTTTCTCGGCAAAGACAACAACTCCCAGAATGCACAGCATCGCAGGACACTCCCGCTGAAGGAGAGGTGCATTCATGTGGTATCGGAAAAATGAGATTCCGAGTTGTAAAATGCACATGAAACACCTGCTCAAGTCGGTTTTGTGTTTTGTTAACATACTTTTTATTCATGCACATATTGCACATCAACTTTTTGCTTAAATATAACTTGACTATAAGATTTCTCCGAGTTGGGAAGTCGGAAGAACGACTTCCCAACTCCGAAACTTGGATCACCCGAGCAGCACCTGAATGCAGCATTACTCGAGGACATTTAATAATAATAATACAGCCGTTTCCACAACTGATTCAGAGATTTCTTCCAGAAGGAATTGGCATCTTGGAAATTCCTGGCAGAAAACAGACTCTATGTCTGTGTCCATAGGCAAACAGTCACAGCACCGACAACACAAGTCTGCCCCGGCTCCTTCTTCCTCTCACAGCCGCGGACCTAGCATGCTAGGCTAGCTAGCCTGCCTGTCGGCACCAGCAGCCAGCTCGCCGCTATATTGCGGCTCGTAGAAAGAGCCACGAACATCCGATTCGAGCACAAGACCTTCAAAATCCCCTTCAGTCATATCAGTTTGAAGTTGAAACATACGTTTTTCGCCATTCTCGGTCCATAAGAGCTATATCCATAGAGACACCCAGCTTGAGCCCAGCTGAGGGTCCCTGTTCAGCCGCTGTCTGTATGCAGAAGGCACCTGGCAGCAATATTGCGGGCGGCTCGTAGAAAGAGCCACGAACATCCGATTCGAGCACAAGACCTTCAAAATCCCCTTCATCCATATCAGTTTGAAGTTGAAACATACTTTTTTCGCCATTGTCGGCTGTTATTAGATTTCTCCATAGAGCCTGGTAGCATAGCCTAAAAGCAAGATGGCAGATGTTAAGTTTCGATTCTGGCAGTGAAGCCCCGCCCACTGATCTGTGATAGGTCTGTAGCTTCAGTGGTCGAAAACATGAGGAACTAGCGATGTAGTTTCACCCTGCTAACCACAACAGACGCCAGTGATGCAATATGACGATTTTTGCGTCATTGGAGGCAGCTTCTCAGAAAAGAAATTACAGATATTTCTCATCTTAGGGGGAAATGAGGGCTGGATGCAAGACCATTCAATAAAAACACAAGTTTACTACTGATACAAAGCTTAATGCAAATGGGTGAAGTATCCCTTTAAGCATGAAACAAAACTTAAAGCTATTTTATGGGCTGCTATTTTTTTAAAGGTCTAATTTTGGTGGGTTTAATGCCTTTATTTAGAGATAGGACAGTGGATAGAGTCAGAAAATATTGGAGAGAGTGTGGGGAATGACATGCAGGTATGAAGCCACAGGTCAGGTTCGCACCTGGACCTCTTGCTTGGAGGACTCTAGACTGTTCATGGGGCACGCACACTAACCACTAGACTACCAGCACCCTGGGCTGTTATTTTGAAACAAAAAGTTAACCATTATTTGCATGACTATTTTTTTAAGATCCATGTAACAAGTGAAAATATGATGTATGTGGTGTTTGTACAAATTTGTCTGTCAGTTTGTCTCCCAAAGTGCTTTTACAAAACCTAGTTGATGAATAAGCTGTGATCCTTCTAAGCACATCATTGTGTGATGTGAGCAACTTTCAACAAACAATGGAAGAAATTAAATCAAACGCATAACTTTTAATTAATGTTGAGAACAATCATGCCCCCTTTTACATAAATGGTATGCTTGGATAGTGAGTACTCCGCAGATCACTCTCACCCATTCACACAACAGACACACACTAACTGACTTTCTGGTTAAGAGACAACCGACTCTACCACTAAGCCGCCCAATGAAGTCCATGATGTGAATGGATTTTGTGTTTAACTTAATTAAAAGCTCCCAAAATTAGATAGTTTGGTAGACAACAATAGCTGGTTCATATCTCACTCACTTAATGAGGTTGCACTTTGACCTTGTGACCTTACTTTTTGTCTGTGAGTCTCATTGGTGGCCTTCTCATTCGTTAAACCTTACAATTGGCTCTTTCATAAAACTCTCAGACTGTCAGTCGTCTCTGGCTCATAGTTGTTGTTTTTTAAAAGACAAGACAGTAGACAGTTGTTGAACTTGTACTAGCTTTCCTGGAGAGGAAAGAATCTCTGAAATCCAGATTTAAACACTGTATTGTCCCATGGAGCTTTCCTTGAGGCATTGTCATGATCATTGTGCACCTTGTGAAACTCATTGTGCACTCTTTAAATATTAAGATACAGAAAGGATTTTTTATAATTCTACTAAAAGTAAAGTCGGGCAATTTTTTTCCAACTGTCAACATTTTGTTGTTGTTATTACTTTGATTTCATTATTTGTCATATGTTATTGTATATGTTGTTTTTTAAACTGTGGTGATACATACATTTTTTATACAACTTTACGGTTTAATTGTAAAATATTTTTTTGCTCTAAATGATAATTCAAATTTCATGTTTTTTGGGGGGTTCTGCTCTTTCAAATTCTGTCTTAGCACCATACATCATGTATCACAAACATGTTTGCTAAAGGATGCTGTTTTTGTATCTTAATACTTTGTCATAAAGCTGTCATCCTTCAAACAAAAATATATTTTCTAAGTAAGTCTTACAGTAAGAAATCCGGCCAG
Organism: Tautogolabrus adspersus; assembly: GCA_020745685.1. Classification (NCBI taxonomy): domain Eukaryota; kingdom Metazoa; phylum Chordata; class Actinopteri; order Labriformes; family Labridae; genus Tautogolabrus; species Tautogolabrus adspersus. The sequence continues at coordinate 10,353,000 of CM036549.1, read as the reverse complement.
ATGATCCATGGGAAAGTACCAGGAAGAGACTATCTATTGTTTTTGGATAGAGCTTGTGATAAGAAATAAATTATTTTTAAAAGTCAAAAACAAGTCTTATATTTTTTTTATAGCACACACGTGGGAACACAGAGCTTAAAGGTTTGAAGTGTTTGAAAACACACCAGCTGCAAAGTCTTGGAAACAGATAAAAGCCACCATGCCCTGCGAGTGTGTCATTGATCACATGGAAAGAAGGGGTGTTGTTCTGTGAACGTGTTCAACTAGAACTCTAAAGACACATACACCCTAAGTCTCGTGAGTGACAAGATGACCCGTGTCAATCATTCCTTTATTCCAGTTTGAACCCTTGTTGTAATGACTAAGACAGAAGCAGTGACTCAGATGATGTTTTATTTGGAACTGTTAATGATGCACAATCATCTGATAAGCTGCAGGGTCAAATGGCTTGGCAGTGAGTCAAGCCACCAGCTGCTGGCAGCCATTGTGCTTGTGGACTGACCTTTGTGACGGTGATGGAGAGGAAGAGTTCAAATGAGAGCAAAACAATCCTCAGCTGAAAGCGAGATGTTGTGTCAAGGAAGCAGTGTGTGGGAGAGAGTGAAATGAGATATTAAACTTTGGATTCTTGTGAATACCTGCACACATTCATGTGGCTGTTAGTGAACGTTTGTGTGGATGCTAAGCTAATTGTTAAATAGTTAATTAAAAATGTGATGTAATTCTTACAACAACTTCCTTGTGCACTTGTTTTATAAAGGTTTTGGAGGACTGTTGCTACTTTTACATGTGTGTTTATAAAGATGAACAATGAAAACATTGATGGCGGGTTGAAACCAGTTATGTTTAAGTTCAAATGTAGCCATGAACGTAATTCTGATTTTGGATTGTGTTTAGTGTGGACTTTACAACCGCACTTAAGACAGAACATACACATTAACTGAAACAACAAAGCCACAGGCTTCTTCCATTTCTTTAACTTTCTTTCCAATTTTAAAGGAAAATAGAACATCATGAGACAACCACAGACCACTTCCTCTCATCCCTTCCCATCCTTCCTTCTCTGCACTAACCCTTCCTGTTACTCCTCAATAAGTTTTAGTGCTGATCCTGCAGATGTTGCCTGTCTTTTTTTCGCAGAACAACCTTTCTTTTTTTATGTTGTAAAGGAAAGGAAAATGTGAGACTACACTTGTGATTTGAGGCACTAGATTTTGAGAGAAAGGGTTGTTGTTGTTTTTTGCTTGAAGGTTTTCTCACTATAAAGTCCTCCAAACTTCAACGTCAAAACTTTCATAGTACGCCATACCATGCCAACCATCTGCATGTTAGCATTGTCATTGCAGGAATTTTAGCATCAGTGTTTGGGGTAATGTGTTACTGTAATTATATTACATCTGTCTATAATACAGGGATGTTACATTACTGTGTCTAACTTCAGTAATCATATTAGCATTACTAACAATTATCTCGTTACTTACGTTACTTTAAGTTCTACAGCTGCTGGTATCTGCATAGGAGGATAGAAAGAAAAATTAAATGTCTGTTTTCATGCACACTTACCCAACACTCGTCTGACATTACTCACGTGACGTTAGCTCGAGTTCATGGAGGAGGAAAATGAAACAAAAAATGCGGTTCAAATCAAGGCTTCTTTAGAGTCTTGGTGATATGCACACTGTTTCAAATGTGTGGCACGAAAGGACAAGAATGTGATGGTAAAGTGTAAACTGTTCCACGGCCAGAAAAAAATGGCCACATCTGTTAACTTGACATCAAATATTTCTAAGCACCTGCAAAGTGCTAACAAAGAGATGTCGCTTTGCTTTAGTAGCTAAAGACCCTGCAGGGACACTCAAGATAAGAGCATGAAGCTGACACCAACAAGCAGCTATGGCTTATTTTCAACAACAAAGTATTGAGATAAATAGGCTTAGTGTCCCCTTAATTTTGTTCTGAAGAGCCTAAAGAGAGATCTTGTGGTTGTCCTCCTTATAAGAATAAGGATTTGTGCTGATGTGGGCATATGTAAGGTTTAACTTTATATTTTTAATTGGTAATTAAGTGGCAGTGCATCAGGTGATGCTATGGAGTAATGCAAAAGTAATGTGACTAGTATTCTAACTACTTGTATCAGTGAGAATTAAGTAAAGTAATCCATGTGATGTGTAATGTAACTTTTAACTACCCTAACACTGGTTAGCATGCTGTTGTTAACATTTAGCTTACAGCTCTGCTGTGCATGCAAGCTCATAGAACTGCCAAGTTAAAGAGGACATATTATACCCCTTTTCCACCTTTTCATACAGTCCCCTGTGGTCTAAATGAAACATCTGTGCTGTGCTTTGGTCAAAATATAACATGAATCAAGCACCAGAGGAGGTTTGTGACCCTGTATAAACCAGCTCTCTCAGAACGCTCCATTTTGATGTGTGTGTCTCTTTAAATGCAGTGAGCCCCCCCTGAGTTTTCCCAGTAGACATCACTCCTCTGTAGCGAGAATAAAAATGGCAGAACTGCGCAAACGTTTTTCTCTAGGCTGGGGGTGGAGTCGATGGGTGGAGATACCAGCGGAGGGGAGGGTATTTTTTTCCACAATCCAACTTGTGATGTCACAAGTTGAGAAAATGTGAAACAGAGCAATTTTCTCTGTGTTGTAAGACTTATGTAGACCACAAACAAAGGACTGGATGGATTTATTTCACACTTTGTGGATTGATAGACACTCAGGTTACCAAAATAAACGTTCAAGAACATTGTAAAAGTGGATTTTTCATAATATGTCCCCTTTAACACTAAACTAACAAAAATAATATCTTCAGCACTAATCCTCTTCCATATACATGTTTTCTTTGTCCGTTCTTTGTGATTATATCATTACCTCCTCCTTATCACTCTTATTGTGTTTTCTCTTCTTGTTCAGAAAGTAGCCTATAAATAAAGCAGCTATGATTCAAAGTGACTCAAACCTCAGTCACTTTCTTTGCATGCTAATGTGCGCACGCAAGCACAGACACACGCACGCACACACACACAAACACACACACACACACACACACACACACACACACACACATGCAGGTACACATACACACACACGCACACGCACACACACACACACACACACGCACACATGCAGGTACACACACACACACACACACACGCACACGCAGGTGTCCCCAAGCTAAGGTAGCAGCTGTTCCCATGCATCACATTGCATGTTTAAGGACAGAAATATCAAATAACTGAAAAGTTCCCCTAAACATTGTCAGAGGAGCCTCTGGAGATTGGATACACACACTAACACTACCACGCACACGCACGCTTATTCACAAACATGCACTCCTCCCACAATACAAGATCAAAGTTCCAGAGCTGCTCTTTGTTGAGTTTGTTAAAAATGACATGATATTTAAGCTAAAGGCTAAAAATGCACATTGAAAAGAACCGGAATCTCGTTAATTAACTGTGTCCTTTCTAGTTTAAAGTCTATCTACGGATCTCTCTGACAGCCTCTTTCTAAACTAATTCTGCATCTCTGTCTCTCAGTCTGAGGTCTGGCCTTTCTCCACAGCCCTTTTCTTTCTCCCTCTCTCTTTCTCTACTTATGCAACCAGCTCATAAATAGAAAATAGATGTGTCACTCAATTACTGTATTTATATTCTGGAAATGGACAAAAGGCCTGGGCAAAGGTTTATACCGGAACCCACACAGGGTTTTAAGCCTACTCGAAGCCTTAACTTTATTTTTAAATATCAAAACATTGTGACTCAGTCATTTCAACTGCACAGGCAGATAATTTGGTATCATTTTTAGTCTTTGAGCGTTTGTTTTGCAACTCTAAATCAATAACTTTTATTTTTTAACTCCCTCGTGAAAACTGTAAGTGACACATGTGAAAGCATGAACAAATGTGCCCACACATGTAGAATACAAAGGTGAGGAAGGAAGGAAGGATGGGGAAGCATTGTATTTCATTATTTTTCCAAGAGGGAATCAGGTTTTTGGCTTTCTGTCTTCTTTTCTTTTCATGTTCAGTCGGACACACAGCAAAATGCTGGTGCCAGGGTAAAGAGCAGGGACCTTTTAGGCTTGTCCATCCAGCTGTGTGCTGTGTTTTTGTTGTTTTAGCTGCTGCTGAGTTAAATCGGTCCCAGTCTGACATCTCTTCCTGGTGTACGCTGTTTGCCTTATACTCAGCCAGGTGGTTCCTGTCCTCTGCCTTCTTTTATACCAGTTGCATACCTCTGGTACTGATCTCACAAAGCCACCAACAATTTTGGGGGCTATTTAGGTGATCTGCAATATGTTGGATCCTTTCATGCCATAGTGTTAAAGGATTAATCCAAGTCAGCAAACAAATTAAAGCTCCTGGGAGGAGGTTTTATGCTGGTTATGAAACAGACTGAAAGTGATGTTAATGTCTCTTTATGACCTACAAAAACAACAAACAAGTCAACCAGCAACAAGACTGATCATTTCTAAATTGTTATCATTAATGCATGTAACTGCTGCTGCAGGCTAATGAGTGATAAACCTACATTTTCATAGAAATCAGTATGAGATTATTTTTATTGAAAGGAACTCTTCTTACACATACGCAGGAAAAAATCAGCAAAGACACAGGAGGTACTGCTTTGTCTACAGGGGCCAATAAAACCAACGCAAACATAACGTTCTTCACTTTTAACTGCACAGTTTTTTCAGTTAGAATGAACATTGCATGTGTCTGTACTAGATAGATAACTTAACACAATATTTATAAAAACTGGGGTTGTTGATGCAGTTTTTGATTAACTGATAAATGATTGTTGATAAATGGGTTTTTTTCTGAATCACACGGTTGCAGTGTTTTTGTGGATATTGCCATCATCGGTCACTATAACTGAAACATGACTTGACGGATTGTAGCCAACATTAGCTCTTTACAGGTTGCAGTTTCCCCACATCTCTTTAAAGAAGTTCCTCCATCATTTGCCTTTGTACTTCAACAGCGTAAAATTGGTGTTCCAGCGTGTGGATTCACATTGCATTATGGTGATGCAGAAGCGCAAGAGGCACACTGGGTTAACACGCAGTGGGAGCTTTACATAAACACACTCACCATCCGTGCGACCTGATCTGCCTTGCTGGCTTCAACGTTAGACATTGCCAGAGCATTTCCCCTATCAGCCTCTGTTACTTCCTTCGATGGCGGATTAGGGATGGAACGACATCGCCTCACCATTCCGCTTACATGTGTTACACAAGGGGAGACATAGCCGGTGTGAAAATATGCGGAATTATACAGTACTTGCAATCTGTTAGCGCCAACTATTTTTGCCACAGCATTTTACTAATCAAACAAACAGACTTTAAATAAATATCTTAGTTTATATTATAGATCTTAAATATGCTTGGTATTGCTCCATGCCTTGTGAAACAGCAGGTGTGTACAGCTATAGTACTGTACATTGTAAACAGGAAGTACTTTTGGTATGTTCGCTGTTGCTTTTAATTCAAAGTATTAAGAAGCTTGAGTGACACCCCCCATCTGTAACTGCAGGGAGGCTTTGGAGACCCATTGATGGCTGTCGCCATGCTGGAAATGCTGTCTCAGCCTAACTTTCAGTGAACCTAATGACAGGCTTAGAGCTGGATCTGAAGCCGGTTTTAAGCCTCTTCACAAACCATTACATCGCACTCACCTGTTAATCAGGTCAGCTACGCGCCTTATTGTGATCTTAACGCTCCAGTGCTGCAGATGGTCTCAAGCGGACATTAGACATACTGCAGGTTTTTGCACTTCCCTATCGGCTTCATTTTTTAACACAGGAGGTTGCCACTTGGATAAAACAGTAAAAAACTGATTGACCACTTTACCACAACCTTCTATCAATATGTGATTCATTTGTTTTCATGAGTACAGCATTTAGCGGCAGAATGGATGTTAATGATTCACAAAGAAAATGTATTCCTTGCACGTGAACATGATATAAACATTCAGTTGTCTGTCTGCTAGTCAGCCTAAGAGTTAAAGAAACACTTAAAGGACTTTTCCAGACCAAAAGACAGGAGTGTAATCCTCTCAGCGTGGGATCCAGGCTCATTAAAACACACTACCACTCTCGTCAAGAGAGGACCCCTCACCAGCTGAACTGTGACCCATTTTGGGTGTGACCTTTTCATTTAAGAAACCAGGCTGTGGAGTTTATTATTCAACATCCTGGGAACTAAACCTAAACCCAGCACTCCTCTCATGTGCCAGCCAAGCAGAGTTTGAATCAGCAGCTGAATAAAGCCCTTATGTTCTTTCAACAGTTTAATGGAGCAGACTCTCCTTTGAGCTGCAGCAACATTTCAATGTGTATGTAGAGTCAGTAGGTTAGAGGGTGGGAGGGGTTCAGGATACAATCTAGGGAGTTTATCATTCTGTCTGAACAATCTAGCCCAAGCTTCCACTTTGCCTCAATCAGCCACTGGACATTTCCCTCCCGTTACCTCTTCCATTTTACCTCCTCTCTCTGGCTTCTCTGTTTTAGCAGTTTTGCACACTCTGTTCCCTTCTATTTTTTAAGTTGATGTATTCTATTCTTTTCTTTCTCAACTTTCCCACTCTGCAGGCTGAGACAATTAAATGGCTGCTCTACTGGCATTTAAAGTAATGTAACTGAGAACCTTTTCAGGGGCAAGCTGTACTTTCTCAGAACTCTTTCTGATCTGCTTTTGTGTTCAAATGAAATGAGTTTGAAAATGTCATGTTGAGACTTGCTACTTACTTTAACATGTTAAATACTTTTTCTGCTATCACCTTCAGTTGCATGCTTTAGATTTCTTTGCACATACATTCCAATGTTAAGATGCAGAGGGATGTTATCTGTGTATTTGTTTGTAGAATGTCGATGTTGTCTTGTACATTAGGTGTTTAAAGTACAATTTAAAATACCGTTAGCCTCTGGTGAGGAACCCCCTCAAAATGTATTTAATTCCCTGAATATAACAATAGCAAATTTCAAAAATTAGGCATACCACTTTTTAAAAGGTAGGTAACTTGTCAGAGGTATATCAGTGTTACTCATAGCTTATGCTTGATTTTGATTGGCTAATGGTAATGGTAAATGGACTTGAGCTTGTATAGCACGCTTTTCTAGTCTTTTGACTACTCAGGTAGTGACAACCCCAGGTCACTTCTACCCAACCCATTCACATACTGATGGCAGAGGCTGCTATGTATACTGGACATCAGAAGTAACAAATCCCATTCATACACTGCTGATGAAGCAGCGGGAGCATCTTGGGGTTAAGTGTCTTTCCCAAGGACCCATCGGACATGTGGCTGCAGGAGCTGGGGCTCGAACCTCTGACCTTCCGGTTGAGAGACGACCGACTCTATCAACTGAGCCACAGCCACCACCAAGAGAGTGGTGTGTGTTTTTATTTATTTAAAGATTTGCTTAAAAATAAGGAACACAAAAATGTCAATATACAATGATAAATCAAATCTTAAAATAAATATATTTAAATGTTATTGTCACAAATAATTTAATTAGTTTATTTTTTATTTTTTATCCCTCCCATTCAAATAAACTATGACCCCTATATAGCACCCCCACTTTAAAAACACTGATCTAGAGAGCAGTTGTAAAAAATACTGTCTGATAAAGAAACAAAAAAACGCCTGGCAGCAGATGCTTAAGACCAGGAACAACTTAATGATGATAATAAAGAAATAATGGACTTCATTGTAGTTAACATGTATCTTAAAAGGGGATTTGGTGTTAAGAATGTGAAGGTAACTCAGCTCATGTGAAAAGACGATCACATAATGGGAGTTATAATGATATGACCTAATCAGAAACATTTAGTGTTTATTGGCATTGAACCTCTTTTCCCTCATAAAGGATTTCCTGTGATAACATTTTCTTACAATGAAAAATATACATGCATCAATTATTGGTGCATCAGTAAATCCCAGAGTGGATGCTTTACAACGCGTACTTGTACTCTTGCAGCCAGGAAGTCACATTGGACCTTGACTGTTTACACAGTAGAAATTACAAAACACAAATTATCATAATAAAAGTCAATAAATATTTGTAATAATTAATTTACAGCAGGAAAATTAATACATAATGAACTATAGTCTTTTCTTAGTGCTGCTTATCTTCATGTTTATGTGTAACAGAAGGCTTACAAAACGGCAGAAAAAGTTGCTCAGATAACAATTGGTTCCACGCATATTGTTCTATTAGTCCTACTCTACTAAATGTGTTTTATTCCAGCCTTTGATAGTCTTAATAGACATGAAGTGTAGTCTAGGTTTCTCTGTGAACAAAAACTCACTGCACCTCTTTTTTTTTGTGTTATGACATCTCCCTCTTGTGTTCATGTTCAGTACTAAGGACAACAACAGCCAAGAGGAGGGTCAGGGGGTGGAGCTTTACCTCTCTGTGTTGTGTTCACAAGCACAGGTATTTTAAAGGCTGTACGCCAAAGCAAGCAAAGCAAGTACAGGCTTTAAGTTGCAGCTGACTGAGTCATAAATTGCAAAGACAATGAATGGCACAATCAAGCAGCCAGATGTTGCTCTTAACTAAATGCAAGTTAGATTTAAATGTCCTTACTAACAATGGGGAGATTTGTAGCTGATCTGTTTCTTCTTCTTCTGATTTCCACAGGACACGTTTATGGAGGTAAGGCACTGCAAATGAGAGAAGACTAGTTCTCCCTGTGATCCAAAGTTGAAACTAAAAATGGATGCTTTATTTAAGATGGCTAATTTGTTGAATTGTTGTGATGGAACAGTTTCTCCATACGTTTTTCTCCATAAAAGCATGTAACATTACAGTTTATTGTGCTAACATATTTAAATTTACTTTTACCATACACATACACAAAATGCAATATCACACTCTGATAAAGTTAAATTTTTTCTGTAAATAAGCAGTTTAATGTTAAAGGCACTCTTACATCATTAGACTGCTGGATAATGTCTTGGCTGGAATCTTGCAGTTCATTTTGTCAGTGATTGGTTGTCACATTGCTCTGCAAAAGCTACCGCAATGTTTAAAACTGTGTTAATATGTTGATAATGTAATATTGTTCGGTTGTAAAATTTGCCTAAAGCAAGTATTAAACCTGTAATATTTTTATTTGATCTTTATTGAAAAACATTTCATTATGTACAACGCAAGCAATATTGATTTTCCTCTGAGTCTAAAGTTTAGGTGTTTTAAGAGCTGTCCCAGCTTTTTGAAGAGGATCGTTCTAAATCAACGCGACTGATCAAATCCAAATTGATGCCATATTATCTTTTCCCAAAAAATGCTGCATGTGCACGAATAACATATTTAAACAGTGTCATATGTCTATTTCTTAATACCTCCTAATGACAGAGCATTTAAGACCTTTCTCCATATTCGAGGTGTGACGGAAGGGAGATTACTAATAATCCAATGTTCAATGGTATCATTGAGGCAGATTAGAGATAGATGGACGCACACAGGCTATACTGGCAGTGGGCTTAGAGGCTTTATGCTGAGTGGCATGCTGGGCCGGCCTGCTGACCAAGGACTTCTCTCTGGGACCATGCAGCCTTTTAAATCACCTATAAATATATTTTTATTTTGCAGGTAGAAATTTCCCAACATACAACACTACATTATTTTTGTAGACATGAAATGTTTTTTATTAATATCAAATATCAAACAAAAATCGTTATGCAAATGAAGTAGCAATGTTACCCACCTGCAGGAAAAACACCAGGATTTCATCATTATGCAAAACACAAAATGGTTAAGAGTTCCCTGAAGATAAAAGTTAAGCTTTTGTTGCTGATTGACTTTTCTCCGTTTGGTGTGGGAGCATGAATTATTGGCTTATATGTAATTACACTGTTGACTTTGCAAGATCTACACAGGAGCTTCTGTGATTGATGTTTTTGATATAATATCTTTGCTTTGTTTCCCCCCCAACATTTTTAGATAAGACAGAAAGAGTATATAGACAAATATTTAAGTGACGCAAGATATTCTCAGCTATCCCCAACCATTCACACACACACGCATGCATCATCTTTCTGACCTGTATTTGCTGTGAGAAGGTTTCCAAAAATTGACAGTCATTTTGACAGAGTGCTCCCACACTGCTGCTCAAATGGGTCAAATCAATTAAAATCTAGCCTACTGATTTTTATATTCAGAGATGTGAGTTGGGTTGTGATCTGGTCCCACTATTATATAAACCTACAAATAAAGTTTTGGTCATGCATAACCTATTTTTGTGTACATACGTTAAATAAAAATGTAAGGACAGCAGAACTGGCTCATGTATTTTAGGCCACAATAAGTGAAAGACTCAGGGCATGACTATGAACAGACAGTTGGTCAGCTGGTCCACCACTTAAGTCCAGACTAAATTATCTAACCACTCTCCGATGACCTAAAGACCTTTGTGGTTCCCAGATAATGTATCCTAACGATTTTAGAAACCTCATGGCCATCTCACCATCAGCACCATGATGGTGACATAGATTTCCATATAGCCATTTATGTGTCCCCAGAGATGAGGTCAGTTATAAAGCTTGAAAGATCATTTTAATCCTCTTCAGGTTAAAATGTTAACTTATCCATGACAATGGTTTATGACCAGTACCTGCAAAACAATGGCCGGTAACACCCTCCTCAGCTATAGGCCTACTTTGTGTTTAGTGCTAATAAGCATTAGCATGACAGACACTAATATGATGACTACTACTGTATAAATATAGCTAGCAAACTTCAGCATTGTCCTTGTAAGTGTTAGCAATAGACATCTGTGTGTTGCACTCTTATAAGCCCTGTGCCTGAGTACAGCCTCAATGAGCCACTAGCATGAACGGGTGCTTTTTATTTTTGCACTATTCCCTGTTCAAACTAGCTATAGATGTATAGCTTATATTTAGCCTGAAGATACATAATGATTATCCTAATTTATATTTTAATTTACATCTTTTTAATCACATTTCGTCAAAGTAGGCTATTCAATTGAAGTTGACCACATGTGATGTTATTTGTGCTTCCCAGAGTATTTATGTCCAAATGGGGCAATTTGGGTCATGACTGAAGTCTAATTAGCATCTGAACATTTCAGGATGACCCGCTGCAGAATGCATTAGCTGTCATTAATTGACTTCGGATAACAGGTGTAAAGTGCAGAGTAGAGACACCACATCGACAAGCCAGTCAATAGTCTACAAATGAATGGAAAAGCCTTCGCAGAATTAAATCCTTAGCTAAAATGTTCATTTTTTTGTGAGATGTTAGGATATTTTCTGGAAACACAAAAGCATTTTATGCAGCCATATGTTATCATTGGTAACATGGCCGTCGAATTCCACTGGATTTCAAATGTGTTTATGATATACTGTAGCTGCCAGTTACTTTTTGACAGCATATTACCAAAATTGTTGTGGAATACTAAAGCTGCTTATTTATATGAGAACCAAATGATTTGCCATTACTATGTATCTATACCATCTAAACCCTCCACATTTGCATTAGAATGCAGTAAAAACTTTCCACACATTCTTGGAAAACTACCTAAAACCTTGACTTTTCTCCTCTCATCTTTTTCATTGTTATAGTGTCATTCTATGGGGATGGCTACATCCATCTACGGACAGTGGAAGCCTCCATTCAGACGCTGCTCCATGTACGTTTTCGAACCTCCAGTCAGACAGGGCTTCTTTTTTTGGCAGCTGGACGTAGAGACTTCCTGCTGCTGGAGCTAATATCTGGGCGCCTGCAGGTATGCAGAAGCTGCAACTAGGATAATAGCACACTTTTGAAAAGCAACTGATGGGAATCTATTTCTCAATGGGAAATTATAAGCAAGGCAAATTAGTTAATTGTTTCATTTTTAGAGTACTATGATGTGACTATTTGATTTTTTTTGTCAAGATCTGTCTTGAGGCTTTCTCATAAAGATGCCTTACACCTTCAACACAGGAAAAAATATTTTTGCCTTGGGCCATTCTACCTCATATTGGCTTTTACTATCCTAAGGAGAGCCAGGGAGAAGTCTGAACTCACTCACCTCGGTGTCAGATTACTCCCAAAGTGAAAAAATACCCCCTTGGCACTGGGTTTATCTCAGAACAAGTTCCTTCATGACCCAGGATAAGGAGAAGGCCGCAATAGTTTGATGAAAACTTAAAACACAGGGCATGGAGTTGCTCATCACAGAGTTTAGTTGCATTTTTGTTAGTTGACTGTTTTTTTAATCTACAGTCATAATTTGGCACACTCAACATCTCATCAGTGTTGTCTGATGCCTGCTTTCATGTGTATTGCTTTGCCTTACTAATTTAAATTTGTCTTAGGGTGGCTTTAAAATTTTGAAAGACTTGTATTTCATGTAACTTTTCTTCATGCCTTCCCCTGCTCTTTCCCTGTTGCTCCTTTCATGCCTCAGGTACGTCTGAACCTTGGATCAGGTGAGCACTCACTACACTCAGAAAGGGGCATGCATCTTGATGACCTAGCATGGCACTACTTGGAGCTGATCCACGACCATAATACTGTAAATATGACCGTGGACCGCAACTCTCATACCAGCCTCCATATGCCAGGACCAGATCTGAGGCTCAATGTTGAGGATGGACTTTTTGTTGGCGGGGCAGCTGGACTGAAGCAAACAAATCTTCTCAACATTTCTATTGGATTTAGAGGTTGTATAGACGAAGCTGTGTTCAATGAACATAACTTGCTTTCCAGTCTTAGGCCTTATTCTGGGTACAAGAGTGTTCATGAGGTCTCTCTGGGTTGTAGTTCACAGTTTTCTGCCACAGTAGAAGATTCTGTCAGTTTTTTCAGCTCCAAAGCCTTTATATCTCTCACACCGTGGGAGGTCCAACAGGAGGGTGTGTTTGAATGTGAATTGCAGCCTTCTGCAAGAGAAGAAGATGGCATGGTGCTGTATAGCTCTGGGAACAAGGGAGGGTTTGTCGCCATAGAACTACGAGATGGTCACCTGATTGCAACACTAGGAAATGGAAAGGGGAGTAAGACTGAGCTGCGTTCTCTAACAGATGTTCAGCGAAACCCCACCTGGTATCCCATTAAGCTGCACCTGCTGCCCCACAGTGTCCAGCTGAAAGTGGATGAAGAACTGATCCAGACTAATCTCAGTGTTGAGCTGCAGGTCATCCAGCTCAATGGACCTCTTTTTCTTGGAGGACTGAACAAAGAAGCCCGTGTGGAAGCGAGGCGAGCTGGGCTGATGTCAGATGTACCTGGAGTAAAACTGGCTGGGGGAGGAGTCTCCTTTAAAGGCTGCCTCCGAGAAATTAGGGTGAACACTAAAAGAACAGGCCTACCTAATGCAGTCATCACCAAGGACATCACTGTGGGCTGTATGATGCAGCAAACTCAAGCTGCAGTGACAACCAATAGCCCAACAGATTGTCAAGAGTTTAATGTAACAACTACTCAACCAACTACCAACAAGAAGAACCCTAACTTTTTTTCATTGAGAAAGCTTGAGGTGGTAGAGGGAGGCCGCGCACAACTTGAGCCAAAACACATAAGGGTAGGTCTGGTTATCTCTGTTTAATCTCTTCCTTTAGTTTGTAGTTTTTCCTTTCAGATTTTGCACAGGTTTCTAATATCAAAGTCCTTTCATTTTCATATTATGGGGCTGATGTATAAAATACTCCCCATTTGCTCTCCATTCAGGTAAATCTGGATTTGCGGAAATTTGGCATTCATCCAGCTCAGTTAATGTTCCGTATAGAGGGGCAGCCTGCACATGGCCAGCTCCGGTTGGACCTCAGTCAATACTCTGATGGGATTCTAGCTGATACACAGGAGGAGATAACCCTAGGAGCAGAAGAGTTTGACCAGACTTTCAGTATGCTGGACCTTTGGCAGGGCCGGGTGATGTATGTTCACAGTGGGTCAGAAGACCAGCATGACTTCTTCATGTTTTCAGTCTTCTCCAACAATAAGAGGAAGCTTCCTGTGTTTCTGAAGGGCAACCGCCTGCATCGGTTTGATATCAGCATCAGTCCTGTCAATGATGCACCTGTGCTCAGCCTGCCAGAGGGAAATCTTTTCACTTTACTAGAAAAGTCCAAAAGACAGGTAGCTACAGCAGACTGCCTGAATGATATGTTAATGTATGTGTTGTCTAGAAAATGAAATTTCATACCTCCACATTTTCCCCAGCTGACAACAGATGTGCTGAGAGTCTTGGACCCTGACAGCAGTCCTTCAGAACTGATGTTAAGCTCCCTGGGAAACCTCAACACTGAGTCTGGACACCTTGAGCACCAGGATTACCCTGGCAGGTTTGTACTGGTGCTCGTTAGGCTTAACATTCATCCCAAATCTTATTAGAGCCAATCAGACGAATATAGAATTCTCTTTTATACTGTCTACTGCATACCATATATGGTTAAAAACTCAGGCAAAGATAGCTTCAAAAGATGTGTGAATCTTTTTAATTAGTCCTATTCATTTTAAATTGGTGATAGATACCACAATCCTACTTAACCTTTACAGAAGTTCATAACTTGCAAAGCCAATAGAAGTATGTTTATGTGATTACAGCTACCTCACAGATGTCTCATTTATCATTTTATTTTTCACCTCTGAACTCTATGAAGAATATCCCTTAATCATTTTACCAAGAGCAAAATTTGAGGCATACTGTAGTCAGAAGAGCGGGAAACAGAACCAGACGTGCTAGTTAATATCTTTGCATCCATCTTTCAGGGCAATTAATTTGTTCTCTTTGAATGATCTTGAGGATGGTAAGATTAGCTTCGTCCACACCGGCCTCATTACCTCGAGACTGGCACTTAGGGTCAGCGATGGACAGAAGGTGAGTAAGCAGACGCTTTCCAAAAAGCAATACATCTTTAATCACATTAAGAATGTGACAAACTAGGCTACCTGCAAAACAAGGTTATTCCTGTCAAGATTTTGTTGTGGTTTGTAATTAGTCATATAAAGCAAACGTTAGCATGCTACCATGTTACTGTAATCAACATTTGAGAAAATAGAAAACATCTGTTCATAGAAATGTTTTATTTTAAGCATGTAGCATGCTATTGTTGGCTCTAGGCTGTGCTCTGTGCTTAGACATTATTATGTCTACCATTTTGAACTAACATGTCCATAGTAAACATCAATGTTAAGATTTGTCATTCTGAGCATGTTAGAATGTTAATGTTAGCATTAAGCTTAAAGCCCCCCTGTGTCGGAATATAGCCTAAAATAATCTTATCACATACACACACATTTTACATATTGTCATTATGATCATTCGTGGAATATAAGTAAAAGAAATAGTTGAAAATGTTTTAACCTATACAATTTTCATCTTATGGTTTCATTCTATCCTCCTCATCTCTCTCTACTCCCTCTCTCTATTGCTCCTGTTTTATAATTCCTGTGCTCGGGTGTTATATCTCCTGTCATCGCCACTGGTGTTTTTTTTCTCTTTTTCACAGTTTAGCAACACAGTTGTTTTGAGAATTATGGCCGTGAAACTGGAATTCAGAGTGGTTAACAACACTGGACTGGAGATTAACCAAGGCGAAGCCTCCTTCATCACAGCCATGAACTTGGCTGTACAAGTCAATTTGGCTAATCAGGCATTGGAAATCCTCTATGACATTACAGAGTTGCCACAATATGGCGAGCTCCAGCGTTTGCACTCAAATGGCGATTGGAAATCAACAACCTCTTTCTCTCAGAGTCTTCTAAAGAAGAAACGGATCCGATATGTCAGTACTGTCCATGGCCTTCAGAGTCATTACAACATCTCTGATTGCTTCAAATCTGAAATCACGATTGGTGCCATGGCTACGAAGGAGGTTGTATTCCCAATCATAGTTCGATGTATCCACTTTAAGATCACACGAAGCAAAATGGAGGTCAATGGTGTTCTGAGTACGGCGGTCACACCTGAAAACCTTCATGTGATTTCTAAGGGTGTCAGACTCAATGAGAGTGACCTTTACTTTAGGATGCTAACTCTACCAAAGAAAGGGAAGCTGTACCTGAATAACAGAGTCCTGAAAAGGAGGTCTACCTTCAGCCAACAGAACGTTACAGATGGCTTGGTGAAGTACGAGCTGTTCAACAGGTTACACTACGGTACAAGAGACACGTGTAGCTATCAGGTGTTTTCTAGACACGCAAACTCAACAACGTACGACTTCAGAATCAACATTAAAGCCGAGTTGACAGTCATCACAGTTTTGAACAAAGGCCTTTCAGTCCTGGAAGGAGGAAGTAAAGTCATCAACAAAGATATTCTGTTCACTCACACAACTGGTAACTTGGAGGTTCAATACTGTGTCACTATGAGCCCCAGACATGGTCAGTTAAGGAGGATCAACCTCTCCAACTCCACTTCCATCAACAACAACATTGTGATGTTCACAAACCAGGATATTATTGAGGAAAGGATCATGTACGTTCACGATGACAGCGAGACCAAGCAGGATTCCTTTTCATTTCAAATCATGGTCAACAAACCCCACAAGCACATTAACAAGAAGGAGGACAGAAATACAGGCGAACACATGTTTAATATTTCTGTGCAGCTTGTCAATGACCAGAGACCTGTCAGGGTTGTGGATAAAGTTTTCCATGTTGCTCGCTATGGGCAGAGGTTGGTCACGTTGAATGACCTTCGCTACCAGGATGATGACTTGGACTTTGATGAGAGTTGGTTGGTGTACACGCGGAGGGGAATTCCCATGGGCGAGCTGGTACTGGCCAGTGATCCAAGCCACAAGCTGTACGAGTTCACACAGCGGGACCTCGAGCAGGTAAGGATAATTCATCTTGAAGAGTTCTTGGTAATCCTGTAGAATACAGCCTATAATGTAGAATGAAGCCTTCAGATATTTCTGTGTTATTATGTCAGCGACCCTTGTGGGATCCTCAATATCTGACCAATCCAAATATTAGGGGTGGGACAAATTTTTGATACTGTCCTCACTCATGTGACTCAATTATTGAATTGCTGGTGTCAGGTATCAATGATTTAATAAAAATAAGGGAATCTAAACAAGTTTCCCTTTAAATTTGACTCACTGTGTCACTACTTTATGACTCGTCACTGTGGGGCTTATGACATGAATGAGGGTAATTCGAACCCAGGTTCAGTTACAAAAGACAGCATTATAATGTCACACAGGTGAAAAAAGTTACGATGTATTATCGAGGTCAAACTGCAGTGCATAAATACATGAATGCTGCATTTTTAGGGCCATTATGCATTTTTCAGTTAATCAGTTATTGTGATTGTCTTGCAATAAAGTATATCAATTACAGCAGAATCACTGTATTGTGATTCTATCGTTATGGTTGGCTACTTAATGTATCATATCATATATCTTGAGTTACCCAGGGATTCCCTGTCTGACAAAAATAAACATTGATAAAACCTCTAGAAAGACTGAACGTTTATGCTGAACATAAAAATGTAAAAAATACCATCCTCTTATATCGCTTTAAATACATTAATTCTATATAAATTCTTGTAAGGAGTTAAAAGATAACAACCCATAGTCAAGTCAAGATGCATGAACGTAGGGCGGCTTCTTCGGTGGCGGTGTATGAATGGATTAGTTACTTCTGATGAATGATACTACATAGCAACAACTGCCATCAGTGTGTGAAAGGGTATTAATGGGTAGATGTGACATGCAGTGTAAAAGCGCTTTGAGTAGTCAGAAGACTAGAAAAGCGGTAAAGCCATTTACCATTTTACCATGCGTAGAAGGAAAAGTGGGCATGCCTCTGGGCGTATCTGTTTTTAAAAGTTGCAAAAGTTAAAGGATGCAGTACCTCTAGTACCAATGGTGCAAAGGAGTGAATAGAGTGGGTTTTAGATACCATGAAAACCCTACAACCACTTTAAAACTGCAAATTAAGGTGCCTTACATGTCTTTATACCCTGTTGTACTTTAAGATAAGTGGTGGTGTTTCTTAAGTTTTTAAATATTTCTTCTTCATGCTTGCTGATGCTCCTCTCTTTGTCTCTCAGAAAAGGGTGTTGTTTGTCCACAGAGGAGTGAGTTTTGGGCGATTTGTCCTTTTCATATCAGATGGGAAACATTACGTGTCAACACTGATGGAGGTGATTATATCGTTTTCAAACTTGAAATTTTTATTTGTTGTTTTTATCTGTAGCTATATTGGAGTTAAATTGCCTATCCTTTCTGTTTATTTTTTCCCTTGTAAATGAATGATGATGTGAAATTCTATAAAGACAAGGCCGCATGAACATAAAATTGCTTAAACAAATAGTTGAAAGAAAAGCTAATTCTCTATGTATAAAATATACAGTGTGAGCAAACAATGTCAATTATTATTTTTACAGTTTTTCTGTATTCATTGTTAAATGTTTATTTTCCTTTAATCAGTGCATAGAGTATTTTTCTTCCTTTAAAATGTCTTCCAATGAAAGATATTAATCATGTTTAGTGGTAAAAAGGTAAGCCGTTAAATGTATCATACACTGACTGCTGCTATATACTATTTATTCCTGTTCAATTGTTTAATCCACTGGCTTGTATAGGTGATTGCCCAGGATCCTTACCTTCACACTGAGAACAACACGGGCCTTACTGTCCAGAAAGGGGGGCTTATAACCTTGACCTCAGCCAACCTCAGCGTCTTCAGCAACCTTGACATCCGAGACCTGCAGGAAGTGACATTTGAGGTCTTCCTTCCACCTAAACATGGTGTGCTCTTCTTCAAAGATGAAGATCTTGAGAGTGCTGCAGCAACAGATTCAATTACGATATTCACCCAGCGAGATTTGGCAGAAGGGCTTCTGGTGTATCAACATGATGGCAGCCAAATGTTATCAGATCATTTTAATGTAACTGCAAGAGCAAAGGAGAAGAGCACAGAGAGGCGACCTGAGAGAGGGAAGAGGGAGGTGCATCTTGACATTGGGGTGCTGGTCAAAATCTACCTGGAGAGTCACCAAAGGCCGCCAACGGTCATCAGTAACCATCCATTGCTGGTGACTGAGGGAAAGAATATCTCCATAAGCAGGGAGAACTTAGAGGTAACAATGACCATAACTTATCACTTGACTCATTGATAACTATACCATATAATCATTTTACAACACATTTTTTACAGAATACATTTGTGTAATATACTCTTATTTTTCCCCAAAACTATTTACAAAAATCTACTGTTTTGTTTGAACAGGTGGTTCATGAGGATAGCCAGCCCCCACAGATATTTTTTTCCGTTCAAAGTCCTCCCACCGAGGGTTTCCTCCAGAGGTCTGCCCCCAACCGCAAGCAACAAACCTACAAGGGCGAACAGCAGCACTTTTATCAAGTAAAGCCAACAGCCAAAATGACATCCCACCTATTTAAGGTTTAGTGCTCCATAGGTGAGACAGGCAAATGCCCCACCCTAAACCCAGCTACCCAAGATCTTTTCCTCTCTTTAATTTGTTGCTTGGCAGGTATTGTTCAAAGGCTTTATCTGCTGGTGCTGGATACACGATGAAAGGCTTTAAAAATCTATTTTCTTGATCTGCGACTTAGCCATGATTCCTACAGAAACACCAGATGTTCTGGTGTTAGCGGGTAGTCAGTCTTTTGTCACATGTCCCTCCCCTGCATATTTTTGTTCACTCTGAACTTTGATGTACCATACTTAAACTTCAAGTTGTCAAAGTATTCAAACAGAAACAGCCTTTGATGGGTTTATCTTCTCTGTTCCTCACTGCAGAACATCAGAGAGCAGCAAACAAACTCTTTTACTCAGGAGGATCTCAACCAGGGATTGATTATCTACCACCATCAGGCTGCAGGAAGCGCCAACGACTCTGTTCTTTTGGAAGCGACCAACGGGGTGACAAAGGTCGGACCCATCAGGCTCGAGATTGATATCATACCTATCATGCTTCCTCTGCAGGTAACAAATGGATTTTTTTCAGAGCACAATTAACAAGAAAAAAGGCAAAAAACTGCTGGAAAGGGTTAAAAGTAATTTTACCAACTTAACCAGGCCAATCAGTCCATTATTTTTTGTTCCTCATTTCTGCAGGTATCTGACTTAACCCTTGATGAGGGGTCGTCTCTGCCACTGACCTCAGATGCCATCAAGGTCACCAATCATCACTTCTCAGGGATGAACTTCCTGTACCAGGTCATTTTTCCACCGCGACACGGACACTTGGAGCACAGCCGGATCCCGGGAATGCCCATCACTGCCTTCACTCACACTGAGGTTTGACTGTGCAAGACAAACATAAGGAAACAAATGAAATTCTGGAGTGGACTTGTTCTCATTCAATGGGTAATTAGGAAGACATAAGGAGTCTTAAAGAGTGATTCAATAAAGGTTTGTTTAGTAGCCATGCCAATTTCTCAGAGCAGCATTTTGTTGCGACAGTAACCATGTAAGGTTTTTAGTTTTGGTTGCTTTGTTATAGCATTTTAACATCAGACTAATTGGCCGTAGAATTAACCTCTGCTGGAATCTTGTCCGCCCTCACTTCTGTTTCCAGGTGGAAAGAGAGTACATATCCTATATTCATGATGGCAGCGAGACGCAGAGAGACAACTTTACCATTGTAGCCAATCAGACGGAAATCAGGAAGCACAGTCTGCCCTGCACTGTTCACATCCACGTCACACCTGTCAATGATGAGACTCCTGTTGTTACAACCAACAAAGGTCTGAAGGTGGGAAGAGATTATGTGCATCCAGAGAATCATGAGTATTTTCTGACCAAAGGCTGGAGTCTCAATGTGTAACTTTTCTTAGTAAAGACAGGCTTAATGGATAATGTATGACTACAATGTTGATGAAAATGATACACAACAGCAAACAGATGAAATGTAAGTTGTGACTTTTGATGAGAAAAATGAAATATGAGAAAAAAAAACTGACTGATGTTAACTCACATGAGTATCATGATGCATGGGTATCCTTCAATACTGTACGTTAAATCAGACGTTTGTTGGAATGACCTTTTTTTCCTCAGGTGTGGATGGCTTCAGTGACAGAGATCACCCCTGAGGAACTTGGTGCAGAGGACGCAGACACTCCACCGGAGATGCTAGAGTTCATCATCACCCCACCCAGCAACGGCCACCTGGCCCTAAAGAGCGCCCCCTCAAGACCGATCCTGAACTTTACTCAGAATCACATTCACAATGGACAACTGGTGTTTGTGCACAGCGGTGAGAGTGTGGATATTTGTGGTATGTGATGTGACCCAATCTTGATGTCCATACTTACAGACTCAAGGACTTTCCTGCCTTGCTTAATGAGTTCCTACAGACCTTCCTAAGGGAATATCCCACAGATCATAGCATTGTGATGTTAAACATGGGGTACCCTGAGGAAACCAAGAAATAAAAGAAATAGAAAAGCATTAACACAAAAATGACTGGCACTTTAGTTAAGAAAACTAATTAGTAAAGAAACACTGCATTAAAAAGGATTTAAGATGGAACATTTAAAAACTCAGAAAATCAGAGGAATGCAAGAACCAACTTTATAACAAAGCTGGTTTATTCATCGTACAGTCAAATGAACCAGGAATAAAGAAAGATAAAACCCATTGCTTTCCTGATTCTGATCTATTCTTGTGTAGGTGCTTTGTCGGGTGGATTTCAATTTCAGGTGAACGATGGTGTGAACTTCGCCCCTCGTCAGATCTTCAGCACAACCGCCCACTCTCTGGTCCTTACCCTGCAGAGAAATCGTCAGATGGAGGTGTTACCAGGTATCACTTTTCAAAAGAGTGGTGCCACGAAACTCTTGACTCTAAAAGTCAGCCAAGTAAATGTATTGATTTTTAGGTGATGTTACTAAGGAGCTATTTCTGTGATCAAAGGCAATATCTACAAGGTGTTTTCAAATCCAAACTGGTGTTTTTTATGAACCAGCATGTGATGAAAGTGTTGAACAGTTTTTTAGATTTATCTCTCTTCAGATAAAGGTAGAGTAAGATTTTCTGGCACAACTTCACCAACTACTAAGGTGCATGAAGAGTAAAAGGCTTGAAGAGGTCAAAAAGCCTCAGCAACACATATATTATAAAGATCAACTTTATCAATTTTATGAGACCGACGCGTTTTGGCTTGTGGCCTTGGATGACCTTGATGAAGGCCACAAGCTATTCAAATGCATTGCAGCTTGACAACAATTGTACTCGTTGGCAACACAATTCTAAGCAACTTAGCAATTTGGCATGTGGTGATAAAGTATTGACAATATTATCTCTTGACTTTACAGAACACCGTGTCATAATGTTGTATAAAGAATCTACTTCCACATTTTAATATATTAAAGGTTTTACAAAACAGCAATGTACTTTTCCTATTGGCAAAAAAAATGATTCCCACAAGGCTGCATCCTGACATTTTGCATTATGGTTCCATCATGACACCGTCCTATGAGACAGAAGCATGTTTTTGAAAGCTTCTCCTCTCACTTTTTAGGTTCTGTGACCCCAATATCTGAGCAGGAGCTGAAGGCCGTAACTAATGATGTCATCGACATCAGGAGAAACCGCTCCGTGGTGTTTGCAGTGACAGCTCCTCCTAAACTCGGTCGCCTGGTTCAACGTTTGCCCGACAACTCTTCACTAAACATTTCCGTTTTTACACAAAGCATGGTACAGATTTGTGTGTCTTTGAGCATTGCATTTTGTGGTTGGGCTTTGCAATATCATTAAATCTTTTGTTTTTAATTTTTCCTTCTCACTCCTTATTTCCTTGTCTCTGTCTTTCAGTTGAATGATGGCGTAATCTTCTATGATCAGAACAAGCCACAGTTGGTGGGATGGTCAGCTGCAGACTCCTTCTCTTTCACTGTGTCCTCTCCTCCTGCTTTCCTTCCTCCACACACCTTCAGCATCTTAATCTCCTACCAGGCCAACGAACATCAAGACGACTCTAAATACAAGACCAGACTACTCAACAATGCAGGTACTGTTTGGCTGTTTGTTCCAAAAATGTTCCTCTTAGTACAAAAAGAAAGAAACTCATGAAAATGGGAACTACCCGATTCTTCCTCAGTCCACTCAGGTGTTTGTTTCCATCATTCAGGTGTTGTGGTGGCTGAGGGAGGCAGGGTGATGATTGACAGGTCGAAACTTGATGCCTCCAATCTCCTTGGCAAAGTTCCAGAGTCCTATCGGAAAGACCACGCCATTATGTACCGTGTGATTTCCCTGCCCCGCCATGGGGCCCTGTCAATAAGAGGACACAACCTCACCAGGTATTTGGGTCCTTCATCCGTGTCTCCATTAATGAACTGAAAATGAAATTCAAAATGAGTCATACTAAGTTCGGGGACAAATATATTATTTGAACACAATAACACAGACAAGGCCATGGAACTAGCATAAGAAAATACTTCCTTATTATTATTGTCATATATTGTAAAGTTCCTTAGAAAGACAAACACATGAGTCCAATACTTGTTGAGAGGAATTGTCATATCTTCCTGGTAAAAGGACTTTTCTGGAAAGTCTTAAAATGAGGCATCCAGAATTTTATAAATCCCACAATTCAATTTGTAGCTGATAGTCAGCAAGTATTGGACTCATGTGTTTGTCTGACTTTCTACTTATTCATCGATGTGTTTTTGTACTTTTGAAAACGTGCAAGTAACCAAGTAATAATAATAATACATTCGTCCTTTTATCATTGTGTTTTTCTCAGGAATAAACCAGATTTCTCTCAGGTCACCCTAAACAAGTTTGGTATCACTTACATCCACGATGACTCAGAGACAACAAGCGACAGCTTCACCTTCCGTGCCTGGGTGGCTCCTTTGGATCTCTCCTCTTCCTCTTTATCCTCTTTATCTACATTTTCCTCTTCTTCCTCCTCCTCTTTATACCATCCCCATTCAGCATCATCATCCTCCCTTTCGTCATTAGACATTGTTTCCCAGCACCGTATCAAGGATAGCCTGGCAGTGACGGAGACCTTTAAAATCACGGTGACACCGGTCAACGATCAGCCGCCACTCCTCAGAAGCAGAAACCCCAGTATGAAGGTCGTAGTGGGAGAGAGAGTCGTTCTTGGACCGGACAATCTGCAGGTGGGCGAGTTTGAAAAGAGCAGGTGCAGCTGATACACTTGATTACTTTTATGCAAAGTGCCATTGGAACAAAAATTGTACTTGCTTTCTAAATTGTGCTTTTGTTTTAGAAGCCACAATAGTTTTTAAACTATTTCAAATGATCCATGGGGACTATATAGCAGACTACGAAGTTTTATTTTACAAATATTTATATCGTTCTTTGATCATTGAAAATACAGGGCAGTCATGAGAATCCTCATCATCTCCAGAATTCCTCCAAAAGATTTTTACTTGAAGCATGTTCAGATTTTTAGCTTGAAGCTAAATCTGAATCTGGTGTTAAGTAATAACAGGGGGTAGATTTAAAGTTTTTTTTTCTATCAAACTCTTATTAAAAGAGTAATCAATCTTTATTTGTATAGCGCCAATTCATAACAAATGTTTTCATGAGACACTTTACAAAAGCTATGGACGATCTTTGTTATAACTCATTTAACTTCTAGCAACACTACCTGAAGAGGACTGGCATGTCTGTCACCAATCATTAGGGAGACTTCTAACACACACACTTTCCTGTCAATTAACATGACCAGGTTGAGGATCATGACACCCCTCCAGAGGAGCTGCACTACCTTGTGATCAGTAAGCCCAACAACGGCTACCTGACGCTGGGAGAGAGACCCGAGCCAGTGACCTCTTTCACCCAGTATGATGTCAACCATAACCGGCTACACTTTATACAGCAGGTGAGGAGGCAGTCCACTGATGGGGATGTGACTGCAGTTATTTTTTTCTTTTTACAAATGTGTCTGCATTAAGATGACAATTTGAAGCCCCTATGCACATAATTTATTTTTCAGTATAGAACTGCATAACTAAGCATTGTTATTAAATTGCAAAAGTTATGTTTGTGAAATGTATTTCATATTGCACAATTGATTGTATTGCAAGAAGAAACCTGAATCACATTGTGCACTGAAACTGCCAGAAGGGGTCACCAAAGCCAACAAATGTTAACTCTTACTAATTGAGGGGCTGTGGGCAGGGATAGTTAACCTCTTTACATAAAAGGCATCAGATTTTATTTCATTCATTTTCCTGATTTTCAGCTATCCATTATTTACCAAACTTTAATTTTAATTTTCATTCTTGGTTTACTCCAAATAAATTTGCACAGATTAAGAAGCTGCTCGCCTTGTCTTACTTTTTTTCTTCTGAAGTTTCATTGCTGTATTAATATGCAGCTGAGAGAGGGGGCTGTTTACAGTTTTGAGTGACATGCCCGCTGCACACAAGATGATTATTTATCATTGATATTTATAATCTTGTTCTTGCCTCGGTCTCGCCCTGCCTTGGTCTTGGTGGTCTTGGCTTGGCCTCGAACCCTAAATGTCTTGGTCTTGTCTCTGTCTATGGGCACTCTGGTCTCGGGTTTGTCTTGGTCTCAGTGTGGTCTTGACTACAACACTAGGCTGTGTTCCTCGTGAACCCCATGGGTTCGGTGGCGTCCTCGTCCCTTTGCTGCATGTCGCCCCCCACCCTCTCCTCCCAGCGTTGCCTGTCTCTCTTAAGTTGTCCTATCTAATAGAGGCAAAACACTAAATATAAAAATTAAAATAAAGGGTCCCTGAGCTTTGTATAAGTACTACCCTTTGAGCAAGGACCTTGTATGGAGTGAAATTGGAGAATGTATCTTTTGTTTCTTCTATCCTTTCTTTGTTTTCTCTGCCAGGGTGAGCCCTCAGCCGGTGTTTTCTACTTCAATGTAACCGACGGTCATCATCGTCCACTTTACAAACTCTTTAGTCTGGAGGTGATAAAGCCCTCTGTCTTCATGGTGAACAACACTGGACTATCATTGGTTCAAGGCAAGACTGCTGTGATCCTGACAACCAACCAGTTTGCGGCTCAAACCAACGGTCGCAGCCGGGCCAACATCACCTACACGGTCACAGCACACCCTCGCCATGGACGTATCGCTATTAACGACCGGGAAGTGACTACCTTCTGGCACGAGGACCTGATGTTTGGCCGTGTAGTCTATCATATGACTGAACTCAGCGAATCAGAGGACAGCTTCCAAGTCTTAGTGTCAGCATCGTCTCACGGTGTTGATTATGGAAATGTAACAGCACACATGAAGGTAACTGTGCAGCCTCTGATCCACCTGAGGGAGCAGGTTAGAGTGCCCAGTGGTGTCGCTGTGAAACTGGGGAAAGCCATGATGGATGCCTCTGAGCTGGCAAGGATCAGTCGAGCTGACCCTGTTTTTGAGATTTTATCTCGACCAAAACATGGAAAATTAGTCAAGGTAAAACTGTTTATAAACTCTTTGAAAAGCACACCTTCCCTGAACAGGAACATTTTAGCATGAGTCAGCTTGTAAATAACTCTGACTGAACTGCTTTTATTTTGTCTTCTTTAAAGAGTAGCTCAGAGCCATTACTTCCAGTATTGTGCTTTGCAACTATAGTTATCTCTAATTGTGATGTAAATTTGTGTGTTAATGTTTGCAGATCACCTATGACCCCAACCAACCATCAGAGGTCCTGAAGTCATTTACCTTCAGAGATGTGGTGCAAGGCCGGGTCGCCATTGAAGAGACTCTGAGTGACAGTGACAACCAGCCCCATGGGAACCAATCCGTCCTCACCACAGCTCGAGGCCACACCCCCGCCACACCTCTGAATGATTCTTTCACATTTCTCCTGAAGGCAGGAAATGTTCAACCAGCAAAGGGTGAGCTTCACTTCACCATCTTTCCCCACCACCAAATGCATCACGGTCCGAGTGTTTCAAACAAAGCAGGAAGTGTAAATCATGAACACACAAACAGTTTCCTATCTCATAATAAGACCACTCCCACAGAGGGGAGAGGAGTTGGACAAGAGGAGCCAACAACGCAAGGCAGGGTCAGGGTGGGTGTGTCACCTCGCATTTTGTCATCCAAGAACCAAAACAGGACTCAGCACAAGCAGAGAAATCACAACCGATGGGGGAACCACACACGCAGTGAGAGTAATGGAAATCGATCAGGGAATAGTGCAGAGGGAGCAGGAGGGGGTCACAGTCCTGCCCCACAACCCAAAACTCCTTCTCTCACACACAAACATGGTCCAGCAGACCCCCCTGACACCCAACCAGTACACGTCGAGGTCCTTCCTCGCCCCTCCTCTGACCCTCTCCTCATTATCCTTCCACTTTTGGCCTGTTTGCTCCTCATCGTTATCCTAATCGTTTTGATTCTGGTGTTCCGAAAACGCAAGGAGAAACAGGCCCGACTTCGGCTCCTCCAGCAGCTCGCTGCGGGCACACAGCTCACAGAGGAAAGCCCTTACCTGGGTCGGGCCGAGAGAAGTGCGGCTATGCCCTCAGTGGTGGTCACTCCACTAGGCTCTGCAAGCTGCCCTACCTCCCCCAGGGTACCCATAACCCCAAGAAGAAGGAGTCTGGCCCCTGGGATGACATTCTGGGGGCCCTTTGATGCTGAAGGAGCAGGTGATGATGGGAATATTGTAGGTGATAACAGTAAAGAAAGGTATATACCTCTTAGAGCAGCAGTACCAGCTGTCCAGGCAGGATATAAGACATCTTTGGGAACAGGGTCCTCTACTCCAACTCTTAAACGCTACCAGTACTGGGTTTAATAGACGCATTTCAAGGAAAAACTGTGCCTTAGAGATGTATTTTGGGCGAGAACTGTATAAATGGCATCTGTGCCTCTCCTTAGTCATCTGTGGCACATCGGACCAACCGTGACCTAGTTATAGAGGACAAAATGATGCTTCTTTCCTCTTTTTATTTTAGGGAATGCATGAATGCCATTATATCTGTCCTTTTACTAAACCAAGTTTAGCTGTTGAAATCTTAGTTGCTTTCACAATGTCATTAAAAACTAAGTCTCCATCAATAAGCTACCCAGATACCAAGGTGGAGTGAGGTACTATTTAATGTAAGCAGAATCCATTTGAACTGTATAGGCCGCAGGTTGTTGCTGCTTTTTCAAGGTATTTTTCATTTGTTACTAACTTGTAGCAATTCGTAACACAAGGGTAGTCAAAGACGGTTCAGTGTTTTGTCAGTGTACATTTTAATTTGTCTGATTCCTCATTAAACTGGTTATAACTTCTGTTGCTTTTGTATATATAGTTTTATATTGTCAGAACTGCTGCTGAACAAGAAAGTCAAGCATAAATGATTTTTATGTCCTTCACTGTCAGATTTATTGTAGCTTCATTTTAGCTTAGCGTATTTGTGAGTTAGTACAAGTTGTAATTGATAGCTCTCATTTATGATTTTGTAAAAGACAGAGTTGACATGTTGCTTCTTGAAAACCGTGAATTTCAGCTGTTCTATCATAGTGACTGTTTTCTATGTGACTGAAGAAACTGCAAGCTTTCAAGTCCATGCACACAAACGTATTTTATAGCAGTTGCTAAGTTACTGTTTCAGATGGTCCATGCAGTATTTATTTACATCTCCTTTTGCAATACAATTACATATGTAAATTACTCAGTACTTGGTTGCTTTCGTTTTTTTTGTCAATTTGACCCCATTGTGTCAGACTCTTTTTGCTATGCACCAGTAAAGATTTATTTTGAATAAAAGATATTTATAAAATCAAAGTTTTGCACTGTGAATTCACATTTAAAGCTGAGAAATATAACACATTTAATGGACTTTAAAAAAGACAGAAAAATAGAGTGTGACAATAACATAAATGTAGGTTTTATATGACATAAAAAATACACCTCAGCCAGCAGAGCCATTCAGTGAGCAAAGAGGGAAAAAGGCTTTCACAGGAACCAAAGCTGTGTCATTTTGTTCAGCTCTTGTAATTTTTCCACATGTGCTTTGACCCATATACTGTATTCCCCATAACATATACAACAACATATGATCATTTTTCTAAATTCAATTTTTCTTTGTTCCACATTCAAAGGGGTTTGGAAATCCTGTTCTCAATATAATTTAATTTGTTGACCACCCTAAAAGAACATGTGCCTTTGCATTGATAGATATCTCCAGTATTTTCTGGAGAATATGTTTATGGATTCAGAATATTGGCTTATGTACGATAGCCATGTATCGTCATTTACATTGTTTGAACAAACACCAATTAAAAAGAAAATGAAAGCAATGAGGAGAGAAGACAGAGGCTGGTCTAAATAATGAAGAGCCTGCCGAGTGTTGTAACCTGACCTGCAGTCTGTGAACTCTGGTGTCAGATATCAGGGACCGGGCTGATGCTGCTGCCAGAAGAAAAACAAGCGTGGAAAAGCCTTACACTGCAAACCCAAAGAATCCACAATTTATTGTGTATTTTGGATTAAGGATGAGTCTGTGTGTGATTGAAATAACTAATCTGACATAACATAACATGTATGCATGTTACACAGTTCTACACTGCAGACTGATAAGGCACAGTGACTTGACCAGATTTTATGTACATATCTTGCTCTGGGCAAATATGATCAGGGTGAATGAATAACCTTCTGGATTTACCATAGGTGGTCATAAATGCAAGTTTTTTGTGGAAGTATAAAAACAGATAAGGTGTCCAATGGAAGCCCGAAAGTTTCCCATGGGCTTCAATCTGATAGTGGTCAACATTGTTGTATATAACAACTCAAATTCAAAATATTGGAAATGACAAAGAAAACAGAGAAAGAGAACATGCACGTTATAATGAGAGAAAACTGACAACACAGATTTGACTAAACTTTATGATGATTTTATTTAGTGAAACGCTGTTCTTTATTAAAGTTTCATTGAGGTGAATAAAATGTTTCTTCAGAACACTGTTAACAACCTGACTGGTGGTTTATCCTACTACAAACCTACTTCAGGAATCCCAGGAAGAAAAAAAAACCTTGACATTATCAGAAATATTCTAAGTGAGCTGAAAACTGACATCACTTGGTATGGTAACCCGTTGTTAAGCATTCCATTGGTTATCTCAGTTACATACTGTATGGTACATTTTATGTCATGAGTGCACATTTGTTAGATTCAAACCTTCTTGATATGTGCTCTTCTTTATAGCTTTAACTGTTGATTAAACTCAGGCTCTTTGAGTCAGGCTCATAAACCATTGCAAGATGGTGTGTGTTGAAAGTCTATCCAGGATGCAAACTTTTAATTGAAAAAGTTTCCTAGCCCAGCGTCACACAATACATTGAAAAAAACTAAAAACAGTTCTGTGGGCGAATTCTGGTTGCTCTGTAACAAGGTTAGGACAATAAACCTACATGGTAAAGTAGCACGTTCACGCATCAAGAAGAGCAAAACCCTTTAAAGCCAACAAATAAAATGTTTCTAACTCTGATACTACCTCAAGTGGCAGTATCAAACTGCTAGACCACTTAAAAGAAGCTCAAAACATAAGCCCCTTTTACATTGATTGTCCAAGAACAGTTACCCCTCTGTTGCCTCACCATCAAAGTCAGTGTCAGATATAGTGGAATGAAGGCTTTACGCCACTAAGCCGGCATCAGAGGTAGTAACAGAGACGTACGTCAACGTAAAGCGTTGGAGTCATGATGGTAGAACAGGGGAGTGTGTGTGTGTGTGTGTGTGTGTGTGCTCACAGTGGTTGGTTATACAGTATATCGTGTCTCTTGTATTCCTGCCTCTGAGTAAAATCCCACACTGGCACATGGATTTTATGCTGTTGCAAGATTCAATGTAAAACTACTCAATGCCATGTGACGGCAGAGCTTTGTTACTGCTGTGGAACCTCAATGTAAAAAAGGCCTACAGACTCTGTTGTCTTTAAAGGTATAATATGCGACATCCGAGTAGATTTCCAGTAGATGTTGCCTTATAGCGTCAGTCTCTCAAAACAAAACAAAGCTGTCCCTCAGTGCACCCCCCCCCTCTGTCCTTCAGTGTTCTGACGGATTGCAGCTGTTTCTGTGACCGATCTCTAATCAGATATGCAGAGCAAAGTTGATGCGGTTCTTATATCTTTGAAGTATTTTTTTTAACCGAAGTCTTCGGAAATTTGGTTTGGAAAGTCAGTTAGATCTCCTTGAATTGAACTCTCTGCTTCTCTGCAATGAAACTCCGCCATTGTACCACAACACACAGCGGCCCTTAGTGGGCGGACCCGTTTCTCTTCCCTCAAGTGGTGGACAGGGAGGGTTCACTTCAAAGAAAATATGTTTGAGCCTCTGAGCAAAAAATAAAAACAAGCTGAAGCGCCATCCCGTCAGTATGAACAGTAAGAGATCAGAACAAGCCCAGAGGGAGTTTGTCTTTGTTCTTTTTTTTACTCACCGATTTATATAGTTAGGTTTTACTTTATATCTGTTGTCAATGTTTAAATGTCGCATATTTTACCTTTAAGACTGTCTGGCTTAATATAATAACATGAGAAGCTTACAAACTGTTGGTTTAAACTTTTAGATATGGGTTCAAAGCTCCAAAATTGCCTGTTACACGCTGAAGACGAGCGTATGCTCGAAACGTTCGTGTGGCAATTAAAATACAATTTTGGAGTGCTGTCCTAATCATTTTTCTTGTTTGAACGTTTTTCGGGATTCAACACCCAGTTGTTTTACATTGAAAGGGAGTTGAGTGTGTTTTCTCTATCATTATTTCAAAGCTGGCCAATGCCAGGAGTCATTTATTATTTTAAGTGCCTGTGCCCAGCGCCGTAACTCTGACCTCCCCAAAACGAGCCAAACAGACTGATTTGGACCTCAGATTTCAAACACTAAAGGCCTACAGCGACTCTAACAGAAGAGCTGCAGCAGTGCTTCTTAAACCAAGGAAACAATGGTTAAAACCATGAAATCAACAACTGAATGACACCTTATTGCTTCAAGGAAGGCAACTAAAACATAAAACACATAACACAAGGCTTAAAATTGATGTTACAGAAAAGCTGTGAAACTTTCAGGTTAGTGAGAGATGTAGGTCATTTTCCAACCTATAATGAACCAAACACCTAAACTGAATCAACAGAGTAGACTATGCCCACATTGCCTATTCATACATAAAGCATGCTATAATGTCCCATTAAAACAATACTGAAGAGGTCATTCAAGTAAAAAAACAGACACATACAAAGATGAGAAAAAAAACCATTCCATTTATGAAGTCATCTTTCACAATCATTCAAAGATCCAGTTTAAGTGATTTTGGGGGGTTTCGTCTCCAGGTTCAGGGTTACCCACATGAGGAGTTTTCACATGAGGAGTTCAGGCAGTGGAGGCACGACGGGATCTGGAGGGCCTGTGTCAGAGAATCCAGATGCAGCCTTGTCTTAGTGAGAGCAGCTGTTTTTAATATCATGGCAGTCCTGCTGAGTTTTAAGATGTGCCTGGATTGTCAGCAAAATCCCTGTTACTGGTACATTCATCAGAGCTGTCCAGATAATCCAAGAAGTTGTCCTTCCAAGTCAAATGGCCTCCATTTTTCAAGAGTGGTATTTTTTCTTTGTACTCTTGTACAGGTCCCAGGATCCATCAGATCAAATGGTTTTCTCCATTACTGGAGGACAGACAATCAATCATCCTTGCCCTGTCTTCAATCATCCGCTCAGTCTCCTCATGGCCTTTGTAATCTAACTTTACTGTTTTCTCTCTCTCTCTCTCCCTCTTCCTACTGGTCATCGTCATACCTCTGAAGGGTGTCCTCCAGCTTGGCTGTGATCTTCTGGAAGAAGCTGATCTGCTGACGGAGATGGTGCTGCATTTGCAAGCGGAAATCCCGTACACGTGTGCGGTGGAAGTGCTGTATCTCTGCCAGCGTGGCGCAGGAAATGATGTTGCAGCGGTCCTGGAGCTCGCCTTCCTTCTTCGGACAGTCTTTCACCTTGGTCAGTGCACCTGGAAAGAAGAGGGAAGAGGGACGGAAAGAGAAGAAGACTGTGAAAATTTGGCACGTAAACAAAGTATAAAGCCAAAGAAGGATTCTGGGATCTGTATGGGTAAGAATACAACATTACAGGAAAAGAAATAAAATGCAACCAACAACAACAATCATACTCAACAGTGTCATACAGTTTACACAGTTTATCCAGACAGACATAGTAATATGTTTCAAATCTGTTTGCAGATGTACACACTTTTTTTTCTATTCATTGTAATAACTTTATACAGGGATTTAAAACAGAATGTTGGTACCACTCTCTTGTCTGTCTGTCTGTTTGTCTGTAAATGAAGAAGCTACATCTTAAGAGGCCACTGAGTAGACGGAGCTCACCCAACCTTCAGTGAGGTGATCGGGCACTACTACCACCCGATGTCCCTGACGCCCAGTCACAACCATCGGACTGTGTCAGCCCCACAACCACCGCCGTCTTTATTCATGCACGGCCTGCTCCGACCTCCACCAGGAAGTGTGGACAACAGGAATGCGAGGAATACAAAGGAGAAATCCTTCCTGCATCTTATCCCATCTCCCACTATCCCATTTTTCTTTTGTAACATAAAAATGAGTAAGGTATTTTACCTGCTCTGTTGTAAAGTGTCTCACGATTGATAGCTTAAATAGGGAGAAAGCATCAACTTACTTCACTTGTATTTTGCTTTTTGGATGTATAAGTCAAATTTGATATAGCTTTTTTTATTGGTGAGCTTAAAAGGTGCATCCATGAAGTTTTAATTTATTTATTTACTTTGGATAAAGCCGGTCATTAAGCGGGGCTAGTTTTTAGCAAATCAAAGTCACAAAAATATGAGAGTGGCTAATCTTATCTAACTCTCGACAAGAAAACATATTAAAATGTCACATCTAAAATGTACATCATCTACCACAAGCTAAAGATGGGAAAGACTGAAAAGATGCTTTAAAAAAAGCAGAGATTGTAACAGCTAAGAATGTTCAAGAGATTGTATGTTGGAAAATGCTTATAATGACATTACCTATAGGTTCTGCAGGGCTTGCAGAACTACTTGTTCTTTGTCATCGTATTTCACTCTAATATCTGTCCAGCTATGAGTTTAGCTTAAAGCTAGCACAGCTTAAGGACTGTCAGACTCACTTTATCCAGAAGTTACAAAAAAAACTGAACCTCTAGAAGCACCTCTTAGGCTCACTTATATTAAACCGATATCAAATTTGATTAATAGGCTATACGTACAAAAACACAGTAATGTTATGCTTCCTTTTCTTATTCAAAGGACCAACATGTAAGATATCTACTGAATAAAATCATAAAATGACCTTCTTATATCATCAGACATTAAGGAGTGCTGGCTTCTCTGTCAACAATGCAGCAACCAGTATGTCTTCGTTCTAAGTTAAGATTTTGGTACAGAATGGTCTGTATTTGTTTTTGTCCAGAGAAGTGGCCGGTTTAAAGGCACCCCCACACTCCATTTTGGACGCCCCTCGGCTTGCCAGGCAAACGGCAAACCAACGGGTGTTGCCGCAACGGAATCGAGCAAGCAAACTGGTTCTGATAAAACTGATTCTACCCGACTTAAAAAGCCTCAGCATTTTTCTTATAAGCTCCGAGACCAGAAACGTACTAAAACTAGGATAACTATTGGAGATGCTTTTGAAAAGTGGAGAGAGGTTAAAGGCTGATGCAGAACTGGCTAAACACTGAAGCTTCCTTGTCCGCAAAATGGCAACCTGTGTGTGCATTGACTCTAGGGAAGAGGGGGCGGGGGGAGACAGCTCTCTCCAATGTTTTGAATTTGGACTACCCCATTTTAAACGCTAGGTGTCAGAGTTGCTACACATTGCTACTTTAAGCTAACGTCCTCTTTTCCGTAGCTTATTTAACAGACATGAGAGTGGTACCATAACTCTCATTTCAAAAGGAGTCAAATTCAAACAGCAGAAAAACTCATTTACCATAAAACAAATGAGAGGATAATTTCCCCATTTTAACTCTTCATTATGCCAAATAAAAGAAGATAGTGGAACAGCCGCTTTCCCTTTAGGTAACATTGGTACAAAAGATTGCAAGGGAGAAAGTCCAGCCAAATCTCTAAGCTGACCATGACATTATTTCATTCTAGAGAAATAAGCTTGTTGAATACTTTTCCAGGTTTCCATTCAGCTTCTCAACGCCCAGTAGTGACTCAAGTGTCTAGTTTATTGTGACTAATCTTTTAAGGGGGAAATGTTACCGTTTAGACTAACATGACCCATGAAGGCTGATTAAGAGGAACTTGAGTTAAGGCTCCCTAATATGGAAGCATTTAACTGACAAGCTGGCTATAAAATTGGACAACTACTTCGTCATCCTCCTCTCATTAGTCTCTCTTCCTAGATTTTACCCACTTCTCTCACACACACTTATCACACTGTTCCTGCAGCAAGCTAACAAACCAATATGAACTTGGACTTCGCTCTCTTTGCTGCCAAGGCGATTAAAAAGCTTTAATCTGAACTCTTGTACTGTTGGTGGGAAACTTGTTCAACTCCTTAGTTATTTGGGCTCCTTCTCACATACACACACGTTCACCCCCTACCCCCTTCTTCCTCCTTCCCTTCGACTGGCTGTATCACCAGGAGGAAGAAGGAAAAGAGGGAGAAGAAAAGAGGAGGAGGGGAGACTAATCCTGAGACCGCTCCATTTTGCATTCCTACAGTCCCAGGGCAACACAGGACAAGAGGCCCAGGAATCTCCACACATTCAAATCAGATGTAGCCTTTGGACCTCACAGACAAAAACCACAAAGTCAGAGAATACTGTAAGGGGACATCTAGGTCAACAGATCCGTCCAGTCACAGATCCATGCATGTTTTTCTAGCTAATCTGTGCTGCCATGTTGTCATGTTTTTGTAATTTGGAAGGTATTTGAGAAATGTTTGGCGCCATATGAGGTAGATTTGTGACATGTAGACCTTGAGAGAAAGGAATGGAAGTGTATGTCTCTAAAATGTGGGGTTAATGCTTGCCTGCTACTTGAAAAGAGTGTAATGCCGCAGTAAGATGGGAAAAAAAAACCTCAAGTCCAAATGTTCATGCTCTCATTCAAACACATCCCACCAGCATTCTCTCATTAGAGTCCTTTACTAAATTGCCTGTTTATGGAAACTTTGACTCAGTAGCTTTCTTTGTCAAAGGTTGTTATTTCACAACTCTGACAATAGTGCAGACTCTGCATTATGGCGTGGTGGTCATGGATATTACTCAGCAGATGAAACAACAGTGCTTCCTATGACAGCAGTGATGGTTCATTCAGGGTCTGTTCTTGCTTATAACGTTCAGCCAGGACTGATGACATGATCTAAAACATGCGGATTAGTTTTATGAACTCTGAGTCAGTGGCTCTCCTTGTATAATTCAACATGTTTGTCAGTTAGTTTGTAATTTAAGAAGTTCAGGCAGCAGTAAATAAAATTAAGTAGAAGTGAAGCCACTCATAAGAATGCAGTGTACATCAAATAATTTGTGTTTATTCAGAGCACAGTCTGTAATTTAAAAAAATAAAACTGATATTTCTACTTTTAACATCAATCTAAGTTGTTTCCTCTTGAAGTATTGCTATGGCTTCAAAAGCCATGCTAAACAGAGAACGACTGCTTTGCATGATACCCTATGAAAGTAGAAATGATGAGATCATCCTTTGACAATACTTTCAACTTCGCTAAAATCTTTTAAGTAAAGTTTTGGGTAAAACTGACCTTCATTACATGGCAGCAATTTTCCTCAAACACTATGCTCGAGACGGGAAGCTCAAATTATGTTACGCTAGGCTACTGTTCCAAAATGTTAGTCATATAAAAGTAGGAAAATGACTAATCCTCATTTCAATGCTTTTTGGTTTTCAGCATCTGAAAAGACAAAGTTTATCAAAAATTCAGACGGACATGAGGCCATTTTCAAGTAAAAACAACATATTTGATCATTTGTTAGCTATCATCAGACAACAGCTTATGTTAGCACACAGCCACTTTCTTGCTAATACTGTTAGCTAGGAAGTTATGCTTTTTAATTCTACCATACAGCACTATTAAAAGGTAATGATAGCATTCAACTAGTAGTTGACAGTAATGTTAGCTAAGAGGCAGCTAGCATTAGCTGTTCTCTGATGGTAACTAATCAGATCACCAAATTGTTTTTACATAACAAAACTGTAATGGTGAAATGATAATGATTGTTAGACACTTTTAATTCATACAACTTACAACCTACAACTACATTACTAATATATATTTTAGTGTGTTTTTGAATTTACAACAATGAGCATGTTGTCAGAAGAAAATGGCCGCTATGTGAATATGGTGAATTTGAGGGTTTAGAGACATTTTTAAGTTATGATAAGCTAAGAAGGCGCCAGTTGCTCCATTCCCGGACGTCACCCACTCTCTTTCTGATTTCCTAATTGGTCCACAAAGTAGGAAAATCACTTTGTATCAACTTCACAAATTTGAAAACAATCTAAACTTCAGTTCATGATTTGAAACTTAAATAGTAGAATCTGTAACCTGTGGCGTATTAGAAGTGAGGGACACATAAAAAGTTGTTAAGAAATTAAGGCTCTTTCTGAGACAGAAAACCAAGTGTTACTTGTCAGTCACAAAGTAGGTGAAGTCCTGTCAGTTACCCAGACTATTGGGATTCAGTCGGTGTTTCCATTGTCGGAGCTGTGATTGTATCTAGAGAACAGAACTCAGTGCACTACAGAAACAGTTCCTCTTAGTTTGGCAAACGCCAAGACTTTACGTGCCAGCAGCAACTCCCTCCTCCCAACCTGCGGGGAAATAACAAGGCAACTCCTCTGCAAGTCCTTTGTACATGGCTGTGTGAGTGTGTGTGTTTCTGTGTTTGTGTTTTCCAGTGAGCCAGTACAGGCTCTCGCAGTACTCAGACTGATACAATGGACTGGCCATGGGTTTCAGTTTTCAACCCAGATTGACGCTGCAGTTCAGTAAATGAAAACAGATGTTGACACAGTCAGAATCTGGACCTCTGTGTATTGTCTGCCTTTATTACATTGACATGATTAAAAGATATAGAGGCGGAAGGCTAGATTTCTTTTGGAAAGATTATTGATTATTTGAAGTAAAAAATAAATAAACCTTCTGTTGCAGAAGAAGCCATACAGCCTACAGCATGGAAACTGAGAAGAAAAATGGCCTTGTGTTGTTACGATTCCTCCCCGGATTCATCCCTCCGCCCTGAAGAAGCATCAACGAACAAGAGTCCAGACTATTATGACCTACCTGCTCTCCTTGAAGCCAATACTTGACTTGCTGTGCTGTGTCTTGCATCGATTACTTGCATGTTACAGTACTTGAAATAATGTTTGAGATTTAATGTATCTTCTATCACTTTCTCTTTTCACAAACTTCTGCTGCTAAATCACATCAGTGCACAATGAATTTTCCAGGCCATGACCAGACAGCTTCACCACTAGCTTCCTCGGAAAAAAACAAAAAACAAACCTCCAGAAGACAATTGGCGTTCACATTAAAGGGACCTTAATGGTGTCATTTGACTATTCATCTACACAAAATTTAGCCACTTGGGGCTGTATTCTTTACTTAGGATGCCTTAATGGTTTAATGGAAAAAAACATTTTTTGCAAGATGCAAGCTAAAAGTTCAGGCAGAAATATCACTAAGAAAAAACAGAAGATAACCCTGACTTAGGCTCAACATACCACCCTAACCCATAAATTCCAGCTTCATAGCACAACCTTATGTTCTGCATTTTCCTCTAAAAGACTGAATGGAAACTTTGGCATACAATGAGTTTAGACACCCCTTCAAACAAGACACACACACACTCACCTTTCTGTACATGGATGATGTCAGGAAAATTGGCCAGGTGTCCTCTGTAGATGTCCAGCAGGTCAGAAATAGGATCCAGGTCCTGGCGCGGCTGCTCAGCAAAATACTCTCCTATGGCCTCGTACGCCTCACCAGTGTCTGCGATGGCTTTGTTCAGGCCTACTGAGTACGCCTGCTGGTCTATTTCAAAAGCCTGCGCAAGAAGTTTGAAGGACTGTCCAACCTTTTGGTACTCTTTTTTGAACCCTATCGCCTGTTTGCGAGCAAACTCGTTGATGGTTGCGTTCACGATGACACTGTTCTCGTCCATTGTCTTTGTGAAAGTCTTGAAGCCTTCAATCTTGCTCTCAACTTCCTGGAGGTCAAGTAGAACAGGGGGCGTACTAAAGAAAACAAATCAAAAAAACTTTTATTAGAGACCTTCAGGCTTTTTTTCAAAAGTTCTTTTTGTTTTTATATTGCAGCATTACATCATCTTTAATACCCAAACATGTTAGTGCAATTTATTCCTCTGTTCTACTTATCTCATCCTCACTATCAGACACTCCCTATGATGAAAGATTTCAGTTACAGCACACTGGAACAAGGAGGCTGATAACAGTGTCATGCTTGAGGGCAAATATGCTCCCCTGGTACTCTAATCCACTATAAAGTGGTTGGAGCAAATAACTGACAAACAATACCACGTCTAACCCATCACTATACTAAGTGTGATTTACACCCCTTTGACATACTATAGACAACATATATGTCAACATATATGTCAACATATATGTCAACATATATGTCATATAGGCCCAGAGAATTACTATCCCAATTGCTCCTGTTATGTTGTCCATCCCCTGTGCATCATAACATTTGTGTGTACCATTGTGGGAAGTGCTGCTATTTGTGGTCGGGTGTATTTTCTTTCACTAAACATGCCGTAACTTGTACTGCACCAACAGCTAGTGATTGCTTATTTTGTTTTTTTTAGAATACCTTTTACGATCTCAAGAGATGGAGCTGGAATCCGATATGTCTAGTGGCACATTAAAGATGTACTGCAATTGGTAGTAGTAATGTCAAAAGAGTAATGACAGCAATAGTTTTTTCATATTGGGAGGGTAAGGACCACGCCCAATGAAAAACCCAATGTTTGCAAACCCAGCCTTCTGCTCTCTATTCTCTTCTTGGATATGTATCTATAAGCCTCTTCTTCAGTAGATGTCTTCTTGTATGACTATTGAATGCTTTTGCAATGCAGTGACTCTAGAAATAAACTTGGCTTAAGTCCACTTAACTCTTTGAAACGGTTGTTATTTGATTTCCCATTGTCAAAAAACTCAGGATGCCACAAAGTACCTTGTACTTTTTTTGGATCAACATGTATGATGTTTTTAAGGCATGATTAGCTAACACTAAAAGGTTGAGAAAAAACAATGCAAACTCTTGATTGGTCTGAAACAACTGTCACTAGATTCTGGCAAACCAAGACACCATGCACAAGCAAATGCAATAGCACATCAATAGCATCTACATTTTTTTTCTTTAAATTAACCAGATTTAAAAAATTCAAAAAATCACAGACATCCCTCTGTTACTGTGTTAGAGTTGCTGTAATATGAAGTCACTGCAGTTCCATGCTGTTTCAATATAATTCAGATAAGAATCCTCCAACATTGATGGGCTATTGTTAACAGGAGCAACACAGGTCAAAGGTACTTGGTAACAAAAATGTGTCAGACGCTGGAACATGCAGAGGGAATGAGGCTTCAGAGCAGTGAAACATGTTGACAACTCTATTGGAGCTCTTGAAAATATCAGCAATTGACATTCCACAGCAACCTTCAGGAGACTTCAGCTGTTACACTGTGAGAAGGAAAAACATCTGTACACACTGAATGATTCAAATCTATTCAAACCCACTGCATAACCATAAAGCATTTTCCTACCTAATGGTGAGGAAGAAATTGGCACCGACCAGATCATCCCTCTCTGCCTTCCTCTTGCCCTGTTTCCAGGCCTTCTCATCAGCCCCGCATGTTAGGAAATGCTGGAAAACATCACAGTGTGCCAGCACTGGGTGGCTGATCATATGGTTCATCCACCACATTAGTCCTTTTCTCCGCTTTGAAATGAAGTCCTCCTCAAAGCGACCGGTGGCCTGCTTCTCTGGCAGGTGGGGTACTGAGATGACCGGGAAACGCTCCACAAGACGAGCATACAGCCAGTCGAAGTGTTTATACCTACAGGGATGATCATGGGAGGGAGACAAGTTAAAAGATTTATGGAGACATTTTGAGTTGATGAGAAGAGAGAAGGTTTGGTAAATTAGAGTGAGAGATTCAGGTCCTTGAAATGCAAGGGAATAAGAGTTGGTTTGAAATTCCAGAACCCATGACAGATAAACAAGACAAAGGGTGCAGAGGGAGCCTCAAAGAGAAAGGAGGAGATTCCTAAGGACTCTAGAGGGTGAAAGGCCACAGTCAGCTCTGGTTTTGCTTTTATGTTGGAACAATTGTGGCCACAGGAAAAAAACAAAAAAGTGTGTTTCTGTGTATTGGTTCTTGGGGATACAGTAAAGAAATAAGCCCAATTTGGAAACCCCAGAGAGGGAAGAAGAGAAGAAAAGAGAAGAAGTAATGCCTGTACCTGCGGTTAACTTGTATATTAGTGTGCGTTGGGGTCAAGCCATAGGACATGTAGCTCTTCATGCCTTTAAACTTGGTCTGCTTGGTCGGGTCGTCAATGGTACAAGTGAAAGGATACGGATCCTCCTGCCACTCTGGCCCATGCTTCCCCATCACCACACAGATCCTGTCCCCATCCTTCACAAAAGCAGATGCCTCCCCAAGAAGGAAAGCTTCCCCGCCAGACTTGACGAAGGTGGAAAACCTGTTGAGGTTCCTCCCCACGGTCCCTGAGCTCTTTGCATGATGCTGCTGCTGCTGGGTGCTTTCACGCCGCCCTGGCAAAGAGGTGGTCACTGGGTACAAGGGGGGCGTGCTGCCGAAACTCTGGGGGGCATCGGTGGCAGGAGAGCTGTCATCCCAGTCGTCGTCCCAGTCATCATCACTGCCATGACTGGTGTGGAAGCTTCCTCCCCCACTGCCACCACTCCCAGCCCCAAGTCCTTTCTGAGACTGGGTGTCAGAGGAGGTGTTGGAGGTGTGGGTTGGCGTCAGGGCTTTGGACTTGGGTGAGGAGAGCCCGTTGTTGTTGTTGTTGGAGGTGATATGGTCCCTGATAATCTCCACATAGGAGGCAGGGAAGAGACCAACCTCCCCCCTGCTGTTCTCCCCCTCCAGCCAGCCCTCCAGTTCCTCCTCGTTGAAAAGAGTCACCATCTCATTCTCTGTTATGGAGATCTCCCCTGGGTTTTCTGAGTGGAAGTCGTACAACACTCTGGCCTTCAACGCCATGATTTAAATTCTAATATTGCCCGTGTCTTTCTCTGTGTCCTGCAATTCGCTGCAAAGTTGCCTCAACTTGCTTTACTCCACGGATTACACCTTTAAAATCTTTCTTAAAATTGGAATGAGATTATGATCACACAGCGGTACCAAGTGGCTTATTTGTTTACCTTTCTTAACCCAAAACAGACTTGTATGCGAGATACATGCATTAAAGAACAAGAACAGAATCACACTGGGTTATATCCGACACCCACCTCCTCTCTCCGCTCCTCTGTACGGGTTCAAATATCATTTGTTTCCATGCAGAACTTAATCCTAGTCGGAAAATGCAAAGAAAGTAAATCCTTTGAGCATAATGCTTTCAAAGGCAAGATGCAGACCAAAGTTTAAAGTTGTCGAACTTTTCCAGGGGTTTGTAGCTGCTTTATTCCTCCAGATAAGGGCCGGGGGGGGAAAGTCCTTTTTTTCTTCGTCTCCCCGAGATGCTTGTAAGTTAAAGGCACGGTAGGCACCAGTCTTAACACGTAGAGGACTGGCTGACTAACGGAGGGTGGAGCCAGAAGCAAGTTCAGTCAAGTCACCGATTTCATAGATGGAAAAAACATTTCACCTCATTTTAAAAGCTCCGTTATTAGGCTTATTTAGGCTATTGGATTTTATTATCCTGTTCTCTGTATATGACTAAACTTTCTTTCTGGAATCCCTTCTGGCAACATTTTTAATTTAAAAACAAACAAATAAATAAGTAAAATTAAGTAGGCATAAATGTCTCCTGTCATCTACAATTTTTTTTTGAATAGGCCTATAGACTTTTTTTTGTTTTTTGTTTTTTTGTAAGGCGCGGTTTCACCATAGACTGTAAATATTACGGGTTTCACAGGTTTCACACAGTTGCTGCGTCAAACTGCTGTTTCCGGTAATGTGGCCAAACAGCCTACAAACGAAGTCACAGTTCACAATTTAAAGCACATTTGTAGTTTCTTGGAATTTCACGAAACTTGTGAAAATAATTAGCTCAAAGACTGACCGAAAAGATTTTGCAGTAGGATGCTAACTGAATGTAGGCTGCAATGTATCTGCTATTTTTTGCATTTTGAGACAAAAGCTCGTCATTTCAGAGTGGAATTCTTTTCTAACGAGTCCAAGGTAGGAATGGTGACAATATAATATAATATATTATAATATAAAATGCCCTTTAAAAAAGCTTGTTTATCCTTCATCCTGCGTTAATGCACCATGGCCACTAGAGGTCAGTGTTTTATCACAGAGAAAGTAAACAACAATTCCCCCTCCTGTCCATCTGCTGGCAGTAAGAAGTCGTAAAGGAAGTTCAGTTTTGTAAAACTGATAAATCACAAAATATTTTAGCTTATGAAAGACTAGGAGTGACAAGAAGAAAAATAAATCGAACTTGAATTGCTGTATTAAATGTCTTTGTTGGTTAATTTACAGATTTCATTAAAATGTTTTTCATTAGCCAAAAAGTTTGGCAAAATATAGTAGCCTACATGGTGGTTTTTGATCAATTTAGATCAAGTGATATCCATACAGAAACGTTTTTTCACTTCAAAACATCTAACTTATATGGATGGTAGACTATGTGCCAATGGAAATGATTAATACATTGGTTCATTTCAAAGATATTCTTGCTTTTTCAGTTTAGTTCATTCAGCTCATTTTTTTTCTTCCAGTCAACCCCAGTCTTCGCAGTTTGGTCAGCCGCTTCATCCCTTCCGCCTCAGACAGCATCTTCAACTATTCTGGTCAACCCCATTCTTCAGTTAGGTCAGCTTTCATCCCATCAGCCTCAGATGTCATCATCAACCATCTTCTTATCAACCCCATTCTTCACAGCTCAATCAGCTTCTTCATCCAATACGCCCAGACGACATCATCGACTCACACCTCCACCACCAATGTCTGGACTCTATGGGAGACATCGTCGAACACCCCATCTCCCTGTAGAGTTCAAGGGCCAAAGATTCTCTGACAATAATTCAATATCACATTATGTAAAATAAATAGGCTACCTATCTTTGATTCATTTACTCTCCTGATTGAACTGTGTTTACTAGCACCTGTAGAGCATAATGTATTGGTTTGACCAAACATTTGATT
Organism: Tautogolabrus adspersus; assembly: GCA_020745685.1. Lineage (NCBI taxonomy): Eukaryota > Metazoa > Chordata > Actinopteri > Labriformes > Labridae > Tautogolabrus > Tautogolabrus adspersus. Next base: position 10,308,713 of record CM036549.1, on the reverse strand, counting down.
ATTTGTTTGTATATACTTAGTTGAATGCACTGGCACCTTGAATGATAAAGACACTGACACATTATGCCCACTGCTGCCAACAGGCAATGGATAAAAACATTAAAGCACAGATCAAAAGAAAAAGGCAAAAACAGAACTGCTGTCCATTGTGTTAAAGTGATCGATAGTGCTTACTGAATCGGAAGGTTATATAACACACTAATTGTACTTAATAGAAAATCGCACATATGAAGCACCTGATAAACAAAGCCACTGTACAATACAGACTGTACAATTAAGCTTACTCCAGATATAATACTGAAAGGTTGTTGATTTTTTTGTCATACAAATTCTTCATAATCTTTTTTCCTTCTGATCACCATTACTGCAACTCGAGTCTACAAAGAAGTTTCTCTATACTGTGTCCAGTGGATTTCTCCTCGTCGCTCTGAAAGATCTGTGCAATAGTTCTGCTGAAAGAATAGCAACCTCGTACCAGTTTCTTTCATATGGGACTATTTTCTTTTCAGGGTTCAGTTTTATGCTTGGAAATATACGGTATTTATTGTGTTGTTCTATGTCCTGCAGACCACAGTTGCACAATAAACCACCTAAAACTTTATTGGGTAAGGAAGGCTTCTTTCATTGCTAAAAGCAAATGGATAGCCTGGAATATCAAACCCTATTTTTGTCCTTCTCTTTAACACTTCCATGATGGATGGCCACCAGAAGTATTCCTGTCATCACCCTACCTCTTTCGACATTCAGCAACTATTCTTTGTCTTTGTGTTTACTCCAGTGTTTTATTCATACTTCAGAACAGATTTATTTTCCCATTTCCACTAAATACTGGTCAATTAAAAAACCATGAACACAAATGACATAAAAAGTGAGAAACCCTAACATGTTTACATCGCAAAAGACATTGTATTAAGAGCTCGATCTCCTTTTCCTATAGATGTTTAAATAAAAACTGAATTGAATATTAAAACACACAAAGCATCAAATGTAACAATTTATTATCCAAATATCAATACAAAGTATTTGCAAATGTAAAAACGTGAAACATTGTGCATGTTACGTAAAGCCCTGTGAAGAGTGCAGACATAAGCAACAGAGCAGGACTCCCAATACATCTGTGGAGTTGGTTTTAGCCCCTGGATGACTTCCAAGGATGTTTCGCAGCTATCTGGAGTCTTCTTGCGTCTGTTTTGAAACCTAAAATCAGCAGTCAGCTTGCTTGTCTGGATAATGTAAAGTGGAATCACACTCCCCTGAGGTTGTTAATAACATGACAAACGACTTTCCATTAATCACAGACTTAAAAGAGTAAACTGGGAGAGACATGACTCTTATGTGCACATGGATCATTTCAATGCTTTGGGCTCAGACTGAGCACTGGGAGATGGTGGTGGTGTTGTTTGGAGGGGGAGGGGGCAGGGGTTAAAAGGTCAAGACTCAGGCTCCAAGCGAGGCAGGACGGGGAGGATGAGGTTCCCGAATGAGGAGTCCTGAGTAATGAAGAAGCCTGATGAGTGTGTGTGCGCATGCTGAAAGAGAAGAAAGTCAGGACAAATATTGTGTTACCATTTGTTAAAATGGAGCTTGTATTGGACAATCTGTACCGTACTTCTCTCCTAAACAAACATTGACAGAACTCCATTCAAACTGGTGCCTGGAATTAAACTAGTATTCAATCAAACATGACTTATGATACAAAATAGTCAAAAGCACCTTTCAGATTGCGGGTTCTGTTACAGCGCCGTAACGATGTTCCGCCGTCCTTACTCCATTGTACTTACACATTGCATCCGTAAAGTGTGTGAATTCATTCTGCATTACAGCACTGAAGAAGCGTGAGAGGCACGGCATGTGAGCACACAGCAGGAGCTCCACATACACAAACACAATCAGATATGCACACACACACACACAGCGCTGTCCTGTCTTGGTGGCTCTGACTTTGCGCATAGCCACAGTCTTCCCTCTGTCTCACCTATGAATCCTGTTACTACCTTCAATGGCAGATCAGGGGAGTAGCAACTTTGCCCAACCATTCTGCATCCGTGTATTATTGTACCCGAAGCCTAACAGGGCATAGGTACTGTTGTTATTTGAAATATTTTCATATTACTTTATGGTGACAAGAGAGTGTTCTGTTCACCAGCTGACTATAATTATTTTATACAAGTACCAGGCTCTTACAGCTGCAAATATAATACCCTGTTTTTTTTATTTATTTGGATGATGTAAGACTATATATTAATATATGTTTTGATTGGTCAAGAGTTCACACATGATAGCAGCATAATTGATAATGTCTTTATACTTTAAAAAAGGTAAACAATATTTTAGATCATAAATTGTATACAAATATGAGATAAGAAAAATATCAGTGTAAGTGGCGACCTATCTTATCCCCATCATTTAGGGCAGGCCATTTGTACAAGCGAATGGGCCAACGCCCATAAGGCCCAGTCATAACGCCTCGCCTGACTGATGGTTCAAGACCCGGTACGGACCAAGTAGGGGAATTGGACCTGTAGCTGGAGAGGTACCAGTTACCTTAACAAGCACTGCCCTTGAGCAAAGGGCACCTAGGCCCCCTATTCTGACATTGCTCCAATAATGCAGGTCTCCAGGTTCTGTTTGTGCTTTCTTGTCTATGTGTGTATGCACAGTGTCCCACAATAACAAAATGAAAAGTCAAAATTAAATAAAAATGTAAAAAAAATGCAATGTTTTTTTATCAGTCTCACCTGCAGAGCAGCTTTCTGCTGGGCAGCAATGTGTTGCTGTTCTGCGTTATCTCTGAACTCCTTTAGATTCGGCCTGGACAGAGAGATGCTACAAGTGAACGGGAATGAGAGAGCAAGGAGAATCAAGAGTTTTCAATGTAACTATGCCCTTAATGATATGCTTATACTATAACTATACAACGTTACTGGTAAATCCCCCCCTAAAAAAACAGTTCCTCAACGCTTTTGACTTAGGGAAAACTCATGTTACACTCAATGACTTTACATGATCCCTACCTGGCTCCAGGAGTTTTCATGGTCTGACTCTGCAACAGCCGTCTCTTCTCCTTCTCTATCTCAGCCAGGATTGCCACTCGAGCCTTGGTGGGGAAGGCTAGATAACAGAGGGGAAGAAACAGATATTCAAAGGAAGAAAAGTGGTGGAACAATATGTATCAGCTAACATCACTTCAGATTATTTCATAAAACATTTTGAGTAGACAAAATAATTCCAATTACAAATGGTATATAAGATGAAAAGAAACATCTGCATTGTGCTGTTTGAATTTAAAACATAAAACTTCTGCTAAAGAGGTAAACATCAAGGTAGTACTGAATGTCATATTATCCAATAAATGCCTTCTAAAGCAGAAAAGATATGATTTTGATTATTTTTTTAACCTGTTTGACACCCTGTTTTAATATCTGTGGATTTCTTTAAGCACTTGGTATGACGTACTGAAGTTTTTAGCTCTCAGGTGAGATGAGAGGTCGTTTTTCTTTTTGAAAGGAATTTCATTGAAAAAAAAAAATTCAACAATTTTACATACATCCTCGAGGGGAACCCATTGTCAAAATCATGCTTTCAGGGAGTCCAGCTTTCGTAACACTGCTAAAGAAAAAGAACCACATACAAGTACCTTTGGCCCAAAGATAAAGGAAATTACCTTGCCCTGGGGGATTACTAGCCATGGCAGTGGAGGCAGCAGACGAACCTCAGAATAATAAATACAGTTTTCAATTGTTTAGCTTAAGTTCTGTGTTTCCTTTAGCCTAGCTTATGTTGCACTGGTGGATACAAACAGATAAAAGTTCCCCCGAATGATAAGTGAAACTTGAAATGGACCTGGATGGATTACACGGAATTTATGGAACTGTTTTACACTACTGTAACGGTAACTGAAAGTTTAAAATGCCGATAAAATCCTTTATGTACGGCTGATGAGTCGCATATTGACTCTTCAAGCTGTTCACAGCCGGTGTTTTCAGTCGGTTACGTTAGGTAGGAGAAACGACGAAGAGGTCTCACTCTGCGGCTGTTTCCAGTAACAAAAAAACGTAAATTCGATTGAGAGCTTTACACCAAAGACCGAATAATAGGCTCCAGCTATTTTACAACCAACTTGAATAGTATCAAATACAAATAGGGGAGATACATTTAGCTCTTTTTTCAGTATATGATACTAATCATGAAATCCGGAAATTAACAACGGTTAGTAGTTTCATAAACAGTTAGGTAGTGTTCTTAATACTAGTGTGTCTGTTAATAGACGATCTTTAGCGTTTCATTCGCTTATTTTTATCACATGACAGACATGTTTACTACCGGGTTCGTGTGGTTTAACTTCCGGAGCTGCGCAGTTGGAGTCAGCTGACAGATGTGACCAACTAGCGGGTGTAACATCCAAACTGAGGAGACCTGAACCGAAGAAAAATCCCCTTTCTGTGTCAACTAACGGATTTGGCCGCGGAGAATCGGGGAGCCGTTACCTCCGAAACCCGGCCGCGTGTTTCCACCTCCTGTAGGATGAGTGTCGGCGCTCCGAAAGGCCTGGCCAGCTCGGGGCAGAAGCCCATCGCGGAGATCATTCACCCGCTTTCCGCCGCTGAGGAGCCCTTCTCCGCCAGCGTCGGAGGGGATAAGGTGGGTCTGCTGGGGTCCACTAAATATGGTTTGTAAACATCCATGGGACGGAGAGAAACTTAACACTACACACGAACCCGCGTCCAGCTTTGTACAAGTGTTGCAATCCTTCAATCAAGAAACTAGTAGCAACCTGATGGACGTTTAAGGTAGAACATTGCAAAAACAGCAATAAACGCATAATGAGGTCGCCGCTAAGTGCTTTTGGTTGAAACCGAGGTTTACGCCCTACATCTGAAGGTTAGACTTTAGTCTGAACCGTTTGAGTTTGTCACCAAATCAGTATTGGATGGAAAATCAATTTCAGAGTCAGCAACTGTCTCGTAGCTTGCAAAATATTAGAGAGAGACGTACGTCTTCCTCAATACAAAACTTACTTTCAATGCACACAAATGCACATCTGGTCAGTATGTGTGTCGTGTTTTACACCATGTACACTTCAGTTTACACACCAGACTCCAGTTAAAACATCAGCCACGGTGGAGGCTACTGTGTAAACAACGATAGACCTGGCAAACAAATCAGAAAGCCAGCTGTTTGTAGGTAACATGCTTATCAACCCTTTGGTTTGGTTTTGCAGTTAATTATTGCCATGAAGCTGCTTGATATGCACCTTTGCAGCACTGCTGCTTTAAATGTGAATGTTATTTGCTTTTCATTTAATTTTCATACATAAATATCCAGAGCCAATGGTGAAAGTCCACAGATCATAAAAATGTGAAACACAAAGTTTACTCCAAACCAAATTTCCACTTGGAGATCAAAAAAGTATGTGTTGTTCTTCTTCTGGATCTAGATCAACGTGTAGATACATGGCAACTTTACAGTATAGTTTATTTTCACTTTTGCTTTCATCATAAGTACCAATATGTTTATAAGAATGAAAGGATCTTACCATGTTTATTCCAAGAAGTGAGAAAAGAATTACTGCTGTATAAACGTATACATTTGTTAATTTAAAGCCATTAATATATTTGGGTATCCCCACCTATTTTGCTATAAATAAATCTGTTATTTAGGCTGGTATCTTTAAAAATAAAAAAAACATTATTTCAGCAATATTGTCCTGAACATTTGCTGAACATACTGCTCAAGCAACAATTGGATTCTCATCCCATCAGCTTTGTATTGAATATAGAATACCTCATTGTAAACAGCTATATCGTGTAATGGACCGACTGTAAAGCGTACTTAGTTTCCTAACACAAAAAAAAAAAGAATTTGTTCATGACTTATCATATTTGACTGTGTTCCAAAATAGGAACAATACTGTGGTTTTGGGAATGCCTATCAGTGTTTGAATGCAATATGTCTAATTAAAAATGGCTGACTTCCTGTTAGTCGCTTTGGTTTCAGCATCCTGGTGTTCTGCGTGCTGGTTTACTGTCAGTCATAGCTTACCGAGGCACTTGGTAAAACTGTGAGCCAAGATTGATTGTGTCATATTTAGTAAAGCTAAGGTGTTTTTAAAAATAAGTCAAAATTCACATTATTGAACATTACATTTACACATCTCACTATTATGCCCCCCACACACACACAATTACTAACAGTCTGATAGATCTGTGTTGTGGTGGCCTGGTTGTTCATTCACAGTGATATAATGATGCAACACTAAGCAATTAAATGTGCAGGTTAGCACCAGAGTGTAAAAAAACCCCCACTTACAACCTCAGCAGGCTGCCTGTCTCATTCTGAATGTGTGTGTGTAAAAGTAGCAAAAGGAGATAATGGTGTGGAGAAGATGTGTGTCTGGGTCAGTGAGGGCAGTTCCAGAGTGTTTTTGTAGGAGTGAGAAAGGAGAGAGAGGAGTATCACTTTCTTTCATTTCAGAGAAAAAGTGTGTGTGGCAGAAAAAGTGATTAAAGTTGAACATTAGCTTCTCTGCTTCTCCGCAGCATGCACCTTAACCTGTTCACCCGGAAGAAAGCAGTCACTTCCTCAAGTTTTGATAACAGGTGTTTTCAGGAGTTTGCTCAGTTGGGTAAATCAAATTTGGCAGTATGAATGTTGATGACGAGAGATTCAGTTAGTAGTTTTATTTTGTTGATAAAGCCCTGATCCATGGAACCATGGATTCAAAGTCTATTTTTGAATGAGTACATACTTCAGGATCTACTCCAGTCATCTGTGAGACTGGCTGAATTTCTTGCTGCTCCATTTGGCATTCTACTGAGTTAAAGAGCTAGCCTTAGCACTTGGCAGGGAGTGACTGATTACCCCCAAAAAAATGTTTTGGAAGTTATGAATCAATTTAAAATCTCAGAAGATAAGAATCTCGATTTTTACAAAAAACATTTTTTTTCCCACTTCTACATTTAACATTCTGTTGCTGCAGTACCCTTTTTTCATTAATGGGATCTTATTAGTCCTTCTCAATGCAGTAATACATAAAAGTGGAATAATAATTAATATCGGAAAATCCAACACTCTTTTCTCTAATAATGACATTTTTACAACCTAAAAACGGCTGTCTTTTGATTTAAAGAGATGCTTTACACAACCCCCACTTTTGTCCAGTGATTTGTTTTGTATAGGTTCTCTGATTATTTGTGCTGTGTTATGATGGAGCCTGAGAGGGCATTTGATGTTTGCTCTTGACTTGATGCCTTAACAAAATCGAGTGTTAGGAAAAGTCCAGCAGCATGTATTTTGAGCCTGTGAATGAGCGTCAGTATATAAACACATTTTCAACAGTTTAATAGCAACTTATTCCCTAGAAAAGTGATGCTGTGTTTTAGAAATGCAATGTACCTTAATAACTGAATGTACATTTTCTTCTGTCAACCTACAGATGCAATACCTCGCCTTTGTTTCCCAACAGTGGGTGTCTTTTCTTTTTTCTTTTTTTTTTAAGGCGGTGAAAATGTGTCTGCGGTCCACAGATGCTCCACTTCTCTCCCCTCATCCATCATTCAATTAGAAAAACGAGAGCAGTGTCAGATGATGTAGGGTGTGTACGCAGCAGCAGCCTGAATAAGAGCCCCTTTGACAGAGAGAAACAACGGCGGCACCATCAGCATCGATCCAACAGCTCTTTGTTTACAGCTTTTCCCATTGCAGCTTCTGAATTTGATGTCACTGTTGTCTCCTTTCGCAGGAAGCCGGGCTGACCAATGGCACGCCAGTTGAAACGTCAAGTCCTGCCTCCGCATCCTCGCTCTTCAACAGGCTGCAGCTGGACGATGACCTGGAAGCAGATGGCCGGGAGCACTACGCCCTGACAGAAACCCGCGACCTTTTTGTCACAGTCGACGACCCAAAGAAGCACGTCTCCACCATGGAGACCTACATCACCTACAGGGTCTCCACAAAGGTCTGCCATTGGCTGGTGTCATAGTAACACTGCTTACCTTAATGCCTTAACCTTGAAACCTTACAACTTTTGTAGTGGTTGTTTATCATGTTTTAAGCCCTCCTTCTCATCATTTATATTTTGATATCACTACTAACCACTTTTCAAAGCAAACAGTTAATATCTCTGCACTATTTTGAGGTAATTAATCGTCTTTCTCCTATTAGTTGTTTATTATTTTGAGCTTCTCTGCTGGTTTTTAAACTCCTTTGTGATGTGTTTAATGAAAATTGTATATCCAAATGCCAAGAGCAGGCTGATGTACAGCAATATTTAATGTAGACATCTTCTTTTTTTATGTGTAATGTTCTTAAATATCCATTGCTGCTTGAATCAGAATCAGAATCAGAATCAGCTTTATTGGCCAGGTATGTTTAACACACCTAACAAAGTTAGTTCCTCAATAGGGGACTGTGGAAACACAGGCTGTTGGAACTTTTCCTTGCACACAAAATTCACAAAATTCTTTTGCGATAGTCCCACTGATTAACAGTTTTGAACAGTAACGACAACGCACCAAATGCCATTGTTCCAGCTGATATTATTATTCATTTTTTCCCCATTTTTATTTCAGCTCAGACTAAAGTCCAGCATGACTAACCTGTTAGCTCTAAACGTGGATTCATGCAGCACCACCTACAATGTCGCGGCCTTTAGGCAAAGACTGTGGAGGATGAACCTGTAAGGAAAACACTTCTCACTTAATCTTCCCATAAAAGATTTATGCTCTAGTGAGGAGATGGATTCAGTTCATTTTGTTCAGGTGGAATCTAAGTTCCATCCTTCAAATCTCTCTGCCAGTAAACAGAGCAGGATGATGTCAGGGTCATCACTCTGCCTGACCTAGCTTAATTTGTTCTGACTTTCAGGAAGGGATCATAGCTCTACAGGCCTGCCCATGCTTTAATGAAAGAAACCGATTAAGAGGTTGATGCTGCCTGAAGTCGACTGGCGTCATGACAACAGTTGCTATGTGCACTGTGGTGCTTAAGCTCAGAGGCCCTAAACAAATATCGCAGGCTGAAATGAACATAAAGTGTTAATTGAGGGCATGTGGGGGGTGTCCTTTAACACTCTGTTGTCAGGGACGGACTGTGTGTGAGTGAGTGGGTGGCTGTGTGTGCACTGTCAGCTTTATTTCAAGGTCAGTAAGCATGCACAGCACGAATTAGACTGCGAGTAAGTATTTAAATAATATTTTCTGCTGGGTCACACAACGAATGTCTTTCTTTTTCCTCAGACCACTCGAATAGAGTTCGACCTGCCGGAGTACTGTGTGCGACGGCGCTACCAGGACTTTGACTGGCTGAGGATCAAGCTGGAAGACAGTCAGCCAACCCACCTCATTCCTGTAGGTCAAACTAGCCACAACGTGAACTACTGTCCTGCTGTCCCTCCAGAAACCCTGGATTCACTCACACTGCTCTGCTTCCTCTCTTTCTTCATCTCTCATGGTCTTCAGCCACTGCCAGAGAAGTTTGTCATGAAAGGGGTGGTCGATCGTTTTTCGGAGGAGTTTGTTGAGACACGGATGAAAGCGCTGGACAAGTTCTTAAAGCGAGTTGCAGACCATCCCGTCCTCTCCTTTAACCCTCATCTCAACGCTTTCCTGTCCGCCAAGGTGAGCCAAAACAAGGGTGGATAGATCCCTTTTTCTCTTTTTTAGGAGACTCTTTTAGTTTTCTGAAAAAGTTCATGGCCACTTTTTTTAGGAACAGCAACAGTTTAATAATTTATTGATGCAGTGTTTCACATCGGTCAGCTTTTCATTTTGGCACTGGCTGTGTGATGCAAACAACAGCTTTTGCTTAAGGGAGGGTCATGGGGTTTTTTTCGCAACAAAATTGTTCAATACTTGTCACTAAGGACTTACTATGAAGGTTACCGTGGTGAAATACAAAACATTTTCTCAGCAGCAATCTGTCAGCACAAAGCAATGCCAGAAAATACAAAGCTTCTGCTTTGCTGCTTGTGTGTGAGTTTGTGTGTGTGTTCTCTGTATCTGCCATCACTCACAAATTTTGTCTCTAAGTACAGTAGCTGAGACACAAGACAAGACTTTATTGATCCCTGTGAGGAAATGAGGTCGCAGTAGCAGTAAAATAATAGCATTTGGAAAAAGAGAGTAGGACAAAATTCTACTTGAGCAGTATCGCAACATAAAAATGTGCGATAAAAATTCTTAAGCTAATCAAACAGCAAAATAATCAGTATTCATGTTCACTTAGTTGGTTTTAATAACTTTATTCTAACATTGGTTACTTCATGTTAGGATGTGCGTGACTTCATGTTGTCACTGTGTTTCTGCAGGACTTGAACAAGCGCCAGGGTCTGGCCCTGCTGACCAAGGTGGGCGAGTCAGTGAAGCACGTAGCTGGAGGGTACAAGCTACGGGCACGACCCGCTGAGTTCTGTGCCATGGGAGAATACCTGGACACCTTCAGTCAGAAACTGGGAACAATTGACCGCATCGCTCAGAGGATCCTCAAAGAGCAGTCAGGTATCAGGCCAGCAGGCTAGACTGATGATATAACATGTTGTTGTTTTATCATGGGAGGCATTACTTACTCTATTGGACAGTTTTCTTTCACAGAGTAATACATTACATTTGTCAGAGGACTGAGCTGGTTCAAAATTGGTAATAAAACAGTGAATTGAATGATTGTAATCCTACAGTAAAGTGAAGGATTTCCAAAATACTTTTAATATATAAGGAAACAATTTCAGTAAAAATGGTGCTTAAAGGAAGTATGAAGAAGACATATAGCAGTCAGGGAATCAATCAATTAGAACTACATGTATCCAACTTATTGAATGAACTTAAACGTACAGTATGTAAAATCCGCCGCTAGGGGGCTCTCACAATCAAAAAAATAACAAAAGATGACGTCGAGATTCGCAGGGTATTATGGGAGAAAACTAACAAACTATGTGTTGAATCAATACGAACGGGCGAAACCGACCTGAGAAAGACAATATGTGTACTGACGATGTATCCAAGTATGATTTACATGACGTTTTTTTATCACAGCAGCACATACAGCAACAGAACGGCAGCTTTCAGTAGCAGCTAGCGCTAGCTTATGTCGCGGTCTTTGACGTAACATCCGGTGTTTCCTTGACAACGATCAACATTTTGTCTGTCATGGCGGCTAATCATGGCGGCCGCCTACAAGACACGGCACGTTACAACTATAAAATTACGGATTTCTCTGGCTTTGATAACTTTTTGAATTGAAGTTAGATATTTTAAAGTAAACATTAGCATGCAATTCTACATACTGTACCTTTAAATGAACAAATTATACACATACACAACATTAAAAAGGACATATTATACCCCTTTTCCACCTTTTCAAACAGTCCCTGTGGTCTAAATGAAACATCTGTGCTGTGCTTTGGTCACAATATAACATGAATCAAGCACCAGAGGAGGTTTGTGACCGCGTATAAACCAGCTCTTTCAGAACGCTCCGTTTCGGTGTGTGTGTCTCTTTAAATGCAATGAGTTTTCCCTGGTAGACATCACTCCTTCGCTTTTTCATAATATGTCCCCTTTAAATGTTGTACACAGGAGAAAGAAAACAAACATTATTTTCATGAATTCTGTCTTTTCTCATTTAACAAATCTACTTTATTTTACATCGGGCTTTATTGTGTGGAAACGTTGTGTTTAACCCTTGGAAGCTCTTTCTCTGGCGGGTAATCTGAAGAGATGTCTCTATAGTTACTTCTTCAAAAAGTGTTTTTTTTAAAGGTTATTTTTTAATAATCAAATAAAGTATTTTTGCCTTTTATTTTTAATAAGACAGCTGAATATAGACAGGAAATGTGGGGAATGGTATGCACCAAAAAGTGTCAGGCCCGGGAGACTGTAGCCTCTGTATGTGGATGGCTGCTCTACTAAATGAGCTACATCCGCACCCCCAAAAATCTATTTCAGATGATATTAAGCAATGTTATGAAACAGTGGATGCAATACTGCCTCAAGTTTGAGTCTTCACTACACCTCTGTCAGAGGACCTACTTAATGGCAGTCATTTGTTTCTGCTTCATCAAGCTTGTGGTTAGCTCATATTACAAAAAGGTTAAGCTTTAAGCTGGATGGCTTACACTGGGTTTCATGAATGTATCTGCAGTATTGACCCTGTGAGGGTGGGAGTGATTAGTTTGGAGAAAAACCGACAAACCTATGGGCCTTGAGGTTGCACAGTTAATAAGTGCAGGCCTTGCTCATGCATGATAAGTGATCTGCTATGCAAAATGCTTTCTGCCACCATCTGTTCAGGTTTGACTTTTGTCGCAGTCTAAAAAAAGATCTGCAGTATAAATGAATGGTTTGGTTTCCACACTGGAGGAGATAAGATAGAAACTCTGGGAACTGTAGATAATAAAGAGCTGTGAGCTTACACTGAGAGTGAAACCAACCAATGCCATGCATGCCTGACTCCACAGCCTGGCGTTTAGCCATCATCCTCTCCCATGTGTAATTTACAAATATAGATGTTACAGTTGAACATGCCAATCCCTCTGTAGCGAAAAAGAGGAACCAGAGATTGTTTTTTCATTCCTGATGAGGCTTATGTTATTAGAGACTATTGTTTTCTCTAACTTGAAATGTACCATAGACACCATAGAGTGTACACAGGCCTCCTAGAAGTATGAAAAGTATATTTTTGTTTTCTATTTTTTGTAAGGAAGGCTTCAACTTTTCTTCAACTCTTGCATGACTTTTTTTGAAACATTGTTTTACTCTTCCACCCCACTAGAGTACCTGACAGAGCTACGTGAGTATGGCACCGTATACACCAGCTGGGCGGGGTCAGAGCAAGAACTGCAGCGCCCCCTGGAGGGCGTGGCCGGCTGCGTGTCAACGTGCTGCGGAGCTTTGGAGGAGCAGTGTGAGAACATGAGCCAGGACTTCCTGCCTGTACTCAGAGAGTACGTCCTCTACATCGAGTCCATGAAGGTGAGAAGAAGCAGGACTACGTTTGTCTTTGTTTGATGTTCTTAGAATGATACAGAACAGTTAGTCTATGTGGCTGGTACTTTGCCTCTGTTGTAAACCATGGTCTTGAAAACAACTTGACTTACATTACAATAAAGCAAATAAGATATTATTACTTATTTTAATTAAAAAAAAGTCTGATTTACTTTTCACACTCAAAAACACTGTATAGTTAAATATATTTTCATACTTATTTTGATTTGTGCAAGTGCAGAACAAAAACAATTTTTTTTTTTAAGATTTATTTTTGGACTTTTTGTGCCCTTATTGTGAAGGAAGGATAGATGACAGAGTCGGAAAATTAGGAATAGAGAGAGTAGGGAATGACATGCAGAAACCCGGAGGACAACAGCCACTCTACTTGGGGTGCACGCACTAACCACTAGACCACCGGTGCCACTATGATGTCAGTTTTGATCAAACTTGACTTTTACACAGCATTTATCCAATAAACTCTTATTTCTCTCATAAAAATCAAACGTTCAAATGAAAAAAAAATCTCTATCGCATTTATTCTGCTAGTGTGCAATTCATTTAGCAGACGCTTTTAACCAAAGCGACGAACATCAGAGAGTAAGAACAACACAAGAAGGAACAAGAGAGGAGCAAACAACGCCAGTAAATGCAAACAAACAGCTGATTGGACGCAGGTGCTGAAAGGCACTGAGACAGAGAACTTAAAAAAAAAAGAATTAAAGTTAATTTATCAACATCGACAGCTCTTGAGAGTTCTAATCAGCATCAAAAGCATCCTAAATATCCTCATCGATTTTTTTAGCTTTTCTTAAAGGTGCAAAGGGACTCTGCGGATCGAATAGCTATTGTACTTGTTCATCTAGTTTTGCACTGGAATGAAAGAACACAGATTGTGTAACACTGACAATAATGCTAAATGACAATATGCATTTAGAACATGACAACACTCAAATTCCTGAGGTTTTTATGGGAATTTCAATTTAGAGAATATACTAAAGCTCTCAGATGTACAGAAAGTAGAAAAAGTGCTTAATTGTTTGATGAGCTTTGTATAAAAGGAATAACCCGTGTCTTCCTCTTCCAAGTATCCTCATAAATGTTTGCTTGCATGAAGTTTACATCTCAACACTGATCCTTTTCTATGTATGCCCCTATGATAAGTATACGTTGTTCATGGCTTTCTTAGTTAACCTCCAATAGAGGAAGAAGCATCTGAAATTCTCCCTGTGTCACGTCCTGTCCATCCCCAAGCAACTGATTCAGCATCTTACTTCTCAATGATATTTTTCACCTATTGTCTCTCATATAAATGTTGCATTGTCAGTGAATGTCACAATTACAGTGCAAAAAATATAACCGTTGATGTTTCCTGGTTTCTTACAGAATGTTTTGAGAAAGAGGGACCAGAGCCAGGCGGAGTATGAAGGACGACTAGAAGCAGCCGTGTTGCGCAAACAGGAAGACAGAACACCAGTAAGCCTCCTCTTTCCTCTCTTCTCAATCTGCAGCGCTCATTTCTGTGTCCAGAATTCAGAGTGTTGGTAGTTTCCTCATGATTTCTTCATTCTGTCTCGTTAGCACACAATGTGACATATCACATTTTGAATACAAGTATTTTAACTGTATAACTAATGACCTCCCTAATTCTTGTTACTGCAGGAATATTTTTACACACCAACAAGTTTATCTTTAACTTAAAAACAAGGGTTACTAATCTCTTCAAAATAAAAGCTTTTAGCCCTGACAGGATAAGTATCTTTGGCCATCCTCTAACCCACCAAGAAAGATTCTCAGGATATGAGATGAAGGATAGCTAAAAGTCTTCTGTGTTTTTTGTGGACTTCTCTGATGCCACCTTCCCCTTTTTAAACTCCTGCACCACCCAGACCCCTATGGCTGTAGTCCAGGAACCTGTAGTCTCTTGTATTATGTCCCATAAAGGCCCCTGTAGTTGTAGCTTTGTCTGTCTCACCATAGATACCAGTGGAGGTGGAGAAATGCCAGGACAAAGTGGAGTGTTTTAACGCTGACCTGAAGGCAGACTGGGAGCGCTGGCAGAGCAACAAGAGACAAGATTTCAAACAGCTTCTCACCGGCATGGCTGACAAAAACATCAACCAATACGAAAAGGTAGGGAAGCTGTCAAAAAGCAACAGACTACAACTGTGATGGCCTATTTTACATATGTAACATTTTTTACCAAAAGAACAAAAGCAGAAAGAAGAAGTAAGAATTTTGAATCCTTTCTTCAGACTTTTTTAAAACCAAGACGTATAAACATCTGTTGCAGAAGATTTGCAAAAAAAAGAAGAAGAAGAAGCTAGAAAGGATTCATCCTGATGACAATTTCCTTTTTATTTATTTTCTACCCTTTTGGAGTTACATTATTATTTGAAAAGATGCCTGTTTGCATGTTTCCTGCAGTGAAGAAAACAAAAGATGCAAAGTAGCGATTCACTGATTGCAATTTCTCTGGCCATTTCCAATTTCTGATTTTTACCTGGTATGACCTGCTGATTTTTGGCCAATACAGATTTTCTTTCTTTAAAGCACTATGATACACAAAACAAAAAACAACAAATGCTTTTTGTCACTTTTCTGTCATGGAAAAAAAAGTTCAAATAAAAACTGACGTTACGTACCGTTAGAGTCTCAAACCCTTTATTACCTGTATTATCCTTTATCTTTATGACATTATTTATAGTGGAAGTGTCTTCACATATGTCAAGTAAAACAAGTTATTCATTTATCTTTTAAAATAATACACAAATTGCATTCTCTGCATTCAAATTTCACATTCTAGAAACATTGAAAGAGCCATTATTAACACTCTTTGGCTCTATAGGTTTTTAATGTAACTCATTAATAAATCAAATTATAGAAACAGTGAAGTTTGCTGCTTCACTCTCTTCAGCTGAATTCTCCACTTACAGACTCTTACCTGTCCGCCTCTTAATTATCGATATGAATCTATAATATTTACTGCACAGTGATACTTCTCACATCAGGTCAAACTTTTAAATAACGCTCTCATACACTGAGGTTTCATCATTTAAGTGTCTATTTAAATGTTTAAGTAGGATTAGGAGGAATATAAATGAAATATTTGAACGTGCTGCGCTCCCTCAGCCCTCAAAAGAGAGAGAGAGGGAGACACAGTGGGCACACGCAGGTACATACAGTTGCATGGATCAAGGGCAGGGAAATGTCCTATGTTTCGAATGAAATGTTACAATAACCAATCAATGCTTAACTTGCTGAAAGTACAAAAGATGATAACTTCAGAAATAAATCTCTTGTATCACTGCATTTTTCTCCCTTTCCCCTTCTTTCACCTCATATTTTTCACTGTCAACTGTCTTGTTCCATCTCCACCCTCTGCAGGGCCAGGCAGCGTGGGAGTCGCTCATAACACTCCTTCAGGACAAACAGACTGAGGATAAAACGAGCGAGACGAACTGAAACATCCCCTCATGTCTCTGCTCCTCCCTATCTGTATAACACACTCTGTCATGCCAAGGATAAGGACCAAGCGGGCCGCAGACATTTCCTGCTGGACTCAGCCCCTGTTCTCCTGTGAGATGATTGTATGGAGGGGAGTGGACTCTCCGAGATCTGACTTGCAGAGGAGGTAACAAGTGGTGCATTCAAGCCCAGTGTGGAGTTGGGAAGGAGAGACTTACTATGTACAGACATTGTCCATTATAATTTCTTTTCTTCTTATTGACTTTTTCTACTTCAAATTTCCAATTAACAGTCAATTGCCAATGCTGCTTATGTTAATTTAACCACGGTCTCAGAGAGGCGTATGTTCGGTATGTTCTCCCCATATTCACATTAAGCAAAATGTGAAGAATAACTGTTCAGTGCTGCAGTAAGCTATGATGTTTTTTTGTTTTTTTTTGTTGCGTGGGCAGAGTGAAATATGAAGAATTCAGAACATCTCCAAGACAAAATGTTAAGCAACAGCTCTTGGCTGAATCGAGATTTTGATATTTGCTTTACAACAGAACCCTCTCCTTTAAGAACGATACTTGTTCTTTTTGCATGTAGTGATGCATAACGTTTTACACTATCCATTGCTGATTTCCAAAACTTCAGAAAGTTTATACTTTTTTTATTATACCATTTAACTGGAGACACTCGAAACTGTCTGTGGCGTCAGAGCTTCTGACACAGCCTCATGTTCGCCCAGAAGCAAAACATGGATGGACTAAAAAGCAGGAGGAGTAGTGAAAGACAACTGCAAACGTCTCTAGTTAGTTCTTTGAAAGGGAAACATTAGGATGCATTTTGGATCCACATCAGTATGGATAAATAGACATGAAATAAACATTTAACAATGATGACACGTGTATATCGGTCTATAATGAATGCAGAGTTTTTATCAGGGACGTGAATTTGGGTTTTACTCCATGAAGCAGGAGCAGCAGATTTGGTCATACAGTTGCGTCCTGTAGCACCACCTGGTGGTTAAGCTGTGTATAGTTTTCATTCGGCTAAACGGTGTGTGCTACCCCTGCTGGTGTCTCTTCATATCACATCTTTGTGTGTGTGTTTTTTTAAATCATGGCCATTTATACCTACAGGAGGTTATTTGTCTCTGTTCTTCACTCGAAGGCTTTGACTCAGTTAGGAATTCTGGGGCACAAACAGAGAAGATTTACCCAATGAAAAGCACACAGAGGGAATGAAGGCTAAATATTGACTCTATGACAGTCTGTTTTTCATTTGTTTAAAGAGTGTGTAATGTATTACACTCACTGTCAACTTTTTTTTTTAAAGTCAGATGCCATGTTTTTGCAGGGATTGGCCTCAATTACATTATTTTTTATGACAAATCTGAAGGAGTAAATTCTGCATTGGGACATTTGAAAGTATTGCCCACCGGTAACAATATCTGTGTCTTGTCTCTTCGCAAAGCTGTCTATTACCGGAAATAAGCTTAAGAGAAGAGTAGAGTTTAGAGCCTACAGTTAAACGTCCAAGGAATACGCTTTGAGTTCATGTTAAACATACGGTATAGAGGAATAAAGAGCTCTGAAGCTTCGGAAATGTTTTTGCTGTGTCATGTAAAGACTAGGGGAGTCTAAATGACCCAGTACAATGGTAACGGTTTCGCAGTTCAGCTCTGTCAAAAAACTGTAACTGAAGATTTGGCCTGGTCAGCACAGCTGTGACGTATGGGAAATTTTGATTGAGGTGAAGGAACAAATGGTTCCAAAACGTAAGTCAACGTAACAGTTCATGAACTAAGTGCTTTTGCGTCATGTTTCCTCTTTTTAAATGTTGCTGATGTGGCCTTAAAGCAGAACTCCACTCTTCTCCATCCTCAGCAATACTACAAGCTCGTTCCACAGTAGCCAAAACTTGACCAGTAATGGAAAAAGAGAAACATTAAAAATTTACAAAGACGGTTATTTTCCCTTGTCATTTGTGGTGCAGATGCCACAGCGGTGTAGCCTCATAGACAGGAACAATGTATTCATTAAACAAGTGTAATAATATTTTGTTTGATTTAAAAATCCGATTTCTTCTCTGAACAGAATTTTCAGAAATAAGGTGCTGATATGACTTTTTTTTAGGTTTGTGTAACCAGAGGCTTCAATGTAAACAGAACTGCTGTGTTTAAGTTGTTTCTTGTCAGATTGTCTTTCTTTTTTCTTTTTTTTTTGCTTATGTCACAGCCTGCTCTCAGTGTAGCTTCAGGCAGGTGCTGTAAGGCACCTGGACCCTTTTTTCATACGGTTTGTCAGTTTTCTTTTTTTATTTGTCCAACGTTTTATACCCACAATCTGAAAAACAAAAGCAGCTACGTTTCTTCTTATTTCCAGATGTAAACAAGGTGACGAAGACATTTTTTTTTTAGGTAGACAAGTTTAAAAAAATCTCGTAAGAGGGAGAAAAGCTTTCTGTGTAGCTGTGTTTCAGTGATAGCAGCTATAGCAGACAGTACGGATGCACTGATGCTGAATTACTGTAGTGGTATTATAATTTAAAAACTCACCATGAAGAGCCAGAGGTGTTATTTCACTTATCTTTTTATTTCTCAAGTCATGCATTTTAAATATGAATTTGTATAAATTATCCAACAAAACTTCAACCTGAGTCACTGCTGTTGCTGACTGAACAGCAGTGATTTATTAATGGCAACGCATCGCTATGAAGCAAAGAAAGAAGGGACCTACTTTGGAGCACATTTTTTTGAAGCAGGTTTCTTATTTGTTTTGTTTTATTTATGTATTTATTTTTTAAATGAAAAACTTTCAAACCAGATTGTTACATCAGACTTAATCTTTGCATATAAAAAGTCTGGTCACCACTTCACGTGGCTTGGGATCACCATAAGAAGTGAGACAACATGAACACATATTCACTCGATAACAGTCTAAGGAAAAAGAACAACATGATGAAGTTTAAGTGTAGGCATGTTTTATTTCCTGGTTCAGAGTCGTACTTGTCTGTTCTGTTTACAGCTCAACACTGAATCATGGCTGTGACTTTACAAAATGAGGCATCAGTGC
The DNA here is from genome assembly GCA_020745685.1 of Tautogolabrus adspersus. NCBI lineage: Eukaryota > Metazoa > Chordata > Actinopteri > Labriformes > Labridae > Tautogolabrus > Tautogolabrus adspersus. The sequence goes on along the minus strand of CM036549.1, from coordinate 10,289,209 downwards.
ATCCACAGACTTCCCTGCTATCTGGTGTGAATAAAATAACTGCACAGACCTGATGAAGTGACCTGACCTGATCATGCACAAGTTTTGGGATTATTTCGACTCGATGAATTTATTTTGAATTGTTTGCTCTAATAGCAACATACTGTATATTCAATATACTCTATTGCACAGCTGAATTATACGGCACAGCTGAGTCTATTTTTGTATAAAAGAACAGAAGATCATTGTGGGTTTAATCAAATGTGTGAAGATACGATAACACATTTTGAAAGCTTTGTTATAAAAATGTAAATCATTAGTTACCAAAAAAATTAGAAATGAAACGTTTTATTTAGATTCTCATTGGAGCCCCAGCAATAGTTCTCCAAATAATTTATACTCACAGCTATTGTAAAACCCTTTTCATGCTGTGTGCCTGCTGATTTATTTTTGCACTAAAATCCCTGAAAGAAACGTCTGCTAATAAAACAAATCTAAATGTCTTTCTTTAAGGGCCAATATCGACTAAAAAACTGTGATGTTAGGTTGGTCGGGACACATTTTCTGTCCCAGTTTGGAAAGTTGTTTCTGTAATGTAAAGAAAGGCATCATCTGCAAACAGAGACAGTGGCTGATGGGAGAGCATGGCATAATGTTTGTTTTTCTTAAATGTCCAAATCAAATGTTTCTAAGCCAAATGCACATGTTGTTTTTTCCTACCGTTGTCTTCGCACAGATTCACACATGAAGAGAAAATCTGATTTACAGAACAGGAAGAACTTTATCAATCCACCCTGTATAAAAGGTTAGAGGTCAGCCATCTAATGAATGTGTGAATCCAGCTTCAGGCGTTATTTCGGTTCCCTCCCAGTGTGTACTGTTTACGTTCAGAGTTTTTATTGTACATTTGGATGTTAATAACATCTTGTAATTATAAATAAGCTTGTATATTGATGTTGTTTTGATGCAATTTATCTTTACCTCAAAAGACTTTTTGGATATATTGGACCAATAATAAAAGAACGAATGCATTTCATACATGTCTGCTCAAGTCTCATTATTATGTACAATTTTCTGATTTTATTTATAGCTTAAAAAAGTATTTATTTGCTTAAATTGTGTATATTAACATTGTCTACCAGGAAGTGACAAAAACAGGATTTGAACATTTTGAGACGTTTCTGAAAATGCAACGCTTGATATAAATTTAATTTGCAGCATTTAAGTAAATTCCACCAAACATATTCCAGTTTGTCTTAAATAAACCAAATGTTATTAGACAACTATGTTTAAACAAGCTTTTATACAACTTAATGCTTGATGGTTGATCACAACAAAACATTTTGTATATAGTTCTTCCCCTTACGCCTTCATTCACATTGAGAAATAACTTTACTGCTACAATATTGTGCCTGTGGTTAAAGTTTCAACAAACACAAGTGCAATGATATATATATGCTAATTAAATACTGTACGTACTTATCATTACTGAACAGTAATTGTAAAAAAAAAAGTGACTTTTTTTGTGCTAAGACAACATTTCTGTCACCTCAACAAAATCATAAAAACAAGTCTTCATTTATTGTACCATGTATGGAAAAAGATGAATGCAGTTCAAAGTACTTTACAACAAATGAAACCTCACCTGACAACACACACAATAAAAAAGTCATATTGACAGAGTGAAGTAAAATGCATTCATGAAGTATCCAGACTTACAATATATGATGTCTTGCCTACATCAAAAGAACACAAATTAAAATGACCATTAAGCTATTACACCACAAAAACAAACAAAGGGAAATGAACACTGTACTTTGTAGGTACTGTGATTTAGAATGCAGAAGTAAGAGAGCATATAAGGACACAAAAAAATCACAAAGAAGGAAGTAAAAAAACAGAAAAATAATGATAAAAAAAACAAAAAATGTTTTTACTCTTCTACTCTGCCAGCCTATCCTGACCTGCAGGTTCAGCGGTAAACATCTAACTCTTCTTGAAGTCCAACATACAATAAAGTGCATCCGTAATCATTTGAATGTATTTAGAAATCATTTCTACTTTTAACGGCATCAGTTCTATTGTAACAACCTACAAAATGTTCCCGAAAATCTACACACTGAACGGATTTTGTTTGGTAACATCAGAGAGGTGAATGATCGACGTGTTTGAAGAGTCTTAAAATGTCCGAATCATTTGAGTGACAGAATCAGTTAGGTGTCACAGCAGCAGCCGCTCATACGTGGAGTTGGGAAGACATCACAAGATTTTAAGACAATTAACCTACAAGTCACTAACAAACATCCCATCCAGACACACACCCCCACAAATATTATAAACATTCAACATATCATTCTAGTCCTGATATGCAAGACGTAATGACTGAAATCTGTCACCACCCAACAAGGTGCCAGTCACATTGGTTCAAATGTGTTTGATAATGTCTGAGAGCTGAATGGGATCCATTTTGAGCTGATTCAAAAGACAACACTTCTTTCAATGTATTAGTGGATTATGTGTCTTCAGTGGTGCTTATTGACTTTGTGTGTCAATAACAAATCTCCATTTAAAAACACCTCCAGTGTGTTGATGAGGACATGTCTTCAGTTTTGACAAATGTCAATGGTTGCTCTCAAAGTTTGACAATTCAAAACTTCTGGTCAATCTGCATAGATCCCATTTAAACGTATCATGTCTTTTAATCATAATAACATATACTGTTCCTCCTGTAACAGCAACATTCTGTATTCAGACTTTTACTTTCCTTAAGTGTCTTTAGTTTTAACATTAAAGGAAATTACTTTTCCTAAAATCCTTTTCCCAATTCAAGTCTCAGTCCCGGTCTGCCTTGTACCAACGCAAGCTGACAGTCGCTGCTGATGTCAATACATCACGCTTCCTGAATCCTGTCGTACTGTCGCCTCAGAGGTGATCTACAGCCAAAGATACTGTAGGGAGATGAGAAGTAGGGCAAAGTTAGGCTGATTTGACAATTTAATTTTGGGGAAAGACCCCCCAGATAAAAACCATTAACAAACACTGATCCCTTCTGTAGGGTAGCACCATTGTTATCACTGCTATAGGCATTGTATATCTTCCACACTGTACCTGATGGGTATCATTCCCAGGACTGTTAAGATGCTTGCCAGTGTAAAGACAAAGCCGGGGAACCAGTTCAGGGTTCCCTGATAGATCTTTGTGAAGGCAGGAATGTACGCCAGACCAGTAAACTTCAGAGCCAGCTGCAGAAAGGTAAGAGTGGTGCCTGATGGATAGAAGAACAGATATGTCAAGGAAGAGACAGGTAAATAAGGTTCAGGGGAGGAAGCACACACAAAAAGTGGGATGAGGAGCCACTTTCAGTTGTTCGCAAATATGTGCATGGACAAAAAATGGTGTCAAAAAGTCTAGAGAGCGATTTTCAAACATGATTTTTTTCTGTTTCTTTGTTATGTCACATAATATCTCCACATCAGGTCCAAACTACACAATTCTTCATTAATAAATCGGATTGGTAAAAAAAAAGAAAATACATTTCGGTCATGATTTTTCATTGAGTTGGTGGTGGGTCCTGAAGTTCGTCCAGTTGAGAACCAATGGGCTAACATATAGGACAGGATCTTATTTGTTCAATTTGTACGAATAGGTGTTCACATTGTGTACCAAAGTTTTTGAATGCCAAATAATTTTCTTTTAGGATCCCTTGTCTTATCTTCATTTGATCTATATTTTTAATTTAATATAGTGTGTGTGTGTGTGTGTGTGTGTGTGTGTGTGTGTGTGTGTGTGTGTGTGTGTGTGTGTGTGTGTGTGTGTGTGTGTGTGTGTGTGTGTGTGTGTGTGTGTGTGTGTGGTTGTGTGGTTGTGTGGTTGTGTATGTAAGAACGAGAGAGAGAGAGAGTTAGCATTCAACTGTAACTATTGGCAGAATAAGCTTTGATACGTCATCTTTACAGGCCGGCCTGACAGCAGGTTTCCAGTACACCACTCCTCTTTGTGTGCATAACTGTCTTAAAGGTATACACACAATAAAAAAAATAAAGACTACAAATTATTTAAGCTTAATAGCTAACTAAGATGACTAAACCTTGTCACTTTGAAATCCAAATAATTTGCTTTAACACATTCCGACATCTTACAGTTCATCGCTTTATGATTTTTTTTAAGCCAATCTGCTGATTCAGCAGTGACGAGCCTAAGAGGCATTTTCCCTCCACCAAGCAGTTGCACAATCATTCTTCATATTTCAAAACCACATTTCTTTTTTTACAATTGTTCACCATATACAAGGCAGGAGAACATGACATTATCTGAACACTCGTAAAATGAATGTTTTTCAGCCAATGGATGTTGAGTGGGACACAATCATTTGTTCCCAACAATCTTGAGTTTATGTGATAGAAAATGTGTTTATGTCAGATATTCAAACAAAATAAAAATCCTCAAGTAAAATCACTAAAATCATATTTGCTTTCATATTTGTCCTCACACAGTAAATCCTCAGATACAATAACCATCACAGACTGATAACAGCCGGGGGGATCAGTAAGGTTTTTTCCCAACCTTTGCACTAGACTGCAATTTTACTTACAGGAAATGTCATGCTGTCATCACTCATCTACAACTTTCTCCTATTTTCTGACACACTCAGATCCTAAAATTCTCTCTGATGATCACCAATATTATAATTATTCTTATACAAGAAAACAGAAAACGTAATATCAGTATATACAATATTGAAGTCAGGGGTCAAAGATTTTTTTTGTGCCACACTTGGTTGAGCACGTATAGCTTTAAAATTAAAAAAGATCTTACTGCTGTCATTTAACAGTCACTCTACAGCCACATGTAACTCATGGACAGCGGCAACGGCAGGGTAGGGCTTGGTTGGGCTACAGCCATACCAAGAACTATGCTAGCCCCACGTTAGCCCCACCATCAACCAACAACCAAGAAAAATAACGATCAAAATAAGCCAACCCACTAACACTGATCTGAGTTCAATAGAAGACCTGTCATTCCGTATCTGCATTGGTATTCAACAGCTGTCACTGACCAGAGATCAGTGGTTGTTAAACTTCCCACTGTCGCACATCATTACGTCACTCACGTGAGCATGTAGTTTAAGTTTGCTATCTACCTGACCGCCAAAATAGTTCATAGTTCTTTGTTCGGGAAATTGTAAGGAGATAGCCTATTGAGCGATTTATTGTCAAACTTCCTCAGAAGCTACCGCTGGCGAATAAGGACACAAGTCTAGAATAAGGCCCAGTCTAGAGCTACAGGTGATATTATGCTGGCCACCAACAAACACAGGACAAAGGCTTTGGATAGCCTACACCGCATATTTGATTTATTTGCCTCCAACCACAAAAACCATCGGATTGTGCTCCTTTGAAAACAATAATGAGTTTATTTTTAATAATATCGGGATTTGGAAACTGGATTAGCCCAACTGTAACTCAACCAAAAAAAATCAGAATCAGAATCAGCTTTTTTGGCCAGGTATGTTTAACACACAAGGAATTTAACTTCGGTAGACTGTGCTCTCTTTGTACAAAGGTATAACATTGAATATCAACAATAAACTCAAAAATAAACAAATAATTAAAGACTAATATGTACAAGACTAAATAAGATAATAGTGCAGTGGTGAGTAGTGCAAAAGATGCTGAAGTAAACATGAGGTAGTTATTTTATTAACAGTATTTACATTAAAGAGTATGTGTAGGTGGTAATTTAAATGAAATAAAAATAGTATATACAGTATTTACATATATGTAAAAAATACCCTGGCACCGCCACTGCTCATGGAGCATCTTTGCTGTGGAAAGTGTAAACAAAGCCTGTTTCAGCAGCATACAGTCAGTCACTTGGTCTGATATCTACCCTGCGGCAGTGATTTCATATATAAAAAAAACGATAAAGTAAAAGTGAATCTCCTGCTGATGGTCTTGTTTGTTGTTGTAGATCATAAAGAACTATCAGTATTGATTTTAGCCTGTTTCATAACCAGCTAAAAAGTCCTCACAGGAGCTTTAAATTATGGTTTTACCAGAATAACAAGTGCTGTATTTTTTTCATTTATCTTTATTTGGAAACAGTAAACACATTTATTTGAAATATTTCTGTTGAAATGCAAAATGTGAGTTAGTACAAATTATTTGTATGGAGTAGGCTACATGGCACACCAACTAGCCTACTCCATATTTTTAAGATATATTAACGTGTTAAACTAATAACAAATCCTGCTGTATATTCGGGTTGTCAAACTTTTACATATACACAAACACACACACATACAGTACACACAGACAGGTATCTTACTCACCACATGAGGATGCCGGAACCTGCAGTGAGAGCAGAGATCGGATAGTTGGCAGCGGGATGAGAGCAAACAGGTTGAGTGAGCGAGCTGCCGGGAAATAAACACTGATTAACTACATTCTTTCTTTGTCAGGTATGTGTCAGGTCTCTCATGGAGCTACAGCCAGTATTATTTCAACAAAGACTGTCTACTGATCCTTGCTTTAAAACAAGACTGCCATAACACAAATGTCATACAGGCTTTTCAATTTGCTATAGTTTAACATCATGTCTGCTGGCTCTGTACTGTAACAAAGACAAACACTTTTTAAATGATGGTAACTATTGTTTGAGGCAGAAGAAGAACTGGATAGATAGCGTGTGCACAGACAACATGCTTTATCCACCGGCTGCATGTCTATCTCTCTCTCAGCAAGCTGTGTTTCTAAAACACAACACAATGATCTAGTCCTTGTTGTACAGCTTCTATTCACTTCCACATATTGGTTCATACATTTTTATAGTATGTGCTCATGACCCAGCTCAGTAATTTCTGAAACTAGCAGACACAATCCTGATAGACCAGACCACAGGCAATTCTGATTCATTTCCTCATTGCAACTCCTGCTGAATGAAACCTCCAAAATGAACACCTTGTGTTCTCTATGTTTGACAAAATGAAAATAATAAAGCTGAAATAAAGGTGAATTTACAGATCATGTAGGAACTAAACCGGATGTAATACTGATGGATTAGCTTGTTGAGTAGTAATTCACATGTAAACACATGGAACATTTCATCCAACGTATCTGTGGGACAGAATTATTTGCTGCTGTTATTATGTAACAAAACAGAATATGCTAAAAACAACAAATGATAAGACAGATGAAAAAAAAGGGTCCAAATATTAAGCAGATTTATAAGACGGATTGATAAAGAGGGATTTATCAAGCAAAAATACTTGTTCCAGATTCCCTAATCTGTTGAGATGTATTTAGAATTGCTATATCATGCTTTAAAACAGTGTAGTGGACATTGTTGCACTACTTTTTAACCTTTGTAGAGGGGACTTGAATTTTCTTGAGTCATGATTCATCACAAACTGTTCCTTGTTCTAGGATGCTTGGTCTTACCAATGTAGAATGTGTAGGTTGACGTGACAAAGGACATGAAGTAAATTCCAGAGGCGAATGATATCATGCCAATCAGGATGAGCATAACGTCACTGACGCAGCGACGGAACACCATGACACCGAGGTAACTGGTGATGAAAATCATGCAGCCTGCTGCGTTCCCATAACCCACCTGGAGGGAGGGGGGAAGTGAAAGAAGTTAATGGTTGTTGTAAAAAGGAGAAGAGTATTGATACAAAATGAATATGACAACAGTGTTTTTTATTGTACCGATTTTGATTAAGCCAACCCTCTAATTTCATCATCCATGCCTAAAACAGGCAAATATAAAAATGTAAAACTGACGTGCATACAGGCAGTGCAAAATGTTACCTGAGTTGCAGTCCAGTTAAGGGGCTCCTTCAGCACAAAGATTCCCAGTATCTCTATGGCTCCACCCACTGCAGAGAGGTACAGGACTGCAGCACCAAACAACAGAGCCACGTTTACCTTGTTAATCACAAAAGGAGCCTCCACCGGTACATTACTGGAGTCAGAAGACACGAGCTGGCAGTTCTCCTCTGGCTCATTTTTGGGCTCTTGTTTCACCTGAGATTTAGAGGGACACGCATGAGTTATATGGGTGGATCAGGACAGTTTGATTACCTTTGAAAAACCTGTTCCATTGGCAATGACCCTTGGGTTTGGTCGTTGTTCTTAATTAATGCAAGAGTATTACAATATATGCAAAAAGCAGAGTTGCGACTTTCTTGCTAAATTTTTACTTTTAATACCCCTTTATTATGCCAGACCAAAATGTCAGATCCACAGTACACACAACAGCTTCCATAAAAACAGTTTTGAAATCATTAAGCATATTGAACATAATGGCCTGATATATTAAAATGTAAACACAAAGACATCAAAAACATCTGCACAGTGGATGGAGTATAATCTGTATCTTCTCACACACACTGACCTGTAACAGGAATATGCTGTGTATAAGGCAGAGGAGGTGCAGCAGTGTGCTCACAGAGAGAAGGGCTGTTCCATTTCCCAGACTTGAGCTGTACAGCAGAAACAGATGACCTGACACCAGGCTCGCCACCAGACCTGCTGTCCCATACAGCAGCTCCACCCTCATCATCACCTGCATGGGACATAGGCTTAGATTATCTCTTTTAAAGATTACCTCATATCCTTACCCATAACAGAGCGTGAAAGGAGGCATATTACTTTACTAGCATTGGTGGAGAATAATATATACAATATTTTTTACCTACAAACAGTATCAGTAACTAGTCCTTTGTATACAAAACACAACACAACCATGTAAAAGTGTTTGTCTCAGTATTTTATTGATGAGAGCAAAGTAGGCCTAGTTTATTTAGGAATATGCTCAACTGAAAGCCGGAGCAGCTGAAATGAAACAATTAAAACACAGTCATCAGGGTAGCCTATCAGTTGTAAAAAAAAATAGGCTGTTAGGTTAAAATCTCAAAAGTATTATAAAAATGTTATATGTATGTGTCCGGGACGAGAAGTTTTAAAAGATTGAGTTTTTTAAAGTAGAAAAAAATATTAATATATGAGGTTTTTACAGCAGTTTAGAAAGGTGGCCGTTTTTCAGCCACGAGGAACAGATGTGTAAGTTTTTTATGAAATGTGACACTGCAAAAAAAACAACAATGCATCAAAAACAATGTTGCTGCCAATCATTGACCCATCCCAGGGCCTAATAATAATAAGTATTAAATTCTGGTTGAAATGTATTTTTTGAAAATTATTGATTTTTTTTGTTTTTTTTTGCCATAAAAAAACAGGGTGTTATTGTAAATATACTGGCATTTAAGGGGTTAAAATCTCAAAAATATAATACAAATGTTATATGTATGTGTCCGGGACGAGAAGTTTTAAAAGATTGAGTTTTTTAAAGTAGAACAAAATATTAATATATGAGGTTTTTACAGCAGTTTAGAAAGGTGGCCGTTTTTCAGCCACGAGGAACAGATGTGTAAGTTTTTTATGAAATGTGACACTGCAAAAAAAACAACAGTGCATCAAAAACAATGTTGCTGCCAATCATTGACCCATCCCAGGGCCTAATAATAATAAGTATTAAATTCTGGTTGAAATGTATTTTTTGAAAATTATTGATTTGTTTTTGTTTTTTTGCCATAAAAAAACAGGGTGTTATTGTAAATATACTGGCATTTAAGGGGTTAAAATCTCAAAAATATAATACAAATGTTATATGTATGTGTCCGGGACGAGAAGTTTTAAAAGATTGAGTTTTTTAAAGTAGAAAAAAATATTAATATATGAGGTTTTTACAGCAGTTTAGGAAGGTGGCCGTTTTTCAGCCACGAGGAACAGATGTGTAAGTTTTTTTAAGGACCACCTGAGGGTTAATGTCTATATTTTTATTTTGTTTTTGTCATTGGGGTAGAAAAGAAAATGTTTATCTGAAAAGATCTTTGTAAAGATTTCCCTTTAATTAAATAAACTTTTAGATTTTTCAGACAACAAGTAGCCATATAATGACAGCTATAAAAGAGAAAGTAGGCTAACGCTATTCATTAGTTGTTCAGTAAAATTGGCCAATAGGCTAATTTAATCTAACATCTCTTTGCATTTATGCGACACTATAAGCACCGACCTTGGACCGGTCAGCCGCTGTGGAACCAAGCGACACCAGCGTCATTACACCGGGCCAGTACGCGCAGAACCCACCAGACAGCCCGAAGAGCACTGCCGCGCCGAACATCACCTCCAGCGGGAGCCGGAAGATGACCACCAGCAGCAGCGCGAGCCTGGACACCAGGTACCCGCTTAGGGGCACCACGATGGGGACTCTCCTCCAGCCGCGGTCGCCAAACCTTGCAAGGAGCATCGCAGGTAAAATCGGAGTCAGTTTGTTGATGAGGTTGTAGGTCATGTAATAATCCGACATGGCCTTCTGCTGGCTTGCCTCCCTGGAGAGGTGGGCATCGGGGTAGGTGGCGTTTTCACTTCGGTCCTTGACCACCATCTGCAGGGCTGTGTCGTACAGAGTGCTGCCCATCTGCTCGAGCACGAGGATCGGCTCTATCTGCCGCAGCACCGTGAAGGCTGTTTGACATAAGTTTGGCAAAACCATGATACGACTTTTCAGGTAGGCCTAACCGAAAACGAAAAACTTCTCTGAAATGAACTATAGCGTAATTAAAACTTAAAGTCAAAATTGTGAGCTAACGCAGAAAGCAGCTGTGGAAGTTAATCAGATTTACTGTAGGACTCGTTTGGTTACTCTTCCTCTTCTGCTTCAGATTCATGTGTGTTTGGGACACATTTCAAGGCACACACACCCACTTCCTTCTTCTCAGCTGGCTGGTCGGCAGAAGTGATGAAACTATGAGGTGTGTAGGTCTACTTGTGGCTACAGTATGAATGTGTGAGACATTTGGGAAACCACCGTAGACTATCTATTTTCAATAGAACACAAAAAGGAAACTGAAATAGGCTACCTAACACCTTAGTACCAGTGTTTATGTCCCATGGCTTTTAAACATATAAAAGCCTATATATGACATATTCATTATTTGAATATCTTTAAAGTTTGTCTTTGCTTGATGATTATACTTTCTGCCACACCTTTAAAGTTTAGCCTATACTTGAAGGGACTTGGGACCCTAAGGGTCAGTCTCTTAGTCATCTCAGGTGTTCATCAACCTTTTTCATTATCAGCTGCTAGTAGCTTAATCAATTGGTTGTTTAGTCTGTTAGTGACAGAGTGAGCTCAGCATATTGCCATCATGTGTCACTGGAGCCCCAAACATCTTATGGTTGCATTTTTTCAATATTTTAAAATGAGTAAAAAAACACAGAAATAATCACAGTGTAGAAGCTGGAAAGTTCCACACCGTGTGTACTAGTGTTGCCAGAAATGGTTAGAATCTATTCTTTGTTGAGAGATGCAGAATTATCCAAACATGTAACATTTGAGTCAGCTGATGAAATGAACATGCCTTTATAAGCATTTCATTGCAATATTGCAAAAGTACTTGGTCATTTTTTATGCTTTTCTTATTTGTAAGCTCACACAATCTAGACATAAAATTAAACAGCGGCAAAGAATGTAATTGTTTAAAGTCCAACGCACATGAATTAACCACTCAGACATCCCACATGTACTGATTTTGTTTTTAATGAGAAAATAATCATAATATGTATATAGTAGGTGTATAACTGTGAGCCTTACATGTGCTATAAAATAACAAAGCAGAGCATGAGCATACAAGTGGTTAACATAGGAACAGAGGTTATGCTGTATAGTGTAGAATAAGATCGCTGCATCACACACAGACAGTGTGAGTCCCATACTGAAGCACGGCGCCTCTGCAGGTGAAAAAACAAGCTAACAGCATTTAAAATGATAAATACATCATCTCTGCACCAAGAATTCAAACATCAAAAGCAACATAATAATAATATTATTAATCATTTTTAATAAGCAATCACACCATTTCATTTCCTCTGTGTATGTGTGATGTTGATTACCATTTCAAAAGCAATATGTTCTTGATGAGAACTCAAAACAATGACGTGAGTGTACTGACATGAGGAAAGTTTGTGTGTATGTGTGTACGTGTGTCTATGTGTATAATAACACAGTTTTCCCATGTGCTGCTGCAGCTACAGTAAAGTACAGAAGTTGCTGTTTGCTTTTGTTGTTTAAAACTTTACTATGAATAAAGCAAGTTAAGCACATTGGATGCTTAACTTGCATCCAGAATAGCCTACTGGTCTTTAACATTGAGCTGTATCTGTTTTTATGTGACCATCAAATGTCTCTCATATAGAAATTATTAATTTCATACTGTCTGACTGTACAAATAATGTTTCTAATATCTGGACACTTTCTGTCACTGTACTATCGTATGGACATATTATTTTCTTTAGTCTTCTACTCATGTGGCAATATAAATCTCAGGTAAGCATTAGTTGCTCCTGTTGAATTTGTGGGATTAACACTCTTTCTGCTGTACCACAAAAACATCTCATTACAAAAGGGATACAACCACTTTAAATAGAGTCTTTCACTTCATATATTATTTTGCATGTATTAAAACAAGAACCAGGAGAATTATCTGGATGTGGGTTTTGTGTTTCAGACGAAATGGGCACATCACAGAGAGGCACGAGTCCATGGTTTTTGCTTTTGGTTGATGATACTGGCACTGCGCTTCCCTCAAAGAGCTTATTAAAAGAGATCATTAAATAAATTCAGATCAATTGCTTAGATGTCCTGCGCTCAGGACGGGGCTTCCCCAATAAATATAATATATAATATCATCATTATTGTTAAATGTCAGTACGTGTCCAATATTTATTTTTTATGTGTGCAATTTGACCTCAGTGTACATTTATCATTCAGGCATTTAGCTGAGGATTTAATTCAGTGTGAGCAAGGTTAGTTCCTAAAGGTTAGTCCCTTGCTGAAGGACACTTGAACAGGACACTCTAGACGTGGTGATCAAAACTAACCTGTGCTTTACTGGAAAATCTTTATCACCATCTTCCTAAAAAACAATCTCTCAGGCTTCAAAAGACAAGCTAACAAAGAATGTAAAGTACAATTAATTTTCCAATTTTCAGATTAAGTGGTACTTACAGTAAATACTGTTTCCACAGCCAACCAGGCACATATTTACTTAGAAATGTAATTTTTAGAGACATCCCAGTAGGCTCCTAGGATTATTCTAATTATGTTTTATTGTGTTTACTGTTTAAGTTTTGAGGATGAACTTTGTTGTCTACACCAGGCGAGTCCACAGTATCACCAGCTCACAGAGGCCAGTAATTGCAGTTATTTTCAGTCATATAACAAAGCAGAAAATCTCATAATTCTGCACACAAAAAACTCTCGATACATTTCGTAAAAAAAATCGGACAACCTCAACTCCTGAATCTCCCCTTGAACAGACATTCAACCTGTTGTCGCAGCTTTTTGTGTGCTTGTTTCAGGTTTGGATAGGAGTGTCATTACATGCACACAATCAAAACCTCTTCAATAGGCTTAAAAGCAAAGGCTTACTAAATAGCAACATTCTGTTTTGGTATAACAAATATTTATAAAAAGCCTTTTTCAATATCTTTTTCATCAAACTGTATCCTCAGCTAGCAAGGTATAGCAGATACATGGCAGTTGCCCACCTGGAACCGCAACATATATGTTCATAGATCAAATACACAGTCCTACCTCAGTATAATACATGAAACAACTGCTTACATCAGAAAGCACAGGTCAAGACAGCGACGTAGCCAGCAAAGGTAAAATACGTGATTTTTAGAGTATAAAACCCCTGACACAGCCCTTTAATTAAATACAAACACTGACTGAAGTGACGCAAACATGACCCCCAGTTAGCCTCCCTCCTCCCCATCTCTTTAACTAACACTAACATTTCTACCAGACATGAAGTCACTGAAGAAAAGTGTTTTATACACAGATCTATAATCTAGTTGCGTACTTTCTCTAAAGTCTACTGAAACTGTAGTAATGCAGAATAGCAGAAGATAAAACACATACATACTGTATTGTGCATCCAACAATCACTGATGTTCTAAGGCAAAGTTGAACATTGATGCTAGTTAAGCTACTTTCCTTGCTAGCGTTTAACAGCTCTTGGAGGCTGACCCTTGAATGGGCACTTAAGATTTATTACAGATACTGGGATTGCAAAGCTCCGCTAACATGTAATACACAAGAGGACCTGCAGAAGATAAATCTTGATGGATTTTGAAAGTGATGCTTCTGCTCACATATAGTTCAAAAAGCATTCAGCATTCCAAAATCCAGGTTAAGATATTTGAAATTACAGATGTTGTGTATGATTGTGTGATCAGGCTTCACTTTTTCCTTTTTCGTGAAATCTTTATAGTCACTCTGCACGCACCTGCTTTTCCATTCCATGCATTTTTTTTCTAGAAGACTGGGGTTTATATTATTCACCCTCTTCCAAACCACCAACTTTAACTCTCAGGCAAACCTGGCTTAATAAAATCTTTACATCTCAACCTGTATTTCAATAAAAAGTTACAGGTGAATGAACAATCCTATGAATATTTAAGTCATTCAGCGTCTACAATCTATTAAAAACCTTTGATCCCAAACATGTTTCTTGAACAATGCTCTTAAACCACCATAGAAAAAAAACTCCTTCAAAGTGTCTCTTGCATCACCGACCTTCTTTAAACTCATCTCAACACTTCAAATGTTTTTCACAAACTCTCAAAAGTCTCTTAACATACTTTTGCTCCTTCATTTCTCAGGGCCACAAACCAGCACTTGATGCATCTCTTAAATGAGACCCCAATGGGTCATGTGATCTTCAGAATACTATAAGTGAAATAAATAGTTTCCTTTCTTGTCCTTTATCACCTGCTTCCTCTTCTACTGATGTCTTTTCCTTTAGTCTTTTCATCCTCCCTTAACTGTATCTAAAAGTAGCTTTTTACTCCTCCTCCTCTTCTTCTTCTTCCTCCTCCTCCTCCTCTTCTTCCTCCTCTCCTTCCTCGTTGGCATAGATGCCTGCTTCCCACTTCCTGGCCATGTCGCTTTTCCTCCTTGTGACACGGGTGGCCTCGAGGACCTGTCAA
Organism: Tautogolabrus adspersus; assembly: GCA_020745685.1. Lineage (NCBI taxonomy): Eukaryota > Metazoa > Chordata > Actinopteri > Labriformes > Labridae > Tautogolabrus > Tautogolabrus adspersus. Next base: position 10,274,171 of record CM036549.1, on the reverse strand, counting down.
TTACATAAAAGCCCATCAGAGGAGAACGGAAACACAACCACAGAAAAACAGCACACAGTAACTTTAAAGTGGCATGCAGTGGTTGTCAAAAACTGAAGCAGCGCCTGGTCAAACTGTCCTTCAGTAAAGTGCTATTTGTACTTATCAAAATAAACCACCAAAGGAAGCGCATCTGCAGTATTTGACAATAAATACAAAGGTGATTTTGCTCCACTTCAGGGATAGTTTCATGCTTTGATCTGTATTTCATGTTCCACCATGAGTTGCCAAGACACATATAATCTCACGCATACACAAACATTGACTTACAAACACATAAGCACATCTTTGCACACAGAAAATATGTCACTGTGAGAGGGAATCCCAAGGTGAAGATACTGTAATGCAGATTTTGGGTAAAGGTCGGTTGTGTAGGTCTGACACAGTGGGAACGGTAAGGTGAACAGAAAACAGTTTTCACAAAACTGGGCCTCTACTCAAGCTTCTACTTGAGTAGTTAACTATGACCTCCAAGCAGTAACGATGTTAAAAGACACCCACAACATAAATGTATAACTCAAAAAAAGATTTCTTTAAACAGATCATATTTTTACATTAAAAAATCCTGATACAAAATACCCATGTATGGTTAAAAGCTCCAAAATTTGTTGATGTGATTAAAGCTCCCGTTAGGACCTTTAGGTCTTTGTTGATTTTGGTGACCCCTGGTGACAAAGTGGTACCTCTTGTCTCTTTGATGATTTTGTCCTGTAAATATGGGTTGTATTTTTCATCCAAAAAATCTCCCCCTACCTATTACTTATATCACTACACTTAAATCACTGATCGCGAAACTTTGTTGTGAAAAAAGAAAGAAAAAAAAAGGCTGTTTCTGCAGCTTCTGACACCTACCCTCCCAGCAGCGATTTTAGACAGTAAAAATAACTATACAAATTGTCTATAAGTCTTTATGCTGATGGTCTTGTTTGCTTCTGTGGGTCATACAGAGGCATCAATATTAATGTCAGACTGTTTCATAGAAACTCCTCACAGTAGCTTTAACTATTTGTTGTTGTTTACTGAATGCAAGGGCCTTAGATTGTGTGTGGGGGGTTGAGGGGGATTAAAGGTCACACCAAATCCAGGGACAAGCACATGCAGCACCAACACCACAGAGCAAGACAGAAAAGCAGTGAAACCACAAGCAGACCTGGGGCCAGATATAAACATTTCTAAGGTTTTCTTGAAAGGAGCAACTCAGTCTTGAGTTCAAAAAAATGAAACATCCCTGTCTTAACTAATTATATGGACCAGTGTCATGTATGGGGGACTGTGAAAAGAGTCATTCTTTGTATTTCTTACTGTTTGATTATGTACAATGGTACAATTTAGTGGAGAAAGAAAATAATTGCAGATGAAATCTCCACTATTGTGGCTCTCAGATGTATACAAACGTTTAAACTTTGAAAGTAATGTGTAAAACAAAAAGAGTTTCTTCAACTTCTACAGACACAATCCAAATCCACACAGGAATGAAGTTCTTTTATGCTTTCACACTCCAGTCTGACCCAGGTCTGTTAGTATAGGCACTTGTTGGAGAGAACAGGTTTAGGGTGCGACAGGTACCTCAGTGGTTACCTCTTTAGCCAGCAACAAACGGGCATACTGACCGACCAGCAGGAGAGAAGCGACAGTACACATAATCAACACGTGATGTCATTATGGATAAACAATAAGATCAACAACAACAACCTTGCTGCATACCTAAGACTAAAAAGTGGCATATATGGAAATGTTACATCAATTGTGCTGTGTTGCTAAATAAAGAAAAATAAAATTAAGAAACAGTTTCAACATTTTCAGGTTATTTTTTGCTCATCCTGAAAATCATTTTGCAACATAATTATTCTTTCATTCCTTTGGAGACATTGAAGTCTGCCAAAATTCAACATTTCCTTCCAAAAGAGACTTCATTCTGAACAATGACACTCAGCCAGGAGCATAGTTTGGCATTAAAAGACGCATTTAACTGAAAGCAAAACATTGAGCCAGGGCAGAAATCCCCTGATGGCTATGCTTTACTTTCAATTTCATTTCCTGTTTCAGGTTTGGAAATTCCCTTTGGTGTTGTAAAGTATTTACTCATCATGACAACAGGTCATGGATACGTCACAGCTGCACACGTAAGGTGTTATGTCTTTGTTTTTTAAGTTGTCTAAGGTGGACAGGTTTGATTAAAAGCACTCCTTATTTTTCTACTGGTATAAAAATTGTAAACTTAATAAAAAAAAGTATTCCTTTCTCTAGGCCAATTCCTTTTCTCCAGCTTTGAATACTTACACTGTTGTCCTCTAGTTTCTCCTTCCTCTTAACCTTGTGTGTCTCATAGTCTTCCATGAGGGTCTGCATGAAGTTTTTGGGGCGAGATCCTCCAGAGTCCTCACTGCCGGCGTCGGACAGGGCTCCTTCTGAGGGGGAGGGTGAGACAGGCGGTGCAGGCCGAACCTTCTCAATCTTTCCTGCACATCACAAAAAAACACGTCTGTTAATTTATTATAATAACAACAAGCGTATTTAAACTGGAGGGACGTTTTTTTCACAATTGCCATTTTGATCTTTTATAAAAGAGTTGAAATAATTAATAGAGCTTATGGCTGTGTCCCATTTATGTTTCTTTACTGTTAGCATTCTGGATCACTTTGATAGCTTAAAGGCATTTAATTAGAACAGGGCTATTGCTGATGTTATAAGATACCCCCTTTGATTTTCCTGTGTTGACAAGTTAAAGTGTGTACTTAACTAGCAGTAACAACTTGTCTGCAACTGGTACCATGTGGCTGTATCACATTTCCAATGTCCCTTTAGCATCCAGTTTTTAAGAAGCATTAGATGCTACTATTTAGCCTTAGCCAGGTCAGCTGTTTACTCATGTTTTGGTTGAAGATGTTATCAATCGATCAATCAATCATTATTTGTATAGCGCCAATTCATAACAAGTGTTATCTCGAGACGCTTTTCAAAAGAGCATATGGGATAATATGCTAATATGCTGTTAGCATGCTAGTATAAGTGCTTATCAATTTGACCTGATTATGGAGCTAGAGAAATATTAGGAGACAATATGAATGTCTGTGCAAATCCATTCACTACTTCTTGTGCTATGTCAGTGGTAAAAAAAGCAACTATAACAACCTCGAACCCGGTGTCTCATACAGGGACCAATGAGAAACCCCCTTTTGATGTCCTGTCTAACCTGGTGCTGTCCTTGCTGTCAGTGTGAGCCTAGCAGGCAGGCTGTTGCTCTTCTTCTTATCTGCTGGGGAAATGGTGGTTTGACGCATCCCCGTCCTCACGTTACCATGACTGCTGCTTGACATGTTGCTGGCACGGACATTAATGACAGGCTGTGTCTCCCTTTGTTTCTTTAGCTCCTCCTCTCTCTGCTGAGCTGCTCGTATCTCCTCCTCAATCATTGACAAAGTTCGCTGCTTCTTGGAGCGCAGGCGGAACGGGCCACTGGCTGGCTCAGCCTCAGGGGCTCGGGCTGCTGCCGCTGTGCTGCGCAGCTCAGCTGCCTCTGAGTATTTACTGAAGTAGCTGTACTCTGGTTTGTCCGGGCTTGGAGGTGAAGGAGGGCGGTAGACTGGGGTTGGCCTGGGAACAGGAGCTGCTGGGGCAGGGGCATGAGCCTGAGCTGGGGCTGGAGTTGGGGCTGAGGAAGCAAGTGCTCTGGCATAAGAGGACTGGATTTTGATCCTAGGGCCTCCATCTTTGGGTCTCTGTGGAGGAGAGACAGGCTGAGTAGGAGGTGGAGAAGGTGCCTGGAGCTGTGGCTGCTGCTGTGGACTGGAGGGCTGCAGCTGCTCTGGAGCCTGTTGTGATTCTAAAGCTTTCTCTTCGGAGATGACTCTTACATCAGGGCGTCTCTCTGGCTGAGGGGACATGTTCAGTGGAGCAGGACTGGACGACACTGGTGAATGAAGACTTGGAGCTCCACCAGAAGACACAGGAGAGGAAGAAACTGGCACTGGGCTGCTTGTAGAAGCTGTGGATGGAGAAACAGGGGCGCTCAGTTGTGAAGAATTCAAGCCAGATGGCTGCCATTCCTCTCCATTCTGAGCTGCTAGGGCATTTTGGATGGCATTTTGGACCAGCACCCCAGCATGGTACTCAAGCTCATCTTCTGTTGGAATACCACTGGTCTGTCCATTGACTGGCGTGGTGGGCTGAGGGGTAGGTGGTGATAATGGGGTAAGAGGCAAAGGAGTAGGTGGTAGTGAAGCCCCACTGTCAGAAACATTATCCAGGCTAAAGACAGTAGTGTCCTGAGAACGGACAGACAACTCGTCCAATCCTGAGTCAGACTCCTCAGCATGAAAAGCTGGATCGAAATGGCTCTTCCCTTCCTCTTCCTCACGAAGGATTGTCATTACAGCTCGTGCACAAGTAAATTCTCCTGCCAGTCCTTCATCAGACCAGGACACGTGACCCTCTCCTGTTTCTGCAACAAAGTCGCTGCCCCCCTGGCTACCCCTGGTTATGGATTTAGAAAAAGGTTTGGCAGAGTATATGTGAGGAGCTATGTCCCTCTTGGTGGCATCGCCCTGCAGAAACTGCTTCCTGGCTAATGAAAAGTCAATCTGCTCCTCCACAATGTCCTCCTTGCTGTGTAGTTCTGGGTCAAATGTCACCATTGTGGGAGGACCTGACAACTGGGGCTGCAGATAGAGATGGGTAAACAGAGGACCAAAAGAGAGTTAGAAGCAAGTGAAGGGAAATAGAAATCACATAATATACAAACACAAATCAGCATTGCCTCAGGATAGTATATTGTTTGGAGCTTCTCGAGTGTGTGAATGTGTTGTGTGTGCCTGTGTACCTGTGCATATGCATAGGTATAATTCTGTTTCTGCTGCTTCCTCTCCTGGTATTTCTTGAGAGACTCAAGCTGCTCAACATCCAGCTGCTCTTCCAAAGGAATCTTGAACAAATACATGAATTAATAAATGAACACAAGAACACAAACAGTTATTTAGAAAGTCAAATTAACAAAGGCTACCTCCTGAGGAGGGTTCCACCAGCGCTGGGCGATCCCGGGGTTTTTCTTTACTGCCTGGCCTTTGATCAGCTGCTGACGCTCACGCTCCAGCTCCTGAACCTGATAAGGTGAATAAACCAGGAGAAGAAGAATAAATTGAAGAGAAAAGAATATGAAAATGCAAAAAAAGCATTCTCTTTATGCCTTTATTTAGAGAAAAGGACAGTGGATAGAGTAGGTAACTGGGAAAGAGACTGGGGAAGGCCAAGGACCAAAGTACCGAGGTTCGAAGTAGATCTGGGACTATAGTCTCTGTACATGGAGCGGGATATAACCACTAGGCTATCTGGCACCCCATAAACAGCATTCTCATTATTTGTCCATGTGTGTCTGAATTCTGCATCTTTTAAAGTGGTCAAATTATCCGACAGTCATTTACCTCCTCTGAGGGTCGTCTCCTCGTCACACGGACCTGCTGCTCCTCTCCAGGGGAGAACAGTTTTGCTGGCCGCTTCTCTTCTTGAAATGCTCTCAGCTCAAACTTGGCTCTGCTGCTCCCTGACTCCTCTCCCTGAACGTGCCCGTTGGTCCTCACTGCCGAGTCAACCTGGTGGAGGATTGTGGTTTGTCTCTGGCCCTCAACAACAACATGATGATTGACAGGTGAGGAGGCTGACACACACACAGAAGGAGAGTGGCCGTCCACGCTTATGGGTCTGGTGTGTTCTGATGGAGAAGAGTTCCCATTGGTGGGTGTTTCTGAGGCAGCGTCCAAAACCTGGTCCAAGTAGCGGATCTCCTGTAGAAACAGAGCAGATAATATAATACTACTGTGTTATGCTACTTTACTAAAGTGATCTCTAACAACTAAACAAACAGGGTTAATATGCACTTATAGGTGGCCTATATGAATTCCTGCTCCGCTAAAATGAAATCAACACTAATCAAGAGATATGGGGATATATGCTCAATCAAATTAAATAAACGTATAATTTGAGTCCAGTCAGGTTCAGGGAGCCTGCATACCTGCACCACCTCGCTGTCAGAAGTCTCTACTTTCACACCAACTGCATTGTGGGCTCTGTTAGAGGGGCTGCTTAGGTAGTCATGTTGGATCTGCTGGCTCTCCACCTCCATGTTTGCAGGTCTGTCTGTTATAACGCTGACTGACTCCTGGAAACTGACGCTCTTCAAGGCTCGCTCTCTTGGTATGGGGTCACTGACATCCTCTGCTGCCCGCCATGATTTCTGTCAACAAACAAACAAACAAACAAAAGACATGGAGTTCAGAGATTTGTACGAATAGAGGAGCTTTTCACTGTCACCTGAACATTTTTTATAAAAACAATAAAGCAGGGATTAAAAGATGAACTGCTATACTTAGGATATTTCTCAGAGAGGTCAGGCTCTGACATATCGGCAAACATCGCACCTGACAAAAAATATATCTGTCTGCAATGCAGTAGTGTTAATCCTCTGCAGCAGCAGGGGAGTTTATTGTGTAGGTTCCCACCACTAGGGGGCCCCCATCTCCCTTGTTGCTTTAGCAGCTATGACAGACTAGAAACATAACATGTAAAGACCTTCAAGACTGTCACTTTAAAAACAGTATTAAGAACATTTGCAGATATTTCGAATATAGAGACTCGTATCAGTGACTACTCTACAGTGCTCATCTGTGATAATTATAGAAATGCTTTTTGCCCCTTTGCAGGTTGTGTCTATAAAACTGTTTTTTTTCTTTTAATGAAGCATCATTTGACACTTGAGAATTATGTTTTACTACCACAGGCGATGGAGTTTTCAGAAAAGACACTTAGTGTTCTGCCAGTCTGCTCTCTTACCCACTTTCACTGACTGTATTTTCCCAACCTCAGCTGTTCATTGAACAGTTTTGCTGATGTGTTTTTGTGCTTTAGTGCCAGGCTCCAGGCCACATCATCACTTGATGTTATGACAGAAATGAATAGATTCCAAAAACTTAATTTCCCTGCTGAATTAGTCCCAGCAGAGGATAAAAGGAGTTGTCACAATGTAATGAAAGGTCCCTTCAATGGCTTCCAAATGAAATGAGATGTCAGCTTAGTAATATACAACACATACTGTACATTATTGACAGCCACAGGTGATTGAGAGCTGAAGCACGGTTACATAAAATATATATTTTTAGAATAATAGAGCAATATAACTCTTACTTGTCACATACAGTATTCTCTAATAAATTGTGGTTTACATTTCACCCACAGAGTGAAAAAAATGTGCAAACAGTGTGCTTAAAAGACACATGGTTGGCAGACACTTTGGCACGCAGGGATCAAACCTGTGACCTGCTTTTGTAAACCATCCATCCATCACATTCCACACCAACATTTAGCAAGTAGCTACACTAACACACTCCTGTTTTTATGGGGCTTTCTGTTTCTACACAGGCAACGAACAAATACTCTATTTGCTTCCTGTTTTACTGCCTCACACCAATTACACCTCTATGCCAAGGAGGTGTTTGCTTCCATGAAGGGTTTGCTGACCCTCATCTCTGTAACATGTGGGAGTGTGTGTGTGTGTGGGGGACTTAATGAGGATCACTTCAGTGAATTGGCTCACTGTTCACTTAAAGTGCTCACAGCCATAAAGAGGAAGTCTTAACTTTTACCCTTTTTTCACTGAAAGAACCAGACACTGAGCAAACTGCCGTTTAATGAAAATCAGGGGAGCTTCTACTGTTATGAAACACAGAAGTTGTTTCTGAAGAACTCAGTGACAGGTTTCACTAAGGTACCTGGTATCAAAACAAAAAGGGAAGTCTTTGCTAACTCTATTGTTTTCTTTCCTTATACCCATTTCTCCTGTCTTTCTTTCAGCTTCCTGGTCCTTATTCCCTCTTAAACCGAATATACACTTCCTCCTTTCGGCTGCTTTTTAAAAGCCTTCGTGAATATACTGAAGCTACTGATGTCAACCATCACTTCTTGTATCCTTCCTTATTTCTCTTGTTTCTACTGAGAGATAAAAAAAAACTCTCTGAGGGCATTTTGGTGACCCATCTGGCTAAGTCACATGCTACTTTCTGACTTCATGCTATCTGGTCAGAGACAGTGATACACATTCTTACAGATAGATATCAAAGATATCCTCGTCAAAATCTACAAACCTTTCATGTAAATCATTGTTTTTGTTTATTTCTTTCAAGGTTAAAAACGATTTCATTCTTACAGATGGGATATAGAAAACAAATCCATCAACCATATGCCAGTTTGAATGACAGAAAAGAAGAAAGAACACATTAACAAACTTATTTCGAATAAGAGGTAATCTATTGGAGGTGCATCAAGACGAGTGAACACAGCCACACTAGCTGTGAGGCTTTACTTAAGAACAGCAGTGATTAAATCTAAATGCTTATATAAGCATGCAAACAATTCTGTATTTCTTTTAAATGTTAACTAGTTGATTCAAGTCATTAACATTCTAACATTTTTCAAGTTGTACAAACACAGCTGAGGATAATGGAAATGTCATTAGCTCTGCAGCTATTTGGACTTAAGCTGCATTAAACCTGATTACGGCTCTAAATGAGAAGTCTGAGGATCACATAGTAACAATTAAGTCTGTGGAGGACTTGAATAAGTGCAAAAAACTTTTTATAAATGTTCTCAACGGTTGTAGTGACAATTCCCTCATGGATGGAAACCTCACTGTGGTGTGAAATATAATGTCTGACGATCAACAAAGTAGTTCAGTTTGATCCTATGGGAAACATGAACGCCTAAATGTAATGTAACATATTTCCATATATAGCAAAGTGGTTGGCCAATCAATAATGCTCATTGTTTTAGTTTTAGTGTTCTAACAAATACAGCTAACATGGCTTTGAAAGTGATAGACAGACATTTTGTAACCTCTTTTGCTGCTCAGGAAGCATTAAATAGAAGTTCTCCTTTTGGACAAATAATCTACTTTCCAAAGTTTTAACTGAAGCAAGACAATTCTTTGCTGCACCACACTATGACTGAAATTGAAAAACATTATAATAGTAATGTTTAAAGTGTTCTTCTTCTCTTCTTTCCTTTTATCAATTTCTTCCCCAATCTCTTTATTTTATTTTCACTCCGACACTCCATCAACAAGTCAAATGATTTTTCACTCAGGTAATGATAATAGCGATCATTTGAGGACCAGCTGTCACTCCTCTGTACACACCCACACAGACGAGGCGTCTGTCCTGTCACATATGACCCATTGTATGTACCATATGTGTGTGTCTGTGCGTGTGCAGGAATGTGTTTGTATGTAAGAGTGTGTGTCCAGCAGGCAGGACAGTACAGAGGGGGAGGATATCCTGTTACCGCCTGAGGAAAACAGTACTACAGTACAAGAATGTCTCATATGCAATGTTATTCTGCCTCACACACACACACACACACACACACACACACACACACACACACACACACAATAGAAGGAGTGTGCATGTGACTCTAGTTGTGCAGCAGTGCATGCTGGTGTGAGCCTGTTCTTCCAAGTGTGTGTATTTCTGCTGGATTTGTGTATCCACGTGTGTGTTTGACTCCTGTGAGGTGAGCTGACATTCCAGGCATAGCTGTCCTCAAGGCTCGGACTCTAATACTTGTGATGAGGGACATTGTACACCATGCCAGGCCGGCTTAAGGAGCAATGTGTGTGTATGTGTGTGATAGAGAAAGAGAGAGACCGAGAGAGACATAAAGAAAACTGTAACCAAAAGTCTAGTATCCCTCATAATTTAAATACATGAAATGGAAATACACAAATGTGTATGTAACAGTAACCTAGATGTGTTCATATTGTGTTTATACTTGATAGTCATATAATAATACCTGAATACTTTCAACTCTATGATGTGTCACCTGCTAAAGGACACAACATTAAGGAAAAACCTACAAAGAGAAGACATTTTTAGAAGTCCAGTCTAAGTTAAGGATCTATTTTAGGGTGAGGATGTGGACTTTGGAGCTTTGAGTCCACTGTTATTAATAAAACAGGGTTAGCTAAGGTTGATTAGATTTGCATTGAAATTATTTTTATCTTATCTTACGTATGAACGACTTTCAAAAACCCTAAAATATTTACTAGGAGTGCAGTTTAAGGTGTCGAACAGGAAGTGTAGAGGTTATAAGAGGAGGGAATCATTCCAAAGTGATAAAAAGCACAGTGATACAATCATGAGTCTATCTGAGTCGGCTCAACATCACTGTCAGTCTGCTCTATCTGAATGCTGTCTCATTCTCTGTTCCCATCACATCTGGAAATGCTTACGCTCCGACTGTGATGCACAAAATTCACAAACACACACACACACACACACACACACACAGACACACACACACACACACACACACACACACACACACACACACACACACAAACATAAACATACTGGGCTGCATGCCTGAGACGCTGGGGGGGTTTGTGTATTCAAAAGCATTTACCAGAATATGAAACACCAGAGTACAGTACTCCCTGCCTGGAAATAAACACACAACCTTGACGCCTGTCTCTATCTCGCATACAAACATATTTTCTATGCCATGAATATCACGTCATAGTATTCTGTTAGCTCACACTGCAGCCAGAAGACAAGACAAGCCTCAAAATGAAAGACTTATGAAGCACACACACACACACACACACACACACACACACACACACACACACACACACACACACATAAACTAAGTTTCAGTGTAACCCAGTGCAGTCAGTGTTCCCGGCTCTGTTTCCTGACTAAATATGATCCTGTGTAGTAACTGGAGCCTTCTGCTGTTTTAGCCTGGTGTTCTTATACCCAAGCCGCCTAGATTGTGAACTCGGGCCATGCAGTGCTATCAGGTAGTCCTCATGATTTCACTCAGTTTCCGCTTTAAACAGTCGGAAGACGATAAATGAAAGTGATGGTATTTGATTGACCAACAGAACAAGTGGCTAAGCTTACATATAGTAGATGACTGGTTGGCAGTGTAAGCAGTCCGACAGGTGGGTGCAAACAGGGAGCCAACAGCTGGCAGAAATATCGGCCAGAAGAGAGTCAGAGACTTAGTGGGGTCTTTAGGCATCTTTAGGAAAGAGTGTACTGCTGTAAAGAATGCACTTCAGGTATTAAAGCTGTTTTACGATTGGATAAGCACAACGACACTTGGACCTCAATTCTGGCATCAATATTTAATTCAATACAACAAAACGCGCCTCTCAAAGCACTGTTTGTGTGCAGTTTCGATTGGAAACTTGCTCACTCTGACAATTCCTTCCCAGGATTCCAGTTCACTTTCACTTTCTATAATATAGTGGAGCAGTTATTTCTAAGAAGAGGCTCAAATGGTATCACAGCGATTGAATGTGCTCCATTCAAAATGTCTTTTTCTCACTTTGCTCATCAAATCAAAGCTAAATCTGTCCAACACTATGAAATGACATACAAATAGCAAAAGAAGAAGCTGTCATACAGTACTACTCAACAAAGTGAAATATGATGAATAGGATTTGTACTCACCTGCCACTCTGATAAATTCCTTGTGTCTCACACTAGATTAGTCTATTTCAATGACATCAGTACATCCATAAAGTACTTTTCAAAAAATGTCTTAGATTTTGTTATATAAAAAAACTACCAAAATCAATAGGTGCTGTCTTTTAAAGCTTTATCCGTTTGCTGTTAAGCTGTTCACTTAACTCCAGCCTTGGTCCGTCCTGTTCCAGATAGTGGGAGTGCCGGACTTTTCCCTGGCCAAGCCTTTTCCTCCACTTCTTCTCCTCCTTTTCCTCCCCTCCCGTCTCTTTCCTCTCCTCCACAAAGCTTCTCCTTTCTCAGTCAAATTCCTGCCGACTGCTCGGTAAGCTGTGATGTCATGGCATAAATGTGTGCACATGTGTGTATGTGGGTTCCTGCAGATGCCCTCCCGCACAAAGACTCCGTCTGTGCAGACCCTCATACAAACACAGACACACACACACACCAAAAACATCCACCCTGTGGCTCCCCACTCCTCCCTTCCTATTAAACCAAACCCTCTCTCTCTCCACTCCATGCGTATGTAGCTCAACCACTTTCCCTTTAACCTACAGCATCTGTTAAAACTGAGGAGAAGAGAGAAAGAGGCAGGAAAGGCAGGCGATGATGAAGAGATGATGAGTGAAGAGAGGGGGAGGAGGTGATAAGGGAGGTAATGGTATTTTCTTTTGTCATCATCACTGTGGGTCTGTTGACTCAGTCAAGCATGACGGAGAGACTGATGTACTGGTTGTATTCACCCTCTAATAAAGATGTAATGTAACAAAACCTGCTGACTAATCTTGCCATAAAACCTCAAAGTTATAAGCGCTTCGAGTGGAGACTTTTACAACTAACAGACGGGTCTAATGCTAGTCACACAAAAAAAAACTTTATGGAAGAAAAATTATATTTGTGGATATCTAACAAAGGCCTTCAGCTTTTTGTAACCTCTGTGCCAAAAATAAGACGTACACAGAAAGAAATCCAATTCTACGTTGTAACGTCACTCTGAGGCTTCCTTTAATGGTGTTATGTGTGAGTGTGTTCCTGTTAGGTCATAGGATCAGGCCTGAAGAAACTGGATCTGACCTGAGTCATGGTTCACTTTCCCTGCTCACAAACAAAACATCAGGGCGTACTGGAAACACTTTTCTCAAATGCACAAGACAGTGTGCCTGGTTGCTAAATGATGGAGGACGGTGAAATGAGCCAGACACTGATGCAAAGATGCATCTGAGCAATTGGTGATTTAAAAAACTTTTGTAGAAGCCAAATATCAAACAGAATAATATATGTATTCTTTTCTGGTTCATTTTCTCCTCTTTATTGTGGAAATCAGACCTTGTGTTGATGAAAAAAACAGAACCATGTATTGTTTTTAAACAGACACCCATCACAAAAAGCATAAGCAATGCCATGTGTTCTTAAAGGTACAGTATGTAGAATTTCATTAGAATTTTAAGCTAATATATCTAAATTAAGTAAAAATGGACTAAACCTTTCTTTGAGTACTTACATTACCCTAAACATTTACAACAGTTATCAAAGCCAGATAAAGCCGTAATTTTATACTTGTAACGGGACGTGTCGTGTCGCCACCATGACAGACATGTTTAACGTTGCTATGGAAACACCGGATGTTACGTCAAAGACCACTACATAAGAAAGCAGGAACTGCTACTGATAGCTGCCGTACTGTTGCTTTACAGTATGTGCTGCTATGATATAATCGTCATGTAAATTATACTTGGATGCATTAGCTCCTCGGTAAGCATATTCTCTTCCTCATGTGAAATGTCTGTTTCGCCCATTAGTCTTGACTACAGTCAACTTGGAGTTCGTTTTCATTGGGGGGTGGGGGTGGGGGGAAGCAAAGAGAATCCCTCCCATGATTCCCTGCCAGCCTCACCCTCATCTTTTGTTATTTTTTTGATTGAGAGCCCCCTAGCATGGAATTTACAAACTGCGCGTTTATAAAACAGCACTGAAATATAATTTTTAAACGTTTTTTTTCGCCCAAATCTTGTCATGAAATCACAGTTAAAAATGTAACCTCAAATGATGTCAGATTTTGACTTGTAAAAACCATCAGTAATTCTATTTAATACTACTCCAACATTAATATCTGTTGAATATGTATTGATAACAGGATCGTATGTTAAGAACAACCGGTTGGTCAAAGAGGTTTCCTGATTTTGATGTAAAATGCAGCCAGAATAAGCCAAGGTTTGTCCTGTCAAAGTGTGACAAATGTTAAGCTGTGGCTTCTAACTAACTGTGAATTTTTCTGTGTATTACCAAAACAAAAATTACAGCAACTACAAAATCCTACAAACATCAAATATCAGCTGCAAATCCTAGCTCCTCTGTCCTTTTTAAGTTTCTGTATTGAAAATGACAAATTACAAGTTCCTGGTGAGTTCCTAGGCTAGAAATAACTCACATGATGAAGAGAAATCGGTATCAGAAAATTGGGACAGTAACCCAATTATTGGATATGCTCTGGGGAGTTCAATCCCTGCATGGGCTGTAACACACAAAGAGACATGTGATGGTCTTTATGCTGGTGATTTATAGAATGTAGAAACAGCCACGCTGTGACAGATAAAAAGAGATGTTTTTATAAAAGGAAAACAGAGGAAGAAAGAGACCATACAGAATGAAGCAAAAGTATATGGTGTTTTAATCATGTGCATGTCCTCTGTGGGACTGCAAACTGGGTCAACGCTATCCAGTCAATAAGTGCCCAGAGCAGTCTGATGTCATGATGAAAGCAGATTAATATTGATCGGCTACAAAGCAAAGCAAAGGAGACTTTTAATCATGGCAGGTCAAAAAGACACACATGTCCATAGAAACACACTCATGCCAGTTTTAACATGGGCACAGAGGAAGCAAAGGTTTTTGTATACGTAAAAAAAGGAGTGATCAAGAATGTTCATGCGTGCATGTGTGTCTGTATTTGTGTGTCAATTTAGCTTACAAATCGTTGACCTTGTCTTGGCCTCAACGAGTTTCTTATCCTCTGATGCGATATGATACAATACGATACAATTGACAAATGTAAAGAAGAGTAGCAAGGAGTTAAGATTTAACATTTGTCTACGAGGATTACCAATATCTCAAAATATTTCATTAAAAAAAAAGAAGTTACATAGCACAGTCAGTCAACTACTCACAGCGCCTCTTTACTTGTCAACATAGCCTTCACACAAGGAATTCCATAACTATTTAACTACAGATCCTAAAATAAAGCATTAATATATGAATGCATTATATCTAGATATCTAGGAGACATTTCAAACATGAGGAGAAAAGTGTCCATGATCATTTGTACAGCCAAACTGATGTGTTGTCTCTCTGGACAGTAGGGCTGTTCTCAAAAAATCGAAATGGCACGTTCCAATTAAAAACAAATAAGCATGAATGAGAAACTCTATCCAACGCAAGCAGAAGGATTAAAGGAGCTCTCGGATTTTGAAAAACACCAGGCAGCCAGGAATTGGACACGAGTCATCTAGTATGCTAGCAAAAATACTGCAGCAAGGCGGCGACCTCCGTCTACACATGACTGCTAGCAACAACAGCTAGGCTTGCTACACGGCCAACCCTTAACAACGCTTTCAAGTAAAAATTTCCCTCAACTTCTAAAAGGGGTTTAGAAGATCACAAAACACTTTTACGCTTTATTAGTATAGATTTGTGCCCGTACAGCATATGTGATAACGAAGGCTTCAGGCAGCTGCTTAATGAGTGTGAGTCACGCTGTTCAATCCCACTCATTGTTTGATTACAGACACTGCCTGAGTTGTATGCAGATGGAAAGCAAAAAGGTATTCCTTCAAACACAAGTGTGATAGTCAAGTGAAACCAGAATATAATTGTAAATTGTGTATGATAAAAAAAACACAAAAAGGGTTATTATGTTTAGAAATTAAAGAGTATTGTATTTTCATTAATTAATAGCTAACTAATAATACATTTTAATTTCCTTTTAGAGATCTCTAAGGCCCTGAATTTGACGCTATTTAAGTTGTAGGATCCTTAAAACTATGCGTTTGCTCTATTTCTTTACAATAGAGAACAGCTGTTGTGGTGAATTCTGTATAGGACATGGTCTTTATCCAAAATCAAACTGTATCGCTGTGTTGTGGCGTTGTGGGAAATACCCAGCCCTACTGGACAGAAAGTGAAGGCTTTTTCAGGCAATGAAATCTTATTAATTAGGAAGTCATTTCACATTGAAGCAGAACTATACAGAGTCCAGAAGAGCATAAAGTAATGGGTTACGCTCCCTTAATTCCTCCAGTCTCATACAGTCATTCCAAAAGTCTCAAGGCTTGCTGGATGATAAAGACAGTGACGAAGAATGACAATACTTTTTAGAATGGGTAGTGAGCAGTTTTGAGGAGTTTAAACAAATCATGCTGTAAAGAAACTGAAGCCACTGATAGGATAAAGTCCATCACAGCTCACAGGTTATTTAAACAGGAAGCTGTGCTTATTTGTGTCTGTGGAAATGGCTCTCAACACAGGAAATATACCCAAATCTAGAATCACAAGCTTTTAAAAAAAAAAACAGAGGTCACTGAGGTCAACATTTGGCAAAGTAATATTTTCAAAGACAACAACACAATAAGCAAAGTCAATACAAACAGACAAAAAAAGGCTTAACTATGATCAATATTATGCTTTAATCCAATTATTTCTTAGTTTAGCAGTATTCATAACATCCAGAAACCCACACAGGAGTACAGTACAATATATCAAAACCGTTATATCCCATTTGGAGAGGCACAACGACGTAAGGCTTGTGTCTAATTGTGCACCTCAATCAAGCTACATACACAGACACACAAGCACAGGGACGGCACTGCAAAAGAATAATAATGAAGGCAATTTTCACCTACCCATTGCCAGAGAGCTTGGAACAACAACCACACTGAAATCATTTTCAAACCCTTTTGAGTTTTGAGTGTTAGTGAGGAATGCACTGCATGTCTGGACACATGTCAGTTATTTTGGGTCCCTTTCCAAGCCTCCCATGACACCACTCACAAACAAACCAGACCCCCTAAGACCCCTTCATGAAGCAACAACAAAGGGCCCGACAGGGGCTTCAGTGGGACTCTCAGGGCTGAATACTAATGCTAGACTGCACACACACACACACACACACACACACACACACATACACACCCACAGCATCACAAGCACACTTACAAGCTCACAGATGGAGGACTCTCATTAAGTAGGAAGGTCTGTAGTCAAAGAGTGTGAGTGGGTTTGTGTGCACAAGCTCTTTAAGCAGAGCATGGAAAGCCAGGTTTAAACTCCAAGCAGAAGTACAGGACTAACTGGGGCAAAACAGTCTAGTGCCAACACATCAAGACCGTCCCACTTAGATTAAACTAAAGATTAGACTAAAGAACTATCTGGGGTTTTTTTAAACTGATGGCCAGATCTGACCCAAAATTCCAACGGTTAGGGCAAAAGAAACTTTACTTCAGTGGGCTTGTTGCCCAGTGAAAATGTGCTCTTTATGTGTATGGAGGGGGGTCATTCTGATCACACTAAACAGCCTCATTTAGAAAAAATGACCAAATGCCTCATATAACATCGCTTATTTTAGGTTGCAAAGACATTGATCAAATGAACATGTTATCATTAAACATAATTTAATCGTAAGAGATTTACTGACTGCTGACAGCAGGAATCAAGAAACAGCAATATAGCCACATTTTTAAGTTAATTTGGTTAGTATCCATTAACCAATCAACAAAATGGACCAGACATTTTACATGACAAGCAATGTGGTTATATTATCGAGGCCTGTACAACTGGGACTATCAACCACAGCCAGTATAATTTATCATCGGTTATACTGACAAATAACCCCTCAAAAAACAAAAATCTTTCACACAGAGCCCCTAAGGGGACATGGGAAAAAAAAGAGTTTAAGGGTGGGCATGGAAAACTATCTAGTGCTATACCGTGGGTACGAGAGTGTGCCTTACTCACAAGAAGGTACTGCATGCGCACAAGATAGTTTCTGGTAATCACAAGAAAGTCTCTTTTTTTTGTTTTTGATTTTTAGACTAGATTTTTTGTGGCTTTTTATGCCTCCATTGTAGAGACAGGACAATGGACACAGTCAGAAATTAGGGAGAGAGAGAGAGAGAGTGGGGAACAAAATACGGGACAGGAGCCACAGGTCAGACCCAAAGGACCCCAGCCTCTGAAAATAGGGCGCGCGCACAAACCACTAGGCTACCAGCACCCAACAAGAAAGTCTCTTGACAGTATTGCGTGCACCAGATAGTTTCTGCCAGTCTGTCTCATAGGTTGAACTTAATGTTGTTTTGCCATCTCTTTTGAGCCAGAGAAGATATTTTACGAGTTTAACGTGTGCACACAATACTTTGTCATGAGGACGAAAAACACTCTTGTGAGCATGTAAAACTTCCAGGTTTTATCAGTCCATGTCTCTTTAAGTGCTCTTATACTTAAACTCTTTAACTCTGAGTGTCCAAAACAAATCCCTATTTTAGTAAGTTGATTTTTAGATGAACCTGCTGTAAAATTTCACTGAAACTATGTTGAAATGTTCTTCAATGTTACCTGTGGTTTAGTCAGGAATGACAAAATGTCACCACCAAAAGATAAGACTTTCCTGTGAATTCTGGACACATTGCCAAATTATTTTTTATCTCTTTCAAAATGTCCCTTTCTCTTTCCACCCTGGTTATGCAACAGTCCAGTTACCTCCTGTTTATAATCCAGCAGGAAACAGTAGTTAGTCAAATTTGACTTTCATTTCATTTCATATCACACATACACACATGTGAAGACAACACACACGACAACAAACATTTCAACCTGTACACAATATGGTACAAAAAACGACTACTAGGTTGAATAAACATAGAGTCACAAACAAGTGGGTTCAAAAATAATGTATGTAATATTTGAACTAAAAGACAAATGTCCCTAAATGGAGTCAGATAATCGGTATCAGAAATAACAGGAAAGATTGTGCAGGAAATAAGCTGAGGACTAATTTTCACTTCAGGAGGAGGAAGTGACACATGGAGTTTATGTGTGACCCGTCCATTTTCTGTGTGTGTGTGTGTGTGTGTGTGTGTGTGTGTGTGTGTGTGTGTGTGTGTGTGTGTGTGCGTGTGTGTGTGTGTGTGTGTGTGTGTGTGTGTGTGTGCGTGTGTGCACATTCACACAGAGAAAAAGTAATCAAGCATATAATTCTAATCCTTTCCCAGGATGATTCAGCCCATTTTAGTATTTTGTCCCAGAAGACTCTCAGTACAGAGACCACACAGTGAGGCTAACCAGCCAACAAGCCAATGGGCAAAAGGATTTGACTAAATTTAATTGTTGGAAAGATGCCATTAGCTACACGTAAAATCTGTAAAATAAATGCAAAGTGGTTTTGGAAAACAGAAAGATCACTAATTGCATAGTGCTTTGCTTATCTGCTTATGGATCAACCTCTCTATTATGAAACAGTTTGGTCAATCAGCTCATTTACAACATCAGCTAATCACAAAGTACTGTAGTATGACTAAGGGCAGGACGAGTATCTGTTGATGTAATGTTTTCAGCAATTACCTCAAATTAGCACTTCCAGGTTAGCATGGCTTTCAGTGGAGAAAGATCAGATTACCGTACGGAACTTTGCTCAGTGGGAAAGCTATGTTTAGAAAGCTTGACACACCTACCTGCCAAAACACACTGCAGCCACATAGCTTATTAGTTAGCATTGGTTATCACAACAGGCCCCTGGTTTGATAGCATGTTAAATAAAGCCAAATGCTTTATATATATCTATTCATGTTATACATGTCAAAATCCAATTCAATAGTTTAAGTAGTTCTGATGAAAGAAGTGAATATTAAGACATAAGAACCACTACCAATACCAATAAGACTACTCTTAAGTTAAAATAAACAACTACAGTAAAATGTCTGAAAACAGTACTACAATACAGAATTCATAAGGATTTGTCTGACCTTGTTAGCCATCATCCGTGCAGTTCATTCATCTTGTAAACGATTGGTATTCACACTGTTTCTTGCAATAATCCCGCCTGATTTTTGCCTAGCCAGCCTGAGCAGCACATTAAAGAGTTATCAAAGCACCGTAGCATTTGTCGATTCCCAGCGATCAGCCGAAGCATAATAACACTGCTGTCCTTGGAGAGGAGAACTCATCCCAGCGTTAGCTTATAGCATTAACTAGCTCTGCTCTGTCTCATACTGAGAAGAGCAATGTGCTAATCACCTGTCTATTTCTGGCAACTAGCTCATTATCCAGCAGTATTTAGACAGAGGAAGGAGGTTCACACAGGAAGAAAACAGCCTTGTGAAAGAAAACATGACTGGGCCTGACAATGACAGTACTTCTAATTTATTACGAATTTTTTTTCAGTTCTATTTTCTGCCGCTTGCAGGGAGTATTTTGAATGTAATGTAACTTTGTAATATAACAGCAACTGTTTTGTGAGCAGCACCATTTGCCTAATATGAAGACATTTCTATATGAAAACAACCACAAGCTTAAAGTAAAAAGATGTCCTGAAATAAGACCAGATACTGAGCTTTTAGCATTAATTCATTTTAGTCTTTGTTTACTATTCCGTACTTCTATGCTCAAAAGGACATAACTCATTCACTAAGTGCACATTTCTTAATTTCACATCTATGAATGATATCAGTTACCTTTTTTTTTTTGGTTAGACACTTAACTCCTATTATTTCAACTCAACAAAACTTAAACGACCTTGTGTTGAACATAACCCGAAATCCAACATCCAACCTTTAGCCGACCTTTAAGGAAAACTCCCCTCACATTCTGTCTGTAATGTCCTGCACATTCCAGGAGTTATTTTGTGATGAAACGTTGTAATTTACTGTTCATTTGGTATTCTTCCCTTCAAGCAAGCTACCTTGTCTATTTCTAATTCATCTTACAATTTCTTGCATTCCTCCCAAAGCCCTCAACAACCCATTTGGGCCTTTAACGTATATAATTAAGCAGAGAGACAAATTGAAAGACACGAAAGGGATCATTTCAGTTCCTTTAGTTACAAGACACTAACCAAATGAATTTTTTTAAACTTTAAATAACTGACTTAAAAGACTTCACTGCCTAAGGAATGTCCTAACTCTGAGGGTCCACCATCCGGCTGGATTTCTTAAAAGGATACACAACTAAACACCTACATTGAAGACATTACCCCAAGCCGTCCACATTCTGTAGCACCTAGAGCTCAAATGGCTTCCTGACATTCCAGTCTAAAGCAGGAATTTGATAAAGAGACTTCTGCAGCTTTTCCAAACCAAAACACCACCCTGTGTTATGAAATGGAGCCCTGACATTTGAGGTCAACTTGCCTCCTGACTTCCCTGAACCACAGATTAGGTCTCTGCCTTTAGATTCAATCAAAGAGTTTCTTAATTATTCAGATTTTCTGAGAATTGTAAGCCCATTCGTGTCGTTTGAAAAGTAATGAATGTTCTCTTCAAAGGCAGTTTTCATAATTATGTCATGTTCTCTATTTTTCTATGCTGCGTTGTCGATGTCTATGTGCATGTTTTTGTTGTAAACACAGTATTTGTGTTAGCAGGTGGTTTGTGCTTCGCTTTGTGCAAATGAATAACTTCTGTTGCAAAGTACAACAATAGTCAGTGGATGTTGTGGACAATAGTGGGTGGCGGAGGTTGTGTAATGGTGGCCATCACATGGAGGGGTTTAATTGTTGTGCTTCCTGCATCCCTCCGGTTCTCTTCCTCTCTGGAACACAAATACCAAAAACCTGGACAAAATACTTTTTGATGATGCAATGTGACAAAAATGTATTCTTTGACCTTTTGGTGGTCTTTTTCAAAGTGAGACAAGTCTAAACATAATCTAAAAAAGTTCCTCAGGATGCACAAAACAAAATAGTCTGGCTGGATAAATAGCTGAGTCGATCAGAGTGCTTGGTAGGCAGGAGGATTGATAAATAAAATAGCAACAAGCATGGATATGATTGGTGCTACTGGTCATTCACATACAACAAGACTGAAGTTCAGTTTAATGATCAGGCCATTTCAAATGTTTAGAAAACCATCCCTAACTAGAAACACAATCATAGAACTTGCAACAATGAAGCAGGTAGAATTAATTTCCTGTACAATTCCTTTAAGGTATTATAAAGATTTGACAAAGATGACAAAAGCATTTCATGCTCTTTTGAAGTGCCAGCATCTTTTTAAATTCCTATTCTCAAACTGTCAGCACGGTGTGCTTGACAGTAAGCTTGATGATCCTAAACGAAATAATGACAAACAAACCAGACACACCTGCAAACACACACACAAACCACTGTGTCCCTTCGTCTCTTTGAGCTGTCATCCACATTCCCATGGGCCATTCAAAAATAGCCTCAAAGTGTAATCACACAGAGAAGAGCTACTTCAAATCCCAGCCACTCCAGACATGCACAAACATGAGGAGGCTTTGTTTAAAAGATGGAAAATCATTTTCCAAGGATAGGTCTGATAGCTGGCCTGAGGGACACTCACATGATTTTCACTGACAAACCCCTAAACCACAAGGTTTTCTTTTCATTCATGCTTATGAACTCATTGTCAGCTGATAACACACACATTACTTCTGTGTAAAGTGAAAGCAGGCTATAAATTCACTGTGAAAAACAAACAAAGCAATCTATTCGTGTCATTTGTGTCCACCTGATCAGCGCTGATCTGACTGTAATGTTTGGGCCTTCATCCAATAACATGAGGCTGAGTATCATTCTCTTCCTGGAAGACAGCCAGTGGAGACCCATCAACAGATCGGCCATTGAAAGGCCATCGGCCAGTTAATGTCAACAACACTTCAAGCAGTGTGAGACTGAACAGACTTCCTGCTACTACCCCCCACCTCCCTCACCTCAAATTAACCACTTCTGCTACCCCAACACACACACACACACTCACACTCACACATCTGTCCTTGTACCTATTGTCTCTTGTCATCCCGTCTGTCCCCCTCATCCCGTCTCTCCTTTTCTACCTCACGTCTATTTCCACCTCCTGTGAACTCTTGACTTCCCCAAGCTTCAGCATCATCAACTGCACAACCCTTTTGTAACCTGTGATTATGTGTGTGTGTGTTTGTGTGTGCTTTCTTGGAACGGTGAGAGGTTTGGAGGAAGAAATCATTGATAACTTTGTAGGGTGAGGACATGGACAGGACCAACACAGTGCAGAGAGGGGTGGGGACAGGAAATGTACTTTCAGCAGACACACACACACACACACACACACACACACACACACACACACACACGCACACACGCACACACACACACACACACACACTGCACGATCACACACAAACTCTGAGCTACACTAACAGGCACTGACTGTCTCAATGGGATATTCAGTGTAGGGCAGGTACCGCCTGTCATTGACTATCTAATCATGTTGGTGAGCTGGCTGTCATTTTTTCTGTCTGCAGGGCTGGCAGAGATTTTGGCAAACACACACACACTGAATCTGCAGTTTGCTGCTTTGCTTTGTCAGTTCCAGAATCAGCTCGTAACTTCCAATGGTGATCAAACAAAACAGTGAACTAGGGCTGTGCAATTAATCGAGTTTCAATTTCAATTTTGGCTTCCAACGATGATGAAAACAAGACCATTGAGATTAAATGATTATTTAAACAGACTTTTACCTCAACTACAATCTTGTCCTTACTTTAAATGTTACTGACCAAATCTAATCAAAACTTAAGAATGATTTTACACACAAATAGTATTTTTCTGTAATACAACACGTTGATAAAAAAGTGTAAATAAAGTCATCGAAAGGAACTCTTTTCTTATGCTGTTTTTGATTCTGCCCTTTCCTTCTTTACTTCCTCTTGTCAGATGGATGTGTTTATCTGTATTTCTGGTACTGCTGTGTAAACATGGAGCAAAATAAATACAAGCTGCCATCTCCAAGGTTCACTAGAAAGTAACACATCTCTTCACAGAGCAACTGAAAGGATGTATTAGGATATGTGTTTGATGTCCACAGGCTCCATTAGCCCTTTGGTGTTGTTAGTCAGCGGCACTTGTCTGTAACCCCACTGCTAAGTAAAATCAATCAGCTTGATTTAAAAGCAAGAAGAAAACCAGGTCAAGGTTAGCTGAATTTAACTAGAATCCTTCTGCACCATACATTTCTACAATAAATTGCCACATTGAATGTGATCATCTGACACCTAGTGCGATTTTTCTGCGACTTTGAACTACATAGAAAAGGCTGATCAATGATTTCATCTCTGAAGAAAGTCAGGTTAAACCAAACATACCTCGGATGCTTTGATACAACTTAAAGCGCCTAAAAAAAACAGCCATATATCAATTAGATACAGCATGGCACTGTTAATCACTTGATTACTATGAACAATGTGAAAGTATGTAAACAAAGAATTTGTTGCTTGGTAACAGATACAGGCCAAGAGAAAGATCAAAAACTTCACAATACGATAATATGGAGCAAACATGTGAAGTCTGGTCTCGGTTGTTTGCTCTGAACATGTGCCTATACTGTATTTGGTTGAAAAGGCTGCAACTATGTGCAACATAAAAACATAACTATTGCTGCATTAATCATGTAAAAAGGATAACAAGTAGTAACATATACCTGTAAGTGCTTTATAGAAGCGGTCAGGCTAAAAATGTGTGCACTACCAGGACCATGCCTGGCCACTGTTGAGGCTAATAAAAGGTTGTTTGTGTACTAGATAATAGGCCACTGTTGACCAACATGATTGGCAACTGGACTAAATAGTTTGACTAGCAGGTAAAATCCCATGTAAACAACTGTAAAATGTTTCTTCTGCGTCTCTGTGACTCTGCCAAGTCATTCAGGAAGAGGATGATGAAAACCAGGTTAAGGTCATTTCTATATGTAGGTTAAAGTGATGCAGAGTAGGAGGAGGAGCACAAAGACACACAGAGAGAAATAGAGACTATGGCTACTGCAGCAAGGAGTCTGGTCCACTGACCTCCTTTAGGTGTTTCTCTAATTGGAGAGGAGGACGCAGAGTCCTGAATCCCTCTTTAACGACACAGGGTGTAATTACAGAGTAGAGAGATACACAAACATGGAAAACTGACAGCATCTATAAGCAAATACAAGGCTTCCCAACGCCTGGACAGCCGACACATGCGCACACACTCACATAGGCTACCAATCCCAAAACGTTACTCGTCCACAGTTACTTTTAAGTAACCAGTTAAATTAAATGTGTTTAGTTGTATAGTTGCTAGTATTATAGTGACACTTAAATCAGTCTACCTGTGCGTGTTGATGTGTAGCAGGGCGCTGATCTCCCGGATCTCCTTACGGCAGGGAAACTAACAGCTAATAACCGGGATTAACGACGGAGGCTTATCCGACTGGCTGACCGAGCTACTTTTTCCTCCTCTCTTTGCTTTGTCTTCTCTCTTCAATGTTCACATTGACAATACTGTCTGCAGTCGCTGTGCAACCGATCAGCGGGACATTAGAGAAACGAACGGAAAAGAGAAGTAACGGAACGGATTCTCATTCACAGCAGTGATAACGGTAACTGCAGCCTCTGAATGAGGTGACATTGAGCTCCTTTTACGCGCCAGCTTTTCCAACCAGCGGTCCTCCTCTCCCCTCCTCTTCCTCTCTCTCCTCTCACCCTCTCTCTTCCTTTTTTTTGTAGGCACGCGCGCTGAATAATGCAGAGCTCGTGAGGTCCCGGGAGTGTTTTCTGTCCCGTTCCAGAGACAATCAGAGAGCGAGCCGCCAGCGCGAGCTCCAGCCAAGCACAATGAGACTGACCCGCGCGGATCAGGTTACCTCTGTACTGCCTTTCATTCATTTATTCAGCTGCAAACAGCCCGGCTGCAGCCCAGCTTGCTCCCCCTGCCTCTGTACCCCACCTCTGTGTCTCCCCACCTCTGTGTCTCCCCACCTCGGGCTGCACCAGCACTCCTCTCAAATGTGTTTAGGTGGCATTTTCAGAGAAACAAAAGCACTCAGAAAACTCCAGAACTAGGCTACAACAATGACTGTAACTAAGTCGCACTTAGCCAACCCACATTTACTCAAGTATACTGTAGACCAATAAGTAAAGGTTAAGGTAACAACTTCAGTCTACTTGAATGATAGCATGTTATTTATGCCACATAATATTCTACAACAACATTAACAGGGAAAGTTACTGTAGCCTACTCATAAAGTTCATTTCTCCTAGTGAGAAGACACCTTTTACCTGTGAAGACATGGGCTATAGGCTATCGTTAGTCCTTTGCATTATCAAGCAGCGCAGGTCTTATGAAAGGAGTTAATCATGACAAGGATCCGAGTGTGGTGCATGACCTGGCGTTGAGTTGGCCATTTTGGCCACAGACATGATTTCAGATCCAAAAGTGACCATATTTGGACAAGAGGGTGGCAAACACCAGGTGATCAAACCTATAGGCTACATGTCTTTGCCATACATTTTTTACTCATAAGCTAGCGACTGGCTGGTTAGCTGTTGTGTTGCCAACTGAATGAGATTCTACTGTATGTGTGGTGGTCGCTGAACACAGTTGTTGAACAAGCTGGGTGGTGCATGCACACAGCAGTACCCGCTTCTTGGATATCCTTGTTAGTAAAATGCAATTTTGTTTTTAGTAATTGCATAAACAATCCCAAAAGGCATCAAATACACAGAGTGGAGAGGTTAAGTTCAGTGACTCTGTTGTCTGGCAGTTAGAGACAACCTGTTACTCAAAATGACCACACCCCAATGAAAGTAACAGTATGTATATGAATTTCGGTTTGGTCTCTGAGTATAATTGCATCTTACATCACACAGTGCTGTTGTGTCCCCCTCATATAAACCATGCATTTATTGACAAACTGAGGGCTAAGACGTGACAAGCCAAAGAACCATGCCGACTGACAAGGTACAGTAATAGTATCGGATTTTGAGCAAATACAACTGCTAGCATCCACAGCCTGTTGTTTGCAAACTGTTAGCATGTGGCGTAGGCTATGTGTATTCAACTGCTACCATGGTGTCTATAGGCAGTGGCTAAATGCTACATTGGAGAGGCGTATTTGTTACTTGCCAGTTTAGGAAGGTTTGTGAGGCTTATATCTACAAACTTGTGTCTTATAAAGTTATACAGCTAACTTTAAGAATGACATGGCAAAAGACAACTTTGGTGTAAGATGGATTCAAGCCTGAGCCATAACTTGGGTTAATTGACTTTCTGCACCCAGTAAGGCTGCTAAACATGAGACAACTATGACACCGACACCAATACAGCCTAACTTTACGTCGCAATCTGTTATGAATAATATCTGTAAGGATGTACACTCCGCTGTTGGATTGTTGCTTTCCCATTAGCAGTGAGACAGATCATAAAACCTACTTGCTGGGCAGTATTGTAACCTGTTTGCAACAATGCATATGTAGGCTAATAAGCTACATTTTAACATCTTGTTTATTTTTTTTATTTTATTTTTTATTTTATATACTTTATTAATCCCCAAGGGGGAAATTCTGGTTCGCACTCTGTTATTGAGAG
The DNA here is from genome assembly GCA_020745685.1 of Tautogolabrus adspersus. NCBI lineage: Eukaryota > Metazoa > Chordata > Actinopteri > Labriformes > Labridae > Tautogolabrus > Tautogolabrus adspersus. The sequence goes on along the minus strand of CM036549.1, from coordinate 10,247,015 downwards.
ACATGCTTCTCACATAGCTTCATAAGCTACTGATTTAAGTTCCTCCCGTTTACTGTTTTCTAGCTTTTGAGATCAAGATGTGTTTTTACTTTCTTCCTTTCTTTCTTTTTTACCAGACTTTATTTCATCAGCTCTAAAGGTTGCTGTTTTGGCACAGACAACATCTAAGAATGCAGCAAACAAGCAAACTTCTTAGCAAACAAAGTGGAAAAAAATGCTATCAGCTATAGCAGCAAGACATTGAGATATTGTTTTTTTGATGCAAGTACAAAACAACTGCATGAATCTCTGTAAAAAAGCAGAGTGTTTTTTTAACTACACATATCTCCACCTCTGCATGCAAAGTTTTAGACCATTCTTTTTCATTCTGAAACTATAGACCCACTACATGCACAAATGTACTCTGACTTTAAGGATCCTGAATTCATTCACAAAACATAAGCAGTTAATAAGACACGGTGCAATGTTCTTCAATATGTCCGTTATGATAATGCAATGGTGATATGGCTGCTTTACTTCTGAACACTCAAGTGCACTTGCTTATGACACTGTAATACATTGACTTTAAATAATAATTTCAAAAGTTTGTTTTTTATTGGCGGTGTTGCTACTGTTATACATGTAGTTAAGTATTTTAGTGTTATTCCATATCTTAAAACAAATAAAGGTCCATGAAAAAAATGTGTTTTTAATCAATAAAACAATAAAGGTTTAAACAAAAGTTGATAGAGTAGATGATAAATACATATGAGAGAACAGCATGGCTTCTGTTTGCCAGATAATATATTAAGTTTTATATTGTTATATGCAATAGTGAAAAAGGTGCACAATACACCATGGGAATAACATTGTCACTGTAAACTTGAAGCACACTAAGCAGCTATAACTCCCTCAATCTTCTATTACATTGTTACTCCAGCAGATTTCCAGAATGTACAATAAGGCTGCTACAAGCGTACTTTTAAGTGCTATTAACGGTTTTTCTTATTTTTGTGTGATTCAGTGGCAGATAAAATGGCCTAATGTACATTTAAAACATATTTTATTGACTGAAGGCCATAAATATACCATTGGTTCATACAGACACTTTACCAGGAGATCTGAGCGCATTAAATGCACCTCTAAAAATGTAAATGGGGCTGAAAGTCATCATGTACATACTTCCATGGTTAGGTGTCTGTTTTATACAAACAGACAATGTGGAAACACAGACAGACACAGACACTATGAAAGAACCTGAATACGAGAGGTACAAGAAACGATGATGCTCTCACTTTATATAATCACATTTTCTTTTTTTAACCATTATAAGGTAAAAACCCACCCTCAGATAGGACAGTTGTGTCACTTGCATTCCATCAACCAATTGGAAGATGTCATTGTTTAATACCGGCTTCTCTTGTCCACCCGTGAGTGTCCTTGGTTTAAGTGGTTGAATGATTAGAAAGGTGCCATATTAGTGAATTACATTATGTTGACATTATGACACATAATAAAAGCCATATATTAGAGGCATTGAGGAGAAGTCTCATTCTATATTCTTAGTTCAGTGGGGACCTTGTCCATTCATTGATTTGTGCGTACATATGATGTAAGAAAATTGGTCAGGAAGGTATTTAAAAAATACACACAGGCACACGCATACATTACTGTACTTACACTTTGTTAGTTAGCTGGAGTGAAAATAATGTCAAAACAACAGATACAATTGTGTCTTGAATTACTCTCATCCGCTGTAAATGTTGCACAAATAATTCCCTCTTTGTCGCTGCATCATGAAAGGTTTTGTAGCAGATAGCACCATGTTGCTGTACATCTAACCAAGCTTGCTGAATAATGTGAGTACAACGTGTGTAAAACATCTTGCAGAACCTCTTTATAGTTTTGTATCAAGTCATTGCACCCTTAGACATCAATAAAAGCACACAGCTACACTGTGACTTACCATGGCAGCGTGAGGATGTCTGGTCAGAATGGGAGCTTGATATCCATTTGCTGTTGTCACAGTAACCCCCGATGTCTGGCTGTAACCTACGAGACATAAAATGTTACTTATCATAGTTGTCATCTTTGTTGATCATCATTTTCTTTCCAATCATTTTGTTCCTATATTCCAGTGTAAACCCACTATCTGTTTTAATGCATTGTTACAATCAAGTAAATGGTTGAATCTTCAAGACCTTGACTCTTTATGAAAAGAAGAATAGAGGTCTTATTGTGTTGTTATCTGGTTGTGTAAGACGTTTCATAAGCTCCAACAGGATTGAAAAGCTAATGCTGCAAATGAAAGTCAAACATGCATCTGACCAGTAATTATGTTCATATTTATAGGTAGTAGGCTGTGATAGATAATTATAGATTGTTGTGAGAATTCATTTTACTTCAACTGCAGCTTTTTTAATGCTTTAGTGACCGAGTAACACCTTAAGGAGTCACATTTATCAGATTTCTTATCTTGTCACCACTGCCTCCTTATACCTAAACTGACTGCATGAAGTAACACCCTAAATATTCATCATGAATCTGTCTACTGTAAATGTTGCTGTACTTTTGCCTAAATAAGTCTTCTTAATCTACCCCCAATTGATACAGTACTACTACACTACTGCAACTTCTGCAACTGTAGCGATTGTTTCACAGTACTTTATTAAAGATTTATTTTTGTGCCTTTGTTTGTGCCTTTATTGGAGAGATGGGACAGTGGATAGAGTTGGAAATCAGGGAGAGAGAGAGTGAGTGGGGAATGACATGCGGGAAAAGAACCACAGGTGGGATTTGAACCTGGGTCGCCCGCTTGAAAGACTACAGCCTCCATACATGGGGCGCATGCACTAACCACCAGCGCCCCCACAGCCCTTTATGAAGTGAATACATTTACAGCATTACAGGGCAGTGTTTCCATAGTCCCTCTCTATATCTCAGTTTAACTCAATTTAAGAGCCAATTTTGTATTTTTGCCTCCTTAACATGTACTTGACTGCTAAAGTTACAGATAATTTAGACATATATCGAGACAGTCTGCATGTTAAGATACTGCATATTTCTGTTTGTGTGTGTATACATATACATATTCAGCTAACTGCTAAACTGTGTAATTTATTAACCATCTACAATTAATACCTCAAAAATACATCTAATGTTCAATGTCTGCTTAACAGTTCTGTTGTTTGTATTTGGAGGCCATAACATCATTTTATTATACACCATCACTGAACATTATCAGTATGTTCTAGAGCAGTTCATATCACCACGATGTGACAAAGCATTCTTACAGTGATACATGTTTTCTATCACTGACGTGTGTTATAATTCTGTTGCTTGTGTGTGTGTGTATGGGTGACTGAGTGTGTGTAATAATTATCTGCAGACAGGGTCTCTGTTAAAGAAACCAGACTGTCATTGTCTAAAGATAAATTAATTAGTGTTTAATATCAGGAAAACACACCCATCCTCTGAGTGGGAAGGCCGTGTGTGCATCTCAAACGTTAACCCTGTTTTCAGATAATGATTGTCATGACGCCTAATACAATCATTTATCACTTTGTATTTTGTCCTTGGGTGGGGGGGGGGGGGGAATGTGTGGGTCATTTCTGTGCTGACAATCTCCCCACATTGTGAGTGTGCTTTAAATGAGAACAATAATATCATCCTTCATCAAATATAGATGCTTATTCAAGAACAGATGACATTGTTCTAAATCTAAAAAAAACGTCTTTATGCAAATCTGACTCAAGTGCTTCTATTCTGAACTGATTAACAGAACATAATAGGTGATTTCAGAAACATGTTTTATGTCCTGTCCTAAAACATGACACTGCCTACCTCCATGTTCAGGCAATGTGTTTTTGAATAACGGGGTGTCTCATTCATGTGTAAAGTGTTCTTAATGTATTGTTTTTATTACCCTCTATAGTCTTTTTAGAGCTCTATGTTCATCGCTTTTCAGTCCCTTGTGTCAGTAAGGTTAGATGAGTGAGCATGCAGTGTTAATGTCCTATTTCATGACGTCTTGCAGTACCTATTATTGGTACCAGGGTGGCGCACCAGGGCTCCTGCAAAACTGGGGCATGGGGGTATATTGATCCTTCCATCTATCTATGATCCAGCTATTAACCTACCTATCCTTAGTGCTTTTCTGCTTTCAACATACCTCAACCTACCTCCCAGTCGCTACCATTCCATACTCTTCATCTATCTTCTTAAATACTTACAGTCATTCCCTTCCAACTACATATTGTTCATTTGTCTGAACAGCCCTCCTTTACTTATAACTATTTTTTGTTTGAACAGACCTATTGCCGTATTACATTTAAGCCATTTTGGGAATACAACTAAGTGTTAGGCTGTAACCGTATAATCTTGTAGCATCTTACAGTGAGTGTCAAGCTACATTAGCACAGCTGTCTTTTTGGTCATCAGGTCATATAATGACAATGAATTAAACTTATACTGATGAGAACTTAAGTCGTGCTTGTGTGTTTGTATACTGGTTTGATAATGGTTAAATAAAAGACTAATAAGTTGTTCTTGTGTTATCTGGTATAAAAAGAAAATACTCACTGTCATTTCTGTTTGTACTGCAAACACCCTCCTTTCTTCTTAGGGACTGATTACTTATCCTGACTGTATTTGTTTTTAACCCTGTGTGGTTTAGATTTGAACCTGTGTACTGAGTTTATGACGGCATTTAGCATATTGTAATAACCACTCCACTTTCATGCATTCACCCATGACACTAATGATCTCTTGAACATAGAACTGAGACTTACGTGATTTTTGAAAATAGTGTGAATGCGTGTGCTTGGGTTGAGTAGTTGTTAGTGGCAGTGGGTATTATAACAGATAAGGGTGCAGTCAGGATAGCTTGTGATCTCTTTGTCAGTAGCCAATGAAAAAGTGAATGTTAGGGACAGATGGAAAGAACAACAAGCAAGAGACGGCAGGAGGGCACTGGAGAAACTCAGCTTTATTGACCAAAGATAGAGAGAGGATACAGACATCAGAGAGAGAGAGAATCAGAAAGAGAGAGAGAGAGAGGAGGAGGGAGAGAGAGAGAGAGGAGGAGGGAAAGAGATAAAAAAAGAGAGAGAGAGAATGTGACAGGGTGAAGTGTAGCCATACAAAGAGAGGGAGACAGAGAGAGCGAGAGAGAGAGAGACAGAGAGAGCGAGAGAGAGAGAGAGAGAGAGAGAGAGAGAGAGAGAGAGAGAGACAGTGTGAAACAATAGAAAATGGCTCCTTTTTGTTTTAACAGTCCATACAACCATGAGGGCAGGCAGACAAGAAAAAGAGGGACCCCTACAGAGTCAGAGGAGTACTGCAGGTGTGGCAGTGGGGCTGGTAAACTCAACAAGTCTTTTGTTCTTGTACTGCTCCTTGCATTTCATCAAAAACACACACACAAACCTTAACAGGCAAACTGGATTGGTCAAACTGCCTTACTCTTTTCCTCTTATCTGTGTTTTTTTTTTTTTTTTAGATAGTAATTGGATTTTTTGTAAGTACATATGGTAAGTGCATTTGCTCTGTTGCACATTAAATGTGTGCATTACACTTTGGGGATCTAACCCTACATGTTTAAAATTACATTTCTTTGCATAGCCTCCACAATCTTTAAAACAAAACAGTCATGCAATGAATAATTGTATGCCAATCTGGGACACTGAACAGGACATCATGAGTAATTGTCTCCGGCCTTCAAAAGCCTTGCAGTCTGTTTGCTGCACACAGATTTAATGAGAGAGTGACAAACTGTTTGGAAGACCCATCTTAAAGTGTTTTTCCCACAAGATCTGTTCTGATTAAATTGTACCCAGGAAAAACATGCAAGTGGTGAAAGGAATAGCATGACTTTTAAAGCATCTTTTGTTAGTAAAATGTGTTATTTCGCAGACTGATTTTACAATTAAACATCATAGACTTTAAAGCTTATAAAAGAAAGTATACAGATGGCTGCTTGCATCACTGTAAAAAACATTGTTTGGAAAATGGTCAGCACTTCTTTTAATGGACAGTGATTTATAGTTAAAAGGCTACCATGCAAATTAAATGTTAAAGTGTGCTAGGATCCTGCCTCAGACCAATATTCTAATATCCTAAGATGCCTTCAAGGCTAACCGTCATATATATGTGAATGGAAGCAGCTGCCAAAAGTTCTTTAAAGGTGGTGGCCGGAAGAGGGGAAAACGTTGTGAGGGGTTAATTGTAAGATTACACACAGCAAAGCAGTGAAGTTAGAGAATGAAACTATATGAAGGTGGTGTTTGGTGCACTCATACAGTCGTGATATGGAGTCGTAGAATATAACAGTACATTTTCTAGTACCCATAATATTCAGAATTGTTTCTAGATTTCTATATATGTGTTGAAAATAAAATCCTCACTAAATAGAATATAGAGTATATTTACATTCTTTATCTACACAGGACCTGGATGGGCCTGGTGGTGACCAATCACACAGCAAGCTGAGTCTGACTGGCAGCAGCGTTGGCCAATCACTTTAAAGCATGAATGTTTGATTGCGGAACTATTGTTCTGTCCTGACAGGACAGTGTAGAGATGGGATTGTAGAGCCGTGCACAGAGCCATGTGAGGAAAGAACTGATTTACCCCAAACATTTGTTCTTTCTTCCTGTCTTTCATGTCTGTTAAAGTTAGTTATTTGTGGAAATATAAACTGTTTGATGTGTCTAAAACACACCAGGAATTGGATTAAGGGATATCACATCCCCTAAAGGCAACAAAAACATCCTCAATCACATTATTTGGATACGCAGAGCCTATCTTACCTCTTACCTAAACGTGAACACATCTTTTCCACTCACATTTAGGTTAATTGATCTTACTTTAAAGACAGGCATTTCTCTGTATTGTAGAATAGCAAAGTGTAGCCACTAACTCTGCAGACACTTGTTGAGCAGCACCCACTCCTCTATCCCAAAAGACCCTACATTTACAAATGAAGTAAAGTCTTTTCAGAGCCTCCATTATCATGCAACAGAATGAGGATGATGACTGCCATTAAGAGCTTTTCTGAAACTACCTACATTGTAGTACATATGATGTTATAATGACACCCAGGCCACATTATTTGTAGCACCCTTGTAAACGAGGGCCCGGTTTGTGACTACAGCAAGAGCTGGCAGTGTTTTTCAGTCTCTTTGTGCAGAGCATAATAGATCTCTCATGGTCTTCTGCAGCGATTAAGAGAATTTAAATGGACAAGAGGGTGAACATTATTTGCAAATTTCTCTAAAAGCTCATCTGAGTGCCGCTGTAATAGTTGTAATTTAAAAATATGGTAGTGCTTGGTAATATCCACAACTTTGTGCCCATGCTGTTAGTGGTAACCCATGTTTGTTTTCATAGCTGGAAATACATGTTCCTTGGCTGCCGGAGTGTACTCATTAAGCTGCCGTAAGTTCCTGTGCTCTATAACCTTAAGTAACACTGGAAAAAATGACTGTATAGATCATACTGGCAGCCAAAAGGTTTTAAACTGCATCTTATTGGCTGCCAAGTTTGAAAGTACCAGAATAAGAGGAAGTGACCTCAGCAGTGGAATAGCTTGAACAAAATGACAGAGATAGAAAGATAATTGACACAGAGAAAGTAAGACAGAGAAGAGAGATGAGGAGAGAGAGAGAGAGTCGCGCTACTATTCCTAACAGTGTCAAAAACCTCAGGTTCTCATGGAAACTGGCATCCAAACAATTCAATGGCCTTTCAAGTTTGAAAACAAAAGAAAAGAATGCTCAGATATCAACAGCAATCAAAATAAAAGTCTCTTAAAGATATCTAAATCTCTAACTACATTTTTTTGTAAGCATCATTTGTTTCGAAGAATGAAGAGGCACATGAAGTAACCAAGGCAACAAGTTCCACCCTCGTCGTTTGGTCAGAGGGAGTTGTTTGAGTTCATATGTTGGGTATGTGTTTGTTCACGTGTGTCTGTGTGTGTTTGGAAAAAAAATGTCAAGCAAGGGGATAAAAAAAAGCAAGTGAGAAGTTATTGAAAAGAGAGATGAAAAAAAAATTACTGAGACTGTCCATCGTTTTGAATGTTTTATAAACTGGCTTATTAAAGGAGAAGATCTGTTTGATTGTCCTTAAAGCAAGATGGACTGTTTGGTTAGACAGCATGGCAATGGACTTGATTGTCCGTAATGTCTTACTGACTGCTGAGAGAAGTTTTATATAAACTGGTAAATTTTTCCACCTACTACCAATGATATGGCAGCAGGACAACCACTTTATTCCTGCATAATTTGAATTTATGAAATACATTGTGTTGTCTGAGGAGACAGGCGGCTGGCAAAGACTCTATGTTGACAGAGGAGGTGACAAAAAAGCAGAGATGTGGAGGTAATAACTCAGTTAAGTAAAAAGTCAAAGGTCAGACAAGAGTATGTATGCGTGCAAGTGTGTGCCAGCCATTCAGAGTCCAGAGGAGGAGGAGGAAGGCAGGGCTTCTGTTAGTAACCATCCAGAGACAGAGGAGGAGAGAGGGGTGTTGTGGGTAATAATAAAAGGATGGAAGAGGGAGAAGATTCAGTCACATGAGGATGCAGCACTGGCAGCGTTTCCTCTTGTCTGTACCTGTGGCAGGGGTGAGGCCAGGTTGGGGTGCTGTGTTGGCGTCAGCATTTGCAGGGGGCGAGGAGGCACTGTCAGGCTCACGGCCGTCTGATGACAGTTCCGTGCTTGCTGCCTCAGATGTGGCTGGCCGCCCTGACACAAGGTCGGCTGCAGTGCCATCAATGATGGATAGGTCAGTGACTGTCTTCTCTCTCAGGGATTTCTCATCATCTTCATCTATCAAGACCACCTCAGCCTTTACGGCGCCGTCGAAACCAAGAAGCCGCCTGCTCTCGCTCATGTCGTCAATGTCCTGGTAACCGAGGAACACCATGGTGACTGGGTGCTCAGCTGTGGCTTGGGGAGGAGAGGTGAGCTCGGTGCCTGAGTTGGCTGAGGAACCGGGCTGGGTCGTAATTGGGACTGATGGGGGCATCATGCCAAGCCGGGTCTCCCTCTGGAGGGTCACCTGGGCTGGGGGGCTTGAAGGGATGGAGGGTGGCGCACAGGAGGGTGGAGACAGATCATCAACATCTAATGGGGAAACGTAGGCCTGTGGTGCAGCTGGGGTCACAGTAACCTGGCCCTTGCTTCCGTCTCCACCATGTGCGGCAGGTCTAGCAGCTCGCTGGATCAGCTGGTCAACCTGCGCAGAGCTCCAACCGTTCTCCACTGTGGTGGTCGACACACCCCCTGAGGACGTGACCTCGTAGACCACTTTTCTGCCATCATCGAAGACTTTTACCCCACGCGTCCCAGCATCAAGCGGGTTCACACGATTGGCTGACAGGATGCGCTGCTCTCCAGTCTGCGGGTCATGCTGTACGTTGATCTCCATGGCAAACATTGCTGTTAGAAAGGGGGATGAAAGGGAGGAGAGACGGGGAGAAGGGAGGAGGGAGGAGATGAGTTGCAGAAGGGAGTGGGATTTGAAGGAACAGTGAAGGGGATGGACAAGTGAGAGGAAGGGCAGTGGGGGGTTTGGGAGGAAAAGTTGGAGGGAGTGAAGCGTGAGGATGGGGACACAGTGCTCTCTAAAATATGATAAATACATTCAAACAGCAACATTATGTAATATATGAAATTAGTTCAACACAAACCATTCCTCAACATTATTTTTCAAAGATGCTAACCACAGATACATGGGTGTAAACAATAACAAAAACGATATCCCTTCACATGTGACATGCTGCAGAAGGTCCTTCGGGTAAGCTACCATTTTACTGATTAATTACTTAAGACTATGAAATGTCTATCTCTCGTTAGGTACTATTAATGACAACCAATGAACAATGCTGCCATTTTAAAAGCCCAAGATGAGCTTTAATTTTGGTAAATGTCAGAACATTTAGAATCCTCCAAATAGGCCTCACTGGGTAATTCTTGACAAAGGACGGTTTATGCTGTAATAATAATAATGATAATAATAATAATAATAATTACTGCTTTAGTCAAATATATTAAGAGTTAATTTTGCTAAGACAAAATATTAAATAAAAGTATATTTTGATTGTTTATATTTCCGTTGTCCTTTATTAGAAATATTACTTGAAAACAATTTTCCTCTGCACAATTAAAAAGCATGCAAGCAGGATAAGCAGCTTAACAGAAGCTATGAACAGAAAACCCTTTACTATGAAAACTTTTGGTTTTGGCTTATAAAAGAGGAAGCTGCACTGCAAAGAGCAAAGCAATAGTCATATATCAAGAGTGAAGCTATTACTAATCTGAAACTCACTCAAACCAAATCTAAAGCTCATAAAAAAGCAAAGCCTATAGTGCTGTATGTCAGCATGGTAACACTCCTACAGTCAAACTACAGCCAAGCCACAACTGAAACAAAAAAGTCCTAATACTTGTTTAAACTGAAATTAATGCTAATCCAAACACATATAAATACTTTTGTCTATGTGGTTTAATTACTATCACCTAACAACTGAGACACACTGTTATGAGTAAGTTTAATTTCCATGTAAGATTTGACATTCATGAAACATGTGCGTAGCTTTACCTCCACCCTTTCTGTGCGCGTGAGTTCGTCCTGCTTATAATCCAACTTGGCTGCTGCCCAAAACCATCCTTTCCTCCCTTCCTCCCTCCTCCCTCCCTCTCTCTTCTCCACCCTCCCTCACCCTCCTCTCCTCCTGTGTCTTACCAGGTCTTGGTATGGCGTGCTCTCCAGAGGCAAGTTGGCCGGCCGGAGGCTGCGTTACCAGGATGAAGTGGTCTGGATTGGGATCCGAGAGAGCGGTGGACATGCAGCCGGTGGCATCTAGTGAGCAGGAGGACAGGAAGGGAAGTGACACATGGTCAGAGGGACGTAAGAGGCCGGGAGGGAGACACACACATACACACTCACACACCAGGCTCATGCCGATACACACATACACACAGGTTACACACACAGACACACTTCAGTGATGTGTAACCACACCCTGACACAAAACACACACATAGAGCCCAGCCCCCAAACACAGACGCTAACCACACCCCTGAGTGACCTGCTGCCTCTGGTCCACACACAAACACTCTCTCACACACACACCTTCATATACACACACAGCATCTAACTTGCCTCATCCCTCTGTTTCTGTGTCCACGGCAACTCTAGCACCCCTGAGGTTCAGTGCTTATGCAGCAGAAGCGTGTGTGTTTGTGTGTGTGCTCGATGGCAGGAACAAAGCTTTGGGGGCTTATGGGGCTTGCTGGTCAATAGGGGGGATAAAGCCAGCGACTGCAGGCTGCAGAGTCATGGCCTTGTGTGTGTGTGAACCTCAATAGTCTTGCTAAGCCGGGTTCTGTGTGCATTTGTGTCTGTCTGAGTTTTAGTAGATGTGTGTGTTTGCGTGCAGGTATATAAATGTCTATGTGTGTGACTCTCTGTGTGGGTTAAGGGGGGTTTTGAGGTTCCAAAGCGAGTGCTGGCCTGCATCTCTCCTGCCTCAGCGAGACTATTATCACACACACACACCTGCACGCACGCACACACACACACACACACACATACACACCCACACAGAAATAGAAGTGGCCCCACTGCCACGAAACAATGATAACTCAGGAGAGGACATCATCCCAGAGAGATGTGTTTGTTTATTTTTGGTGTGTGTGTGTGTGTGTGTGTGTGTGTGTGTGTGTGTGTGTGTGTGTGTGTGTGTGTGTGCGTGTGCGTGTGCGTGTGTGTGTATTTTTTGTCATTGCTCATACCTTTATCCTGGTTCATCAGACTCTGAAAAAGAGACAGAAGAAAGCCCACATGAGTTATAACAGTTTTAAAGTTTTCTGAAAAATAATCATAAGGGCTCTATTTAACCAAGGTATTAATTCTTTACAAAGAATGATGGAATATACAGAGTGATGAGATAATATATCATATCGTCACCCTCTTAAAATAATGGCCTATGTCATATTTTCAAGTTTTTCAAAAAACAGAACAAACTGAACCAAATATCTTCTATGAATCACTTTTTTCAGTTTTTTGAAAAACTTGAAAATATGACTTAGGCCATTATTTTAAGAGGGCGACAAATGATGTAAGTTTTTTTTAAAGTCTTGATGCACAGATATTCGTTTTTATTTTATCTTGTTAGCAACCCTCAGCACAATTTATTATATATAAAATACTCTTTCAAGTCTACTACTAAATAAATAATACTTCAGTAAATAAAAGTAATAATTAAGACTTGAGATATGAGTACCACTTGCATTTGTGATTATTCGTTTACAGTCAAATTAAAAATATCTGCTCTATTTCGAACCAAAATACCACCTGATTGCTTTCCTTACACTTTTAATAGCAGAAAGAGTGTTATACAAAACACATTTTCACAGTTTGTCTTTACACCCAAAAATGAATATGTATGAAAATCTTAAGTGATAACATTGTGATTAAACAAAAAAAGAAAACTGATAACAGAGAGTTTAATTAAGGGCGGCAGTAGCTCAGTCTGTAGAGACTTGGGTTTGGAACTGTAAGGTCGCCCGTTCAAGTCCAAGTACTGACCAAAGTATGGAAAATGGTGGTTGGAGAGGTGATAGGTCACATCCTGAGTACTGCCGAGGTGCCCCTTGTGCAAGGCACGGAACCCCCAACAGCTCTGATGTGATCTCTGTGTAGCAGCCCCACTCTGACATCTCTGCACTAATGCATGTCCATAGGTCTTGCTTGTGCATGTGAGTGTGTAACAAGCATGTCTCTCAATAACAGAGTGTAAACCTGAATTCCTCCTCAGTGATTAATAAAGTTTTAATATTTACTACACAACTACACCACAATGGTTTCCATGCTAGCATACTAAAGTCTTTCAATGCTAGCCGTTTCTCAAAGCACCTACAACACTTTTTCAAGTATTTAAGCCATTGTTGTTCTTTTACCTTTTGCAGGTCTTCTATCGAGCGCTCCGTCTCTTTCAGACGTTGCCTGAGGACCTGCTCTTTGGCTGATATCTGGGACTCTTCACTCTCAAGTGCACCGATTTCAGACTCCAGCCTGCAATCACAGAAACATGGGAAATCATTTTCTGCCATGAGGTTTAAAAAGTTGAAGAATCAATTTATCTGTTGGCCTTTAAACGAAAAAAAAAAAAAAAAGGGTCAGAAAACTCAGCCTTAAGTTTAAAATAGGGATCAACTTATTCTGATGCATTTTGTTAAAGGGCAGGTTCCTTCCTCATGATAAGATTTATCTGCAAAGCTAGTCTGCAAACTGCTTACTATTTCCTGCAGGTACAAAGCATAGGTCCTCAATCAAACATATTTGCATGCCTGCTCTACATATTGTGTCTATAGCATATGGCCTCCAGAGACATTGATGCATTTAAACTATGAAATTTAACATCTGGTCAAAATGTGCCTCACACCACCTGGCCCTGTGGTTATCAAATTTCAGTCAGTCCTTACTGTCTCCGGGGTACATTTATGTAAGTCTTTTGATGTGTATGATTCCGATCTGGATTTAGTCCAGATGCTCCAAACACATGCAGTGACCAGAAAGAGATGGGGGATGAGTAACTTGCAAAGTATTTGCCCCACATCCTGCATCAGCTTGTAATACACAGGTTCATTGTCAAATAAGCCCCACTGGTTTTGGCAGTGTCCAGAATGATAGCCTCTGATTTATGCAAAATGCTATTAGAAGTCACTTTTTCATAATGTAATCATGCACCTCATCCTGACTGAGATTGAAATTCTCATTATAATTTACTGAGGTTGAACAAAGACCAAAGATCCATATATGAACTACTCAATTTCAGTTTAAACAGTATATCCAACCATAAAAATGGTTATCTAATGCATTGGTTCCCAACCTGGGGTCCTGGCCCCCAGGAGGGTTTGCCAAAGATCTCAGAGTGACACGAGGATTTGTGTGCTCTGAGGTTGTCAAAATTAGATGTGCACATATTGGCTAAAACTATTAAAGCTGTTAATTGTTGACAGCCACGTATCTTTTTTTTCTTCTTAGATTGCGTCCTCGGGGGTCCCAGCTATTCACAGGTGGGGCTCCAAGGAAAAATGGTTAGGAACCCCTGATCTAATGACATTAAACATGTTTAGCAATGTTTAGCAAATTGCAAAATCATCTGTCTTATTTACAGAGATGCAACTTAATCCACCAGTGGGCAAAGACTTGGCAACAATTTTACTTCCTATATATCCTGTGCTTGCTCTCTAATTTACAGAAGGTGTGATTATCAGTTTCTTGTCTTCTTAAGTGTGAGTAATAACCTATTCCAAGCTGAATATTAAGTAGTTACATAAGTCAGGTGGATTTTGCACAAGTATGAGAAGCAAAAAAAGATCAAAGCCTTCCAATTGGTGACCATATATCATTTTAAAAGTGTCTACTTTCTGCAGCTTTTTTGGCTCAAGGATAAGTTTATTGAACTGAGTCATTGGTAATGAGCGATCAAAGGTTATGAATAGATCGAAAACTTGGTTCAAAGGTATAAATGTGGCTTGTGAGGCAGTTTTAGCACCATGGTCTCAACAGTTATTGTGTAAATTCTATCCCAAAATTTTCCCAAATAACTTTCTTACTGGTGATAAAATGTTGGGGCTAAGGAGAGAAACTAATTAATGTCTTCGTTTGATATATTTTCCTCAGGATAATCTGGAATTTTTGGTACCATCCCCTACATTTTACCTAAAGAAGGCCTATGTTCACACATAGACACACATGTGCAGGCTCATAAGGGCATTTAAGATGTGGATGTAGCAACAATACAAGGAAGCGGTCAGGGAGGAGGACCAGCTTCCTCACTGACTGCCAGCACACACAATACTTTCAGAATGCACTCCTCTGGGAGCAAAGGAATTTGTGCGTCAGTTTGTGTTACTGCATGTGTGTATAACAGATATTAAGGATCATAACAATGCCCCAAGCAATCAGCCTTCCCACAGTATTCAAGAAATAACAGGGCTCTCTTATCATATCAGCATTAGTGACCATGAAAACGCAGTGGTACACACTGTCCTAAGTGTAGTGTTCACTGTTGGAGATACTTTTTGATATGAAGCAGCTCACAGAAACATAAAGTTGTTAGCCTGAATTGGCCACTTATACTGTGAATTGTGCTGTTTTCAAAACATCAACATTACACATAGAGGATATCTATGGCACTGTTGGCACTTACAAAACCAATGATTGTGTTTTTAGTCTCTGCCAGAAAACCTGGTGCTTTGGCAATGATCACTAAGGTTTAACTAAACAAGTCCACACAGTCTGATCGCATCACATCTCACTTTGCCAATGTTTCTACTCAAGTTCATCAGCAGCGGAGCAGTGTTTGGACGTTATCCATCTACCTGAGTTTTGTACTGAGCACCAGAGCTGCATGTTTTCAAAGCTATGATAACGGTGGATCAAGTACCACAAAGACCCAAAGGCACAAAGCAAAGTGATACACAAGATGTATACAGTTTATATTACCTTTATTGAGATAGGGATTGCTTATGCAAGAGAAACTTGATTGTAGTAGAGCAGTAAGCATGTCCAATGCAGAAGCAGTGTTACTTTGGGTCAGGGCAGCAGTGGAGTAGCTTTGCAGTGAGAGCTAAAGCTTTTGTTGGTTGCATCAGTCACATGAATCTGTTGTTTGTCACCGCTGAATGTAATCCTGAACAACATTGCACGTGACCTCAAAACAGAACAAAGCATAGGACCAGTTTCTTATCGCAAAATTGTCCTCGTGTTACAGTGTCCTTAAGCCATTGTCCAAAAATAAATGGCACTGTTCAGGGTTGTTCAGTGATAAATGAAATTACACATTTCAGGGGTTCATGAATTCAAAAACAAGAGTGTCTTGTTTTTCTGGCTATGGCATGATTACAACAAATATAGCACCTTGCACACACGCTATTTTAACACCATTGTTCATTTTGAAGGAAAGACTGTCTTATCAGAGTCCATTATACTGCTATATGTCAGACTCATACGGGAACTTGATAGCAACTTAATTATTAATTTAGTTTTCACCTCTAGTGGAGCTTATTGTATGTGATATTGTGTGGGTGAAATGAGCTTGAACTTACTCTGATACACTTACTCCACTTTGTCGAGTGTTAAAGATCTTATGTAACTGTGTATTTTGAGGTCCAGGTAAAGCTTTTCAAAATGCAATTGAAGTGTTGAAGGCTCAAGTTTGGTTTGGCTGAGGCCTCTATACGGTCCTTGGTTAGGTTCAATAAGAAATGCTGAGGTGTCACTTAAATTACATACATAAAGGGATATGTAGAAGTTCTTTAACAGTATGTACATAATATGAAGTATATGGATGTTTTATGCTTGGTGTGAGTGCTGTTATTTTCACCTATACTGCCCCTGACTGCCACCTTAAGTAGACTTTATCTTTATGTCACATGAATCTGTAAAGGATGTTTGTCCATCACAAATCTGAATCTGACATATTTGTATAAAATCACTGCTTCCCAATTGATTAGCAACTGAAAATAAAAGGGATAGTTACATTTCAAAGGGTCAATAATAACCCAATAACTGCATTAGAAAGATATGTGTGTGTTTACATTGGCCTTCAACCCTCCCTTTACATATTTATCCAAGCCTGATAGTAAAATGTCTCAAATTATTCTATAAAGTCAGTAGAATTACACTCACTGGACACATATTTTGGTAATGTGTAATGTTCAGACAGACGACACCTAACACCAAAATGTTTTCTAAGCACTCTGGAATCAAAAGTCTGGCTAAGAGGTGGAATAATATTATTTGACTTTCTCTGCCAAAAAGGATGAATCTTTTGCAGACATTCATAAAACAGGAGTCAATGTCACGAACACTTCTTTAGAAGAAGCTGAACTGTTTGTTACATAACCTACTAATGTAAGCTCTCAAAGCAATTATTTGGCTTTAGAACAAAGATGTTACTGTTAAATACTTTCCTTTAAAGGTCTCAGATATTTGTGTGCACTAATGTATGACATGATTCAGAAAAAACTCATGGGAAGAAGAAATGTGTTATAGTCATCACTCTCATCTCTTTCAGAGTTTTTGACTTCATATCTTAAACTTAGCCATAGAGACCCACAGGTGCTGTTTTAATCATGTTACACACAATCTGCAGCACATTTGTTAGTTACTGAGAGAGTGTTCCCTTGGGTCTTGTTACACCCACACCTATGTTTTTTTTCTTTGTAGCAGATGTCTGTACATTACCTCTCGTGTGGCTACTCTTCCCTGCTCCTCCCTATCTCATTTCCTCGTTTCCCTTTCAGGCAGGAAATGGATTTAACGTTTGCTTCCTGTAAGCTGCATGAGATCTTTCCAAAATGGGTTAGAAACAAGATTTGTGACCGGAGAAGGGTGCAGGTTTCTTATCCCACTACATCACCTCTACATAATTATCGTAAGTACCAAGACAAATGTTTGTATGTGTGGACGGGGTGAACAACAAGGTGTCTGCAAATATTTCCTTCAACCATTGTCAGTTACTTTTAACACCATAATGAGTTGTCTTGTCTTAAATACTCTTATCTAGTCAAAAACCTTCTTGGTGAGTATGACCTGTTAAATTGAAAGACAAATAACTCTTATATCACAATTATACTCTTGAAGCAACTTGTTCTGTGTCTGTGGCCTATAGCAAGTTTTTCCACTATAGAAAGTATTGACTGCATTATAAATGATTGGATAGGAAGAGCTGACAATAAGTGAATATTAAAAAAAAGGTTTGAAGGGAACTATGTGAGAATGAAAGATAGAAAAGAAAGCAAATTGTTAAGAGCTACATTTTGAATGATTTGATCATTATTCAAATATGTTGCAAACTTTGACCTGAATTCAAGAGTTTGACACCGCTTACAATGATGATTGACAAACACATTTCCTAAAGGACTCATGGGCAGCATTAAATCAGTGACTTCTAAATGTTTCCTGTAAGGTAATCAGCTCAAATACAGACAAACAACACTGGCTACAGTCATATTTGTATCTGGCGCCCTCTAGTGATAGAAAAAAACAAATATCACAAAACTGTGAGCAGAGAATAAAAAATAAAATGATGGCACTGCATCTGTTTCAGACCTTACTAAGGGTAATATTTCTGTATTTTTCTCTCTAATCTCAATAAAAAAAATAGTCAGAGGAGATATGGTTTAGCTTAGAAGTTTGTTACACTGCTTCTATTTCGAGGCTATACAAATAATTATGGATGAAGTCTTCTGAATTAAATACATTTTTGGTTGTCCTTATATATTACCCAGATATTACTTAAAACTCCAATATGAGTATATTTCCACATATAGTGGGATCTTTTAAGATCATTTGGTTAAACAATTGTTACTTATCATGTGAAGAGCTTTGTACAAGAAACAAACATATAATCACATGTCCACAAGTTTCATTTTTCCTCTATGCAAGAGTGGGTCATGTGTTTCTTACGCGCTTGTGTGTGTGTGTGTGTGTGTGTGTGTGTGTGTGTGTGTGTGTGTGTGTGTGTGTGTGTGTGTGTGTGTGTGTGTGTGTGTGTGTGAGAGAGAGAGCAATAGATGTGACCATGACCTCACACTGTCCCTCCCTCTTCTGTGCTTCTCTTTATACTTCTCTGTCTGGCAGCGCTTCTATCTCTGTGGCAATCCTGAAAGAGACCAGTGATGTCACTGTCCCGCCCTGTCAACCAACCACAAGGCCAGTTGCCATGGATACTCCTGGGTGGGCAGCAACTGCTTTCCACATCATACAGAAGGAGGAAGAGCAGACATCTGGTTTTATGTGTGCTGGATGTGTATGCTTTTGTGCATGTGAATGTGTGTCTATATGCAGACAGACTGTGTGGGATATAAAGATGGACAAAACAAGAGATGAAGTGTAACCACATTGTGTTTCTGCAGGATACTGCTTGTGTGCTGTGCGGGATAGTTGGAAAGTTGATTTCTAGATTCAATTCTTCTGAGTTTTTTTTTGTACAATTGCATCAAAAGTGACTGCTTGTGGGACTTGATCTGCTCAAGGTTTCTGCCAGTTTAAAAGGAATATTTTCTGGCTACTGTTGCCAAATGATGCCAAGTGTTTGCTCAAGGTGGATTAATGTTGGGTTCTCTGTAAATAATAGAACTTATAGTACGGTCTAGGCCTGCTCTATGTTGGGTCTTTGTAAGTAGTATAACTTATAGATCTATACGATAGACCTACTGTTTTTGTAAAGTGTCTTGAGATAACATATAGAATCAGCGCTATACAGATATTAATGTATTAATTGATTGATTGACAACCAACGTTAAGCCATTCCATTATTTGCCCAATTCTCAAACATATTAAATTACACCAGTGAAGCTCAACTCAACTCAACTCAACTTTATTTATATAGCACTTTACACACAGCACAGTTGATCCAAAGTGCTGAACAGCGCAGATAAAAACAAGCTAATTAGATATTTAATATACAAACATCAGATCAACTTTTTCCAAGAAAGCGAAAATAATTCATATTTGCTCCCACCAAAGTCCTTCACAAAATCCCTGTTTTTCTATACATTTTAGCTTACAGCACCATATAAATGGACTCGGTAAATGGACTTGAGCTTATATATCACTTTTCTAGTCTTGCAATTCGGGGTTAAGTGTCTTGCCCAAGGACACATTGGACATGTTGCTGCAGCAGAATCGAACGCCCAACTCTCCGTTAGAGAGACAACGACTCTACCACTGAGCCATAGCCACCCCTTTTGTAGATATAACACATCTACAAACCTACAGCATAGAAGCCAAAGCCACTGATCGAGGCTGCATCCTGTATCTGCATTCTGTCACTCCTTCTTATACACACTGGCCCCTTATCTCTGGTATAGACTCATAACTGTTATCTGCTTCCTCGTGTTTCTGTCTTAAGGTTTAAACTGTACAGAGGCCAGAGAGGAAAGTTGGAGAAAACAAAAACAGATGTTCCTTTTTTTGTCTTAAGTTTTAAGTGTTTGTTGTTGTAATACCCATTTTGCCCACCAGAGGCTTAAGAGTACAACAACAGATTTTTTTTTAAACACGTTCTTCCAGGTCTGTTCAAAATGTTCTTTTTCTCCATGTTTTACCCTACCATATGAAAGTTATTTCCATCACTGTCATGTCAGGGACACTAAACAGGGGTTTCACCTGTTTTCAAAGGTAAAAAAAAGTTATTCCATTTACATTAAAAAAAAAGTTCTCACTAGCCTTTTAGAGCATTCATGGCTGTGTCTAAACAGGATGTGAAGATTGCTCATGCAGTTTCTGTCCCCTCCTACTTTTTTCATAAATGATTAACTGTCCTTGACAGCAATTCACACAGAACATGAAAGATATATAATATATACATCCCTCTCTAAATTTGTTCCCAGTCATCATATGATCCATTGTTTACAGTTTACAAGGTTCAAAGGGCAAATTACAGGCTGTGTTTTAAAAGGCAACACAGAAATAGAATGAGTATAAATCTATGTCAGAGCAATCCGTCAGAAGTAGTAGAAGTTGGATGAAACATTTAACTCAAATTTTAAAAAATACAGCTTATTTCATTTAGTGAGGTTGTTTTCTAAACCTCGAGGTAGTATTCTATACCAATATTATACTGTGGCAGTACTTTGTTTTGGTTCTCTTTTGTTATAATCTGCACTCGTGCTGTTAACACAGTGCTGTCCATTCCTTATTCTAAAGGCATTTTAGGGTTGTTAATAACACATTCAGCTAGTGTGAATAATATTATCCCGATGATTGGTAGAAGTGCTGTCCATGAGATCCAACTCTGTGATTGAGCAGGACTGTTGCATTCATTGAAGATACAATAAACTAAACAGTTTGCTTGGAGATTGTGTTCTACATTTTTTTATCTCCAGGTCCTTTAAAAGATGAACAACTATGAATCACGTTTTAGCTTCAAGGGGCATGGAATTATAACGCATTTTCATTATTATTACTATTTTCCATCAAAATTGAGTTATGAACAAGTGTGTGATGTCCAAGTCTTGTTTTTTTATTTTTTTTTATTATTGTGTCTGTTATTTTTTATTGCCAATTTAGTTATTTCTTTGCTAAAAGGTATTCCGTTTTAGCAAGAGGAAACCGATGAATAGCATAGAAAATGTTGTGTTTCTGATAAATGGTTAATGCACTATTAGAAGTTTGGATAGGGGATTATCCCTGACAATGAATTGCTTCAGCTCTCATGAAACATATTCAGATTGCTCTTTATCCTTTATTGTCACAATTTCCAAATGCTCCTTCAAAATGAACAAAAAGTCACTTAGCTTCAAACTTAATGTTAAAACTTAAAACGTAAATGTTCAGTTTAACAAAACTATGTTCCCTTCATTAACTTACCTGACATTCTTTATTGAAGTTACTTCAAATGACAGTAACAGTTAAATTGTAAGGCTGTTAATTCAACCAAAGGATAAAAGCCAGATTACAAACAGAGCAGTGTCCCTGAGGAATACCAAGACACGCGGTTTTTCTTCAGGCAAATATTTTGACAGTCTCCTGTATTTGATCTGATATTATCTCTAGTAAATGTGCAACATAAATCATGGTTGTGTTACCAAGGCTTGGTCTGAACTATGTAACATTAAGTGCCTAAATTTGGAATTTAAAAATTCTTCAAAAATAAATCTATAAATTGCAGTATTTTTCTTTCCAGCAGTTGCAAACTTCTTTGAGTTAGTTTCTGAAATGTTGATAAGTCTAGAAATAAAAGCAGGTGCAACTCTACAATCAAAGAAAACTGAGCTGCAGTGAAATATTCTAATCTAAACTGCACCACTGACTTCTGTTCAGTTTAAAACTCATACTGCCAATCTGAGGAACAACACAAATATTCTTAGAACATTATGTAACACGATACGGAGCACTTCATGGGGCCTGAGCAGTAAGTATAGTTTGCTGTAGCCAGACCTCATACATCCTGCAGACTTCACATGCTTCCCCAGCAGTTTAGAGGTTTTCTGGTCTGGTAATTGATTGATGGTTAGCCAGGATTAGATTGAACTTTATTGATCTCCTGTAGAGGAATGATGTCATGTGGCAGGATCCAGCAGAATAGTTAAGAATAATAGCTTGAGCATGTGTGGCCTATTAAAAAGACCATAGAAAACTAATCACTGCACAGTGATGTGAGTATAGACGCTACTTATTCATTCAAATAAATAGTTTGACATTTGGTGAAGTTAGCTTATTTTCTTTCTTCCAGACAGTTATATGAGATGAGGGATGCCGCTCTTGTGTGTGTTTGCTTAGTAATGCTGTATACTCCCAACAGCTAGTTAGCTTAGCTTAGCATGAACACTGGACACATGAGGTAGCGACTAGGCTGACTGAAAAAAAAGGTAAGTCTTCTTGTCACCTTGAGGTTACCAGCCATTTTCAAAAGCTACCATGTGAAACAGCGACCTGTCAATTTTACAATTTATTTTTGTACAAATTATACAAACTAGAAATAAGATGTTGAATAGCGTGCTTTAGAAGTGCTGATAGGTACTTTTTAAAAACTTAATCAGAAAGTCTCACTGCTTCTCCCAGTTTTCTTTTTTTGGGCTCTGATAGATTGGCAAGGCGTCTCCCAGCTGTAGTCACCCAATATAAAATACATGTTGAATACTAATCATAATGTATAGGTATGATTTGTGTAAGCAACATTTCTCCAAATGGCTTCTGATGTGTTGAGGAACTTGTCCCAAAGCTGTTTCAGGACAAGCTAAATAAAAACCACTCAGCTTCCCTCGATGATGGCTGCATCTACGTGGGACAGAATGCTCAACATGAATCAAGTTATCCCAAAAGTAGCTCAGTGTGGGTAGGTCGGGACAGTGCTATATTGTGAAAGGGCCCTTTGCTGCTGTATCCCTCTTTCTGTTTACTTAGCCTGTCCATGTAATGATAGGGATCTCTGTAAAAGTACCACTGCTGCTGCCACACACTCTCCTTCTGTCTTACTCTGTCTCTATGTTCTCCAGGCTCTGCAAAGTAAGTGCACAATGGCTGCTATTTCTTCATTGCTCTGTCACTTTGTGTGTCCCTCAAGTAAGGTAACAGCAGATGAGCAGATAGCCAATATTTCTACTCCTATGTGTTTCCTTTTCTCAGTCTGTGCTTTCCAAGCTCAATGATTTTATGTAGGCCTATGAGTAAACGCCATGCATAATTGAAGTGTTCACTTCTCCCTGACATTTTATGTGATTTCATAGGTAAACAGTACAAAGCCTTTTGTGGGTGTAGTTTTTTCCATGAAATGTGTTTTGCATAGGGATTGTATCATCAGATGTAAAATCTGAAGGGAGGCTTCTTCTATCTTGCTTGATTTCTGTTCTTTTCTCTTTATTTTTATAAACTCAATGGCACTACAGTTTTTCCCAAAAGACCAATACAGCTGCTTCTCCTTTTTTTAAACTCTTGTTTACGAGTTCTCCAGTGCATGAAACGATACAAGCATGCATAAAAGAGCTGCTGCTTTGTCTTTGTCACTTTCTGTCATTAAAGTGTCCACCGGTGCATGTGTTATTAGTCTAGCAACCATAAAAAGTGGGACAGACAACATGTCTGGGCTTCTGTGCTTTTAGTCTTTTAGACAGTGAAGTCTATTTCAGAAATGTTTATAGGCGGAGGTAGGTGTACTTTTCCAGGTTTACTCATGATTACAGCTTTGGTCCGCACGCACGCACGCACGCACGCACGCACACACGCACAGGCATGGGCTCTTAGTGTCTTGTCCTCTCCAAAATATCTAAATAGAAATATCTCCAATTTCACAGCATGACATCATATCAGAAAAAGAAGATGCTTCTAAGTTAAATAAATAAATGAATACATTTTAGACTATGTCCTTTTACACTGTCCATGTTCTGCATGTTTGAGGTTATTAAGTAGATTAATTAGAAAACAGGGTTTAAAGTTTTGCTGTGTGACTGCGAGCACTCCTTAGACTCACACACTTGATACTTTTTTTACTCACTTGAGATGATTTTTTAAAGCCTTGATAATTCAATCCCAACAACTGAGCTCTTCTTGAAGTAATTTTCAGTACACATCTCTGACCCTAGTTTCTGATGATAATTGCGTCCAAATATGCAAAAAAAAGAGTCAGATTACATGTTTGGTTCTGTGGAGAAAAATAATTGATATGGATACTTTGGGACTGGTTGTAATTTGAGGCTATAACTGATGCAATCGCTGATATCATGCAAGATTAAAGGAACTTTAGTCCAAAATGTACTAAAGCGACTGTTCCTGAAACAACTCACGGGACAGTTGTACAAAGCATTCACATTTTTGACAGTAATTACTCAGACAGTTTTTTTGCAGCCTGGGAACTGATTTTCGGAAGCACTATGGGTCATTTGTGAAACCAACTGCGTAACCTGAACCCTTGACTTAAAGAGCTGAGTTTTTGCAAATACTGAATGTATTATTCCTTGTGCTGGGGTTTCTGTCTCACTGTCTGCTGTCATACTGAGGACTTAATAAAGCTGAATTTGGCTACACTCTGACAAAAAACATATGCTAGTGTGGCACAGTAAATAATTATCCTTGCGGTTTTAATTGCTTTTCTTAATAATTAAAACCACAAACTTCAATATCTCCTCTTTCAAAGAGTGTCAACAACAAGTCTTTTCAACAGCAGCTGAATGAAGTGATTCACACGGAGCGGCTCTACAATCACAACTGTACTTCGGCCTACAATGCTCCCTCTTTGAGCATTCACTGCTGTTCTGTTTATACCAGAGCCAATGTTATCCTGGTGCTCGTGACAACGTATGATGTTGATGTTGTTTCAGTGCTGGTGATAAGCTACAGTAGCTGCTGGCTAACAGAGGCTCTTTCAGGCACAGATTTAATGGATGAGGAGGAGGAGTCTGATGTTATACTCACTTAGTGCCTCTCTATGAGCCATATTGTTTGAGCATGCTCTATGAAAAAATGAATCTACATAGAACTGACAAAAGTTTGCTTTGTCTTTTATTCCACTAGTTTTCATCACTGAGCAGATTGTGTGACGAACATTTTCCTGTACTCTTTGCTAAACAGTACCAATATTTTCCTTTGCTTTTATAGGTTCTAAGTTTTTGTCTTTGGCAAAACACGACAAGAACATTTTTTTTAAGACTTTTCCTTTTTGCACCTATACATTTTCCTGGCATTTTTATGAACTCATATAGCCATTTGTGTCTTCACTATTTTAAATGCAGACATTATTAAGCAAAGTCGGCACATTTCATGTCAAACATCTTCACTTTTTCATTACATGAATACATGTTATAAACAAACAAACACACAGAAATACTGACAATATAGGAATACAAGATGTTTTACAGTCAAGAGAAAATGATCCCTGCAAACAGGCAACCACTCCACAAGAGCGCAGGATTGGTGCACTTTCACCAAACATGCATGAAGTGAACACACTAACTTCCACTACTTATTCATCAGTTCAGGAAAACTCCAATGACTCTTTCCTATCCCACTGCCTGTGGACAACTCCTGATCCCAAAATGCTTGCTCCGTGTGCAGCCCTGCCCAATTCTCACACCCTGCCAACGGAAAACACTTTGAGCCAAGAATACAAAGAAACATGATGGCAGGAGCTGGCAAGCACTTTATTCATAGCACCGATGATCTCATGCCCCAACTTCATTGGGGAATAAGCGACTATCTCGCAGCAATGCTTGTTGGGAATCAGGAAGCTCCTACCAGAGACACAAAAGCAGGAAGTGCCCACAGAATCACATCACTCCCTCTGTCTTTGTCCTCTCTTAATAACTATGTTTGTAACTTTCTTCTGCTGACAGTCACACCCTGCTTTCACTTGCCTTTCTTCTATCTTTCTCTTCTGTGATTTCCTCCCTCCGGATCTTATTTTCTGAAATATATCTCCCTCACCTGTTTGTTTTCCTTTAAATGTATAATATTATTTCTCCAGTCCCTGCCAGCTCTTGTCACATCTCTTTTTAGAGAAGTATGTGTATGCACAGCTTCTGGTGTTTGCTTTCACACCAGTGTAAGAAAAAAATGTAGATTCTGTGCTCAGGTTACAGCACTGCTAGATTCCAGAGCTGCCCTGCAGAATCCAATACCACCAATACCTCTCCAGTTTCAGAGCATGTGTGTATACAGTAAGTGTGTGTATTTATACATCTGTACTCTTTGTGTACATAAATATAGTCACAACAGTTGCAAATATTTAAAGCTCAATCATTGGATTCCTGTTTGGTGCTTAAACATGGCTGACATATTTTAAGTGTCCTATTGTGGACGTCCTCAGAGTTTAATGTGGCTGGATAGCTTTGACCTTGAAGCTAAAAGTGTACCAGTTCTTCATATGTAGAATCACATGTAAAGCACATGGAAGTCATGTTTAATTTAAATTATATACACAATCAAAGTATTACGTTAGAAAGCTGTATAGCAAATATGTAACTCACATGATTACTGGAAGTTAAAAACCATGCATAGAGTATTGCAAATCATTCTAGATAAGTTAAGATCAAGATACTTTTGTTATTTCTGTTTGTGCTTTTTTTTGCACATTTTCCTGAAATTTGTCGAACAATTGAGACAAGTATCTTATGTCTTTGAATAAACCGAAAAGTAGCTGAGGTCCCACAGTTCTTTTACTTTTTCCAATTTGGACTACTATAGGATGTAAAGAAGTGTGGCACTACCTGACTCTATTTCAAGACTGTAGTGAAAGCTGGACAGATGTTATGTATTTTAGACAAGAACTGAGACTACACAGTGCTTGGAAAAAAAGAAGCTACAGTATGTCATAACAAAAAGTGATGGAAAGCATTTGTTATCCCATCTGTTCAAGTGTGTCGGACCAGATCAGCATGAAGACTAAACATACTGTAGCCTTAAACATGTACTGTACACTGTACCTTTGTACGAGGTCTTCCAGCCTCTTCCCTTGTTCTTCGTCCTGTTCCAGCTGTTTCCGCCTTGCCTCTTCTTCCTCCACTCCCATTCCCTGGAGGAGCCATCGCTCACGCATGGCTTTGGACTGAGGAGAGAACAGACACATATAAGGTGCTTGCAGAAGGATTTCAGACAGTGTTTCATATTGTTGTAGAAATATTGAAGAAAATCCTCCTCATTTCATCCACAATGTTTGTAGTACTGTTTGTGTTTTTAAATATCCTGCATATTTTCTTTCTCAACGGGATTAATCAAACTTGGTAAATTCATATTTTTTAAGTAAAAAAAAAATCCTGCCTTATTAATAATAATATCTTAGCTCAATGAGCCAAGCTGGCTAGCCCGTCAGCAAACATAGAGCAGCTGAAAGGTGCCCTGTGAAGATTTCTGATAAATAAACAAATGTATGTTGTTTACTTTCAGTTTCTCATTAAAACATATTTTGTATATAAATGAATTTTTTTCCTGATGAAATCTTTGGGAAATTTAATTATTAAAAACACAACGTTATTGTTTTTAACATTCTTTACATCAATTCTTGCAGGCCAAACCTTAATCTGCCCTGCCCCTTTCTTTATGCCTTGCTAAATTTCTCATTAACATCCTCGACTGTTAGTCAGTTGCCTGAAAAGACGCATGCATTAGGTGTCCAAAATGCCTGCATCAAGCAACATTAATTTGTCAAACTACTGCACAGCCTGGAAATATTTTTATACTGGAGACTATTTGTGAGAGAGTTGTGAGATGACTGCCAAGTGCAGCTACAACGAATAAAAAAACAAACACGGAGGCCCACACATGCACACAGTTTTATATTGGTCCTAAACTCTGCTGTTACTCATGGGAAAACGCTGCTAAAAATGCAGTACATTCAAATATTTCTTGATCCTACTCAGTCTTAAAATTGTTCATCAAAAAATTGAGCCATCCATCTCAACAGGGTATTCATTAAATGTAAACCTTTTTACAGCTTACTTTGTCATTTCTAGTTTTAAAGGACTAGTCAGATGTTAATAAACCAGGGGAAATGTAATGGTTTTAGCCTGCTGATAAATTAGCACAACTATGTTGATAATATTGTCTCTTGTCTTCCAATCTTTAGCGCAATTTTGTCAATTTTGTCAACAGTGTTGTCTTATATATAGCTTATAATAAAGTCACTTTAGGACATTTTTTTAAACACAAAATGTACAAACTATGATTGGCCTCTCACTATATGTGCATCAACAGGAGTTAAAGTACCAATCATCACATCACCCTGGAGTTACTTCTTTAAAAAAAAAAGAATCCCAGAGCTCTTTGGTAATGTCACTGATGTTGTGTCTTTGTCTCTATGTCTGTTCTGTTACCACAACAGAGTCGTGCCGGAACACTCAGTGTCACCTTTTGCTGTTTACTGTCAGACTATGGCTCGGCTGTAGGTCGTAGAGCTGACTATTAACAGAACGAGTGCCTTCATATAAACACATACTGACACACACCACGCAATGAGCTCTGCAAAAAATATTCCAAAGCATTTTCCCACCCGCTGTCAGAATGTGACAGCAGGAGTGTTTGTTTGTGGGTGCATGTGTGGCTGCTGCACACCCACATCGTCAACCTAATGTCTTATAAATCACACATGATGTAATTGGAGTATAAAGCCAGTTACATTTGAATGAAACTCAACTTTGTTAACTAGTCTGAATAAATATTTTGTGTAGAAATCCAATTTTGCTTTTGAAATAAAGTTAAACAATACAAATCATATACTTAGTCTGTTTTAATAAGGCTTATTGCTTTTTCTGTCCCCTGCCCAATTTAAATAAAAATACCTTTATTCTCTTGAATTCAGTGTTGTTGCCTATTTTGAAAAAAATGACAATGTAAATATAGTTTTCTAGCTTAGATAAAGGACAAGAAAATTACAAAGACTCCAACTGACTTGTGCTGGACTAATGGGGTAGCATAGATTATCCCTTATGCAGTTACTTTTCCACATCCATGATGTTAGATTCCGTATTTTGCTGTTTTAATCATTGACATGAGGGACACCTAAAAAGTCAATCTGTAAAATCAAAGACATCAAAGTGTAGAGAGTATCATTACAAGTGAATACAGTTTTCTTGACCACTTGAGTGGTCAACAAAGCAGTGATGGATAAAGTTGTGCAGGATAATTGAGCAGTCCTCTGAGAACCAGCCGTACTCTCTGCTCTCTCCCACGCTGTTTAATAGACTTTCCATTTCCTGTTTAGCTCTCACACACAACTACTCTGAGCTCTCTTAGAAGAAAGGTTTGGGGCTGTTTTTAAGGTCTCTGCTATGCTCTGTAGAAACTGAAATTACCAGTTCAGAACAGAGCAAGCATCAGATCCTGAAAATACATAACTGCAAGATGGAAAATGAACCCCTAATTAAGACCTGTAGGATTCAGCAAAAAGTGCAGACTAAGGCTTACTTTACTCTGACATCATTGTGATGTTTACACTGTCCCAGACACAGATCAACGCCTCCGTTCTCAGAGGTCCTTATCAAACCTCTGGGCTCCAGTCTCCATTTCCTCTCCCGGGACACTAAATCTCTGGAGAGGGGACAATACAAAACCTGCTTCATGCTGTAATGCGCCTTTCAGAGGTAATGGCCATCAAATGGGTCTGTGTGACCAGATGCTGATTACATCTGGATTTCAGGCCTGATGGTGTTATATAATGAAAGAAACCGTATACAGACTCTTTGGGGGCTTCCGGTTTTTTTCAGTCGATGATAGCAGTGTCAACACATCAGGTTTGGTTATTGTCATTTAAATGACTAATTGTACTTTCGGTTAATTCTCTAGATATAGCAAGTACAAAGAGAAAAGAGCACAACCTAGGAGAGGTGTTCTTCTTTTAGACTTATGAAGGTGTTTCTCCTTTCTTTTCTCACTATTAGTGGCCAAATATAATATAAAGCTGGTTGCAAGGCTGGGTTAATGACCTCTCCTGTGCACCTGAAATACATAGGATCTGACTTAATCTTTCATCTGCCTGAGTTTTCAAAGGACACATTATTAACAATTGGCATGCTCTGTCCTGATTTCACATGAGCAGTGCTTGACAATCGGACTGTACAGCATATTAATAAGCTTTGACTGTGTATCATAATCTATGGTAAATGGAGTTAAGCTTGTATAGCGCTTTTCAAGATTTCTATACTCAACTACTGCTCAAAGCACTTTTACACCCCATGTCACACCTACCCATTCACACACATTTACACATTGATGGTAGAGGTTGCTATGTAAAGTGACCATCAGAAGTAACTAATCCCATTTATACACATTCACATGTTGCTGGCGCAGCAACTTGGGGTTAAGTGTCTTGCCCAAGGACATATCAAACATGTGGCTGCAGGAACTGGGGGATCGAACACCCGATCTTCCGGTTGAGAGACGACCAACTCTACCCCTGGCAATAGCTGCCCCATATAGTCGATACACTCTTATAGTGTGGTATCTATACAATCACACAGTACGCCATTAGATCAGTTTTTTTTTTTCTTCTTTTTTGCAGCTTGGCCTAGACTACAGAAACTTGGAATTAACACTTCACAGTTACAGAAGCTTCATTAATGGTTGTACTGAACTGAATCTTTGTTTTAATGACCAGTGCCCATGGCTTTTATTACTGTTTGTCTTTGGTTTATATTTTTCCATTAGTGGGAATTAATAAGACAAAAACAGAAATTCAGTAATTAAAATGATCAAACAGAGTAATTCATGCCAAGTGTGTTTAAAGGCTCTAATTGGAGAATGGAATGTATTTTTATTGCAAATATTAAAGCTTGCTATGTAGTATAATTGGCACCTACAGTAATTTCCCCACCCACGCTGCATCTGTGCAGCATTTAGGGCTACAGGATTTTCCGAACAACTCTTTATAGGCAAAAACAATTGTAGAATGCAAACAGAGTTTAGCTGATTATTTTTGGGGGATTTTCTTTTCCTCATGTTTTTTAACTACATATTTATGTACAATGGAAGATTCTGATGAGGAAACCAAAATGGAAGTCTTAGGCCATGTTAACACTTGACTTCTTTTTTCAACAACCCTTTTTTTTACATACAACCCAATGGAAAAAGGATGACGCCTTTTTAAAAAGTGGACGCCTTTTCAAAAAGCGCTGCGCCCGACGCCTTTTTCAGATGAATTGTTTTAACTTTTCAGAAAAGTGTTGTGTGACGTCAAGCACCTTTCTGACAGCTGACCAATCAGGACGAGTCGAGTAGGTGCGCGTGTACCTTCCCTAGTAACCTACGTCCCTAGTTACCGGTGGCCAAAAAGATGTGCACCCTCGTCCGTCAACACCCACCAGCTGCGTTCTCAGTCCGCAGCTCGGAGAGCACAGCTGGAGTGTGGAGTGAAAGGAATTCCCGCGGTAATTTTACAGATTCACTCGCGACAGTGGGAGATAATACGATGTACGTAGTATAAAACTCTATATTAACCTTATAAACACATAAAAAAGCACACGTACGGTCGTTTTTCGGAACCGTCAAAACGGAGTGTTTTATTCTGGAAATAAACCGGAGGTTTTAATGTTGTATCGGTGTCTGACTTCCCGTCCGCTTGTTCTTTTCTGTGATAAATTGGTGCGTCGTGCTCCGGCCATACGCTCCAGCACGGTTGCGCCGTAGGCTAATCACGTTGTTAAAGTTACAGAACGGTCGCGCAGAAGCGCTCAAAAGGCGCTGAAAGCAGCGCTTTTTTCTGAAAAAATAAGTCAAGTGTGAATACGGCCTTACATGGCACATTTGTAAGATTTGTAAGAAATTTGTAATATTTCCTGACATGGTTGCTTATGTTTTTCTCAGTTTCTTTGAAAGTCAAGGGACTTTTTTTTGTAAGCTGAGAGGTTCAAGAACCCCAAACAAGTTAATGATTCCTGAACCTTTTTCAATATCACAATCTGTCAGCTTTTTGCATACCTTTTACACAGCACTTGCTATCTGAACGTCAAATAGATATTTGCTTGAAACATAATCTTGGTCTTCCAGTAGTGGCTGGCAGTAATTATTCAGGGATATGTTTATGTGTGTTTGTATTTGAGTGTTTTTCTAGAGAGAAGAAAACAGCCAGGCATGCGTTGCTTGGCCAAGGGAAACTGCTTTGACAGGCCTGCACACCATGGAGCTCTGAGATTTGGATGTTTGGAAGGAATGAAGCACTACCTGTCAGCCAGGCACAATTATCCATGCATAAAAACAATTACAAACACATGCAGGTAGGTGCAAAAGCAGTTTGCAGGGACAGAACAAAACTGTAAAGAAAGCCACATGATGTTTATCTGAGGGAACACTGCACTTAAGGTCAAGGCAAGATCTATGTACAGGACAAAAAAACAGTTGTGGTTTGAGCAGATGAATGGGTGTCATAGAGACATTAGAAAAGCTTCTAAATGGGACCATCATTGAGTCTTTTCATCCAATAACTTCTAACCATGAAATTAAAGCCCTACCTTACCTTCACCTTTACATTGACCCCATTCTCATTCAATGCTCAATTCAGCATCTGACCTTGAACTGACTGTTACCTCAAGTCTTATTCCATGTTTATCTTTAACACACAGAAGCCCAAATTTAGCAATATTCAGCCCAGATGTAGACTAAACAGCAAATACCTATCACATATGGGTGTGATGAATACACTGCTATGAAAAAAACAAGTGAGCAGAGAGCTCCTTAAGTATATTAAAATAAAGAGATTGTGTCTTATATACCAGAGCACAAAGACCTATGCTTCTTCATGGAATCTTCATGAGATTTCCCTCTTGATAGTCATTGTATCTTTTATGCAACAAGGTCCCTTATTGTTGTGTGTGAAATGAAGATGACAGGGCAGAGCTACAAATGACAGGCTAGGCAAAGATAAAGGCATATTTATATAAATACTCTACTGTAACTCCAAAATGGTGAGATTAAATTAACTCTAGTTTTGTACTTTAGCATAAATTACAGGTCCTACTCCTTTAGTTACAGTAATCCAAATAATGTACCTTGATATTCTGGTACTTCCCAAGGAGTAACATAATTTTTTCTTTCCCCACTATAAGTGTCTGACAGCTTTAATTGTTCCTTTTGTAAATAATACAACTGAAAGTGAAGGGATTAAGCATTCCCTTTTGTTTCAATTCTTCTAATTCTTGTCTAAATTAAATTAAAAGTCATCTTGGATAAGCTCTTAAATATTTTATTACAAGGGAGAAAACAATTTATAACAACTGCAAGGCTTCAACAATATGATGATCTTGAAGAATATAAGTAATCAAAAATGGTAAATGGACTTGAGCTTGTATAGCGTTTTTCTAGCTTTCTGACCACAAAAGCGCTTTTACACCTCATGTCACACCTTCCCATTCACACACTGATGACAGAGGTTGCTATGTAAAGTGACCACCAGTATTAACTAATCCCATTCACACACATTCATATGCCGCTGCCGAAGCAGCGGGAGCAATTCGGGGTTAAGTGTCTTGCCCAAGGACACATCGGACATGTTGCTGCAGGAGCTGGGGATCGAGCCCCCAACCTTCTGGTTGAGAGACGACTGGCTCTACCAACTGAGCCACTGCCGGTGTAGCTCCCAGATGTGCTCGGGTTTTCAGATCGAGTAGGGCTCCTGCGCCTGCTAGTGACATCACACAATATGAAGATTTATTCCCGATATCGGGGTGTTTCTGATTGGCTGAGCTTGCTGTTACCATGGCAATGTTTCCCGCCCCTCAGTGCCGTATACGAACAGATAAGTCTCGCTAGCAGGCTAGCTAGTTAGTTAGCTAACACTAAATGTATTAAAAACCGTGTCATGCCGCAGTGAATGTAGTTTATATTTTCCACAACACAAACAGAAAGATAGTACAACACCTGCATTAACAGTATAAACACTATAACAACGACAAAAAGTTACTTTTAAGAAAAAACGATATAATTCGCAATGAGTTGTGGGATGGGTAGTTCCTTAACTTCGGACAAAAATCATGTACACAGTCTTGTACCTTTGCCTTTTTTCAGTTTTTTAATGCCGTTTTGGTGCCGAATTCATTATGCTATCGTCAGTGGGCGGTCACTGTTGAGCTCAAAGACCCACAAAACATCACTGCTCCCTGTGTAGTTATTTATAGTGATTTAGCTGCTTTTGGTTTAATAGTAACATAAACCTTAATTAAATTTTTCTGATCATAACTCTAAAACCTCAACAAGTTGTAAATTTGACTATTTAAAAGACACACAGACACACACAAACCAACCTTGAGATGCTGTAGTTGTAGCACCAGGTCATCGAGCTGACTCCTTTTGTCTTCAATCTCAGTCTGCCGTTTTCGCTTCTCCTGGGAAACAAAAATCAGTAGATTTGAAAATCAAGTCTGAAGTCAATTAAAAAAATCTTTTGATACAGTAAGTAGTCTCTCATCATTAGATTTTAATAAAGGCCAGTGGGAACAAGAGGAGCGTGATGCACTAAGCATGCTGTTGTATTGATTGAATGTTTAATGTTAATGCTCTGCAAGCAAGATCCCTCCAGGGCAATTGTGGTTTACACATATTTAATTACAGGTGAGCTGTATTCTAAAGTTAACTGTCCAACTCATTCTACATCGATGGGTTACAGAAGATACATCTCAGTTTAAATCTCTTGTTTTTGACAATACAGTAAATAAACAAAAGAGATCAGGCAGTAACATAACTGATTCAATGTAACCATACAGTATCTTTCTCACAGATTATAAGGAACCTAAAATAAAATGATACTTAATTTTTCAAGTTAGTGCAGCCCTTCAAAGACCCTATCTGCTGCTCAAGGGGAGAAACATGATTGTGTACACAGGAAGGAAGTTAAGTATAAGGAGGGTTGGAGGTCGGGGCTTATCGAGTTTGAGAGGGGTCAGGGTCTACAGGCTATCTGAAGGGGAAGGATTAGGCCACGAAGCCTCTAAGTGGCTCTGTGGTTGAACTCAAGGTAGAGTAACCATTCTTAGCTTTGCATGGAAATGAACAAGGCTGATTTAGAGAGGCCAGGCTGTCTGGTGATTGAATGGTTAGAAATAGAAAAATCCTGAACAGACTGAGGCCATGTGGAGTCACTACCTTTGAATTTACTATGACGAAAAATGCATGGGAATATAAACAAAGCAGATCCCAGAACAACCATGGTTTGGGGCTAAAGGGCATGAGACCCTGTGGATGTGTATGGGGCTTTATCTCTCCTTCTCTCAGCTGGAGCAGAATGATGGTGCCTGGGTTGTTTCCTGTTGGCTAAATATAGCCATTAGGGAAAACCCCATAATGTGAATTATCACATTATTATCGCTTGAGTAGCAAGCGCAGAAAAGATAAGGAAACTGAAATGACTTTTGAAGAAAAATGTGTTAGTGAATAAAAAGGATCATAAAGATAGGAGAACATTTTACCAAGTGTCTTGAAAAAAATAAAAACGATCACGTTAAGGCTGGAGAAATTGTTCCTCAAAATCACTACTTTTAGTGTTATGGTTGTTCACCACTTATTTAATTTTGTTACATCATGTACCCTAACAGATCTGAAGCATGTCTTTCTCATTCCCTCCATAACTGTGTTTCTCTCTCTATACCTGGAAAGACATCATCTATTCCAAGACTACATCTTAGGGATGGTCAAATCACAAACATCAGCCCATAACGGCCTGAAATGGCTGGATCTCCTACTGTGCCAATGGAACTATTCCTGGGCTTATGATTTTTTTGTTTGTTTCTTTTTTTTTTTTTTTTTTTTTAAGATTTATTTTTGGGCCACCCAATGTACAGACAGGACAGTGGACAGAGCCGGAAACCAGGGAGAGAGAGAGTCGGGAATGACACGCGGGAAAGGAGCCACAGGTCGGACCCGAACCACTACACCACCGGCACCCTTATGACTTAGTTTTTAACAAGCATGATGCACAAGCCGTATTTTTTTTTAGAAAGAATGAAGCACTATGTGATGAATAGGAAGAAATAAAATGTGACTAACATACATTTCAACTGATTTTCCTATATATGTGAAAAACAAAAAACAAAGATCATTCAACACAAAACCACAGAACTAAACAGCTAAACGGAACCTTTTGATTTGATTAGTCTTACTGGGAGAACACATTTCAAAGCTGCACACAGGCCGTGAAAACATCTGCTCTAAACCTGAGGTCATCTCTTTTTCCTCTCGCTCTCTTTCTCTGTCCTTCACACACACAGGTGCAACCACACATACCACAACAACCTACACAGCAGCAGTTCCCATGGCTTGTGAAGTACAGTCACAGAGCCAGTAGAGGAATGGTCGCCAGATGTCAAGGACATGTGGTCGAGGAATGGGCAAAACACACACACTCGCACAAAGCAAACACACATCTACAGAAACACTCAAAAACAAATACAGTCACAGGTAGGAGTTTGTACACAAAGATAAAAGAGGACACACACATTTTTTTCACAAAAAAGACAGTTGTGTGTGTTAATAGGACAAATCCCTTTATCTATTTATGATGCCAATTGGTTTCCATAACATTCCTGACATATGATGTATAGAATATGCTTCTCCATCCACAGGACTGCTCTGCTTGAAACACAGTAATGTAGTAAATATTATAGTTGATATTAGTCAGTACATTTACACAATGTTTAAAAAAACAATTATTGAGTTAATCTGACTAAAATTGGACTTTGAAAATATCTTCTAAACATGTTAGTCTGACCTAAAATGAAAATTATCGAAGTCGTACTAACTGTAGCCCGACTTGACTGTGCATGTAAACATACTGATATGTTACTTAAGTGTCCTTAAGGCCCTAAAGCAAACAGACAATAGCTCTGCGGCAAATAACACAGACTCCTCATCCATTTCATGAGGAAACACAGTGGGGGTCCCAACCACAGAAGGATGTGGAAAAACAGAAAACAGAGAGAGCATGGTTTAGAAAAAAAAAAGGAACACTGGCTGTACTTTACTGCATAAATGCACACACACACACACACACACACACACACACGCACGCACGCACACACACACACACACGCGCGCACACACACACATAAATAAATATCAATTCAAGCAGGTATACATTGAAGAATACTGTAGCTTTTCACAACGCGACTACAATAATAAGCAGAACGACTTCACCACTCTTTAAAGTCTGACCACACTGTAACTCATTAAGCAGCATGATTGAACTATTTACTCTGCTGATGTTCGCGTGAGAGCTTCTGGGAATAATGGTACAACAGGCAGTGTCTCAGAATTAACTGACAGAAGATTGTTTGTTGTCGATGTTCCCAAATCAATGTTAACACCTAACATATACCTGCTTAAAGATTTCCAAGAAATATGAATGAATGCATTTATAATGCGAGGAACTCTTATCGATTACTGCAAACTTGAACTACTTTCAAAATGTTTCTCTCAAAGCATATTACATTTAATAGTGTCTTTACTCCTAAGTTAAACGTAACTTTTGTTTTGTCTTTTGTCATATGTTCTCCTTGTTATTTTACTAACTGAATAAATATCTAAAATGTAACTGCAGCAGACTATGCAGCTCCCTGGGGTCATAGAGTTCATTAAAAGCATGCTGGATCAGTTCACTACTCTACCTTCAAAATTCAAGCACAAATTGTTTAGCTGGAGGAAAAGCTATGTCTAAAAAAAAAAGAAGAAAGTTTTGGTTTGCGATACAAACAAGTTATTAAAAAAGAAGGAATGAATCTTAAGCTTTGTACAGTAGAACTGACCAGACAAAGACCCAGAGCCGGACTGTTCACTGTATTTTCCTCCAGAACACACATCCTCCTCCTCAGGAAAATATGTTGGCATTCTTGGTGACACACTCATGACTTCCCACACTCTGACTCACACAGTCTTTGGCCCCACTTGGCTGCTAAAAATCTTTATACAGAGGACATCACTTTTCCCACTACTGCTGACACCAGCCAAAAATGTGGGTTTCAAAATAGAATTCTGGGTACATTTTAAAATGGTGAAGCCCCACTGAAGGTTATATTATGATATTTTTGATTTGTAAAGTTTCAGTTAAAATGTTGGGAATTTGAAAAGGGGCAATGACTGACAGTAACCATATCCTATTAACTTATGTTAGCATGATGAACTTTGTCTTTAAACACGAAAACACAACTTGCAAAATCTAAAGAAGAAAAAAGCTGATGTGGCTTCAAACCTTATTCTCCTAGGTTTTGGGGTGCTTCTTGTAGAAGAGTTGCAAAATGTTCACATCCCAAATTGTTTGAGCAAAAGATGTCTAAATATCTAAATGTAAAAATATAAGCACATTAAGGCTTGAATGCTAAAACACACCTGCTTATAAACAGCTTTCTGCCCTATGGGAGCTCACACACCCAGCATGAGGTCACATATTACATGTTTATAATGTGGAAAAGCAGTGATGTAACACAATTTCAAGTTCTGCTGATGTTGAGGTTGTCAACAGAAGTAAGCAAAAGATCAGATGGGTCACATTCAGCACATGCCAACACACCCAGCAGAGACATGTCAGGGTGAAGATCATCTTCCATCAGGGAGCCATACCTGAATGCTTAGGGGACACAGACTGAAATGGTCCTGCAGTTTAAATGTCATTGGTTTAATGTGCACTAACTACATGGAAACAACATATTGACCATATCAAAGGAAACATTTCAAAGTCAATAGCAATCCTGTATAAATAAGGCCTTATATATAATCTATTGCTTACTAACACTCCCTAATATATCTTACTGTGAGGAACTGTGGGGATCCACCTTAAGAACGACTACAAATTCAATAGTTGGTCTGCAAAAACAAGACATAGGTGTTATTAGAAAGACTGACTATTATGCTCACACAAATCCCCTTTTTCTGAATTCATATGTTATGAAATTCAATCATTTGTTTTATTACAAAATAATGCAAATAATGTTAAGAGCAAAGTCAAAGTTGCATCCAGACGCTATTCAAAGGTTCTTTTCAATTCGGGAGAGCAAATATGATTTAAGAGGTGTCTGTGAGTTTATTTTAACAAATGCAAAAAAATGGTGTGAAAAGGAGATGTGTTTCAATTGTTGGGGTGAAAGTATGGAATGATGCTGATATCAATTTAAAAACATGTAATTCACTTTTGGTTTTCAAAATAATGCTTCACAAAGCTATTTTTTATGCTTATATGTGTGAATGGTGTATCTGTTGTTGTTTTTCTTTATTCTTCTGGAAGCTTCATTTGATAAAAATATAGGTTCTTTATAAGCAGTTTGCTTCTGCCTGTACCTTTTCCGTCACTACATGACTGTTGACTTTGTTTGAACTGTCTTTATTGTTTAAAATTATTGTATCATGTATGATGACTGAAGAAAATACTCATACTCAAGATATATAATTGATCCCATACTGAATCTCTAGGGCTGAAACCAACACGGAGGTGCCAAAAACTGCAGTTCCACAGTGCCCACTTGAAGCTGGCTACTAAATCCCCATAAAGCCCCATATTAAAGTTTCCTGATTTACAGCAGAAGTAAACATGTTCACAGTCTGGTAAAGTCTGTTCTCTTTGGCACATTTCTCTGTTCAAATAAAGAGGGGGTGAGTTTAGTTTTTTTTTTAGGTGTTGTTTTGGGGGTTTCTTCCATTATTTATAGTCAATGGCCTGCACCTTTTGAGATTTGTTTAATCAATTGACAGGATATCAATCAAGAACTTTGGTTAAAATGAACAACAATAGATGAATAATAATATTATTGGGACACAGCTGCAAATTCTGGCAGGGTCCAAGTGCCCATTTATCCATTAGTCCTCCCAGGTCAATGCTAATTTGTTAGGTCAAGTGTAAACAGAATGCTAACCTGGTAGCTCTTTGGCCAGTGTTGGTGTCAACAAATGCAAACTTAGCACATTCCTGAAGTGTCTTGGACGCTGTAGTCATGGGATAGCAGCAGGTGTTGCCTATACTCATCATAATGTCCATTTAGGGGATAGAATACATACAGTACATCTGCATGCACATGGAAGTACTCACAAACAAACAAGTCATGGTGTCTGCCTTAACACACTAAAGTATCTGCTTTTAGGAGAGTAATGTGACACATATTTTGATGCATGCATAAAAGTATCTGCCAACATTACTAATTGTCTGTCCGTCTGCCCGCTGCTCTGTTGTGTCACTTTGCATAGTTTACTATCCAATTAAGTTCAAATGTCATACAAAATGTAATAGCTGCAGTGTCCACTAGAACTGCATTCCAACCTCTCCTTTCTCAAGTTTCTGTGAACCCTGACCTCACTCACTGGCTCACACACACACATACATAAATGCATTTACACACAGACAGACATACACACAAACAAGGCAGAATGTCCAGCATGGCCAAGACAGCTGCTGCTAATTTTAAATGGCATGTAGTGCCTGGCGTGCCCCAGAGCCCCCAACAAATCACACGCCCCTTCCCCCTCAGACTGACTTTGCCTCAAGCACCCTCCCCATCCCCATAAACTGCTGAAGGCTGGAAACCAAGCCTCCC
The DNA here is from genome assembly GCA_020745685.1 of Tautogolabrus adspersus. Taxonomy (NCBI): domain Eukaryota; kingdom Metazoa; phylum Chordata; class Actinopteri; order Labriformes; family Labridae; genus Tautogolabrus; species Tautogolabrus adspersus. The sequence goes on along the minus strand of CM036549.1, from coordinate 10,206,524 downwards.
CTGGCCACCTATCCACTCCTGTCTCTACAGGGTTTAGTCTGCTCAGTTTAAAGTTGGAAACACCCACTCTGCCAAATAGTCAAAAGATAAAACTTAAGTAGCCTATTAAGTAATCAAATGCAGGCAGTCAGACACACACACACACTGAAACTGACATTTTACCTGGCTCAATATGATCCAACAGTTGTGTATTAGTGTGTAATTCAATTACAGTATATCTGTGACTTAGAAACCTTTTTTGTCTTCAGGTCAAATGGACCAAATAAGCCACCCTGCACATCACGTCAACTAAACAAAAATCTAAAGATAGCAAACATCTGTTATATGTTTGGGAAATTGCTTTATTAGGCTGTAAATTATCCAGGTTTGCAAACTTAATGCAGTCTCACCCCAGATAAAGCATGTGAAAACGATTACAGGAAAGTGTCTTATTAAGGCAGACATTTTTTATGGTTAAAGATAACTTATAGGGATCAACAATCTCCCATACAAACTATTTCAGGCTACTCTTGTTGCTCTGCAACACACAGTTGTAGTTAACAACATTTAATAGCAGGTTATTTACATAACTTACTGTTGTTACTATACAATTATTGCAATGTAAGGCTAATTTGTCAGAAAAAGGGACAACTATGAGAATTCTCTCTTTTCCTCAATTTATTTTTATGGTATTATAATGGCTGTGTCCGTAATCACTCCCTATTCACTATATAGTGCACTATATAGTGGACACGCCATTTTGTAGTGCTGTCCGAATTCTGAGTGAGCATGGTCATACCCTATATAGTCCACTCAATGTATCCCACAATGCATTTTGAAAAGTAGTGGACAAGCGATGGTCACTATCCGAGCAATATATACCATCATGCATTGCGGTTTTACGAGCGGAGAGTGGCGTTTCACTCGGCTGCTCTCAGACGGACGAGAGGAGCGAACAGTGAGAACACAGAAACACAATAAAGTTCATATTTGGAGCGTTTTTACTGAAATCTTTAATATGTTTAAATAAAGAGTATCGTTAACGTTAGTAACGGTAGTTTGTCCTTATGATGATGACAGACACGAAAGGAGGGTCTGTGAGCATAAATAAATGAGTTTTGGTCCGAAAATATGTTTCATTATATGTAAAATTCAATATTTCATATTCATTTATTCTTTGTAAATGTTTTTGTGAAAATCCACTCAGTTTAATAGAAGTTATCACTGAAATTCATGCCGTTATTTACCGTTATTATTGATCCTCGGCCGTTGTTAACCTGCACGTTTTAGTTGCGCGACAACAATGACGTCACTGTCAGCGGCCGGCGAGTGAGTGAGTAGTGTCCGAAATGTTTTTTAATTTTTCTGAGTGAGTGCACTATATAGTCCACTGCATTAAACTCACTATATAGTGAGTAGTGAGTAGGGAATAAGTGAGTGATTTCGGACACAGCCAATGTGAACACTCCCAATACTAGTTTGATAAACAGGTATGTTTGTGTTGGAGCACAATGCAGTCCAATGTGTTTGCACAAAAGCAGAAAAGCAGCAAATGTACCAGAAAAAGAGTTCTAGTTTTAAAAATAAGAGCCTTAGGAAACCATAGCTAGAAGGAAACTTTATCAATATAAATCCAATCAGTTTTCACAGAATCAATGCTGCCAACATGTCACTCCATAAGTAAGTTAAGTGCACAAACTGACAAGGCCTGCAGGCAGCCCAGCCCCCAACTCTATTTACCTCTCCTTAACACAGCCCATTACCCTGGCCCTCCACTGCATGCCACAGCCACAAATCTCAGTGCATGCCAAGGTCTAGGAAAAGCATCCCCCTCTCCTTCACCCTGCTCACTTGCCTCTGTTAGCAATCACTAAGTGGATCGAGAACACCGACCAGCTTCCAGATTGACCCTAAATTACACAGATTACTTTTAATCTTTACACAGAGCTCATCCAAAGAGATCAACCTAAGGTACAATAAATACAATGAAGACAAAACTGCATATGAGTCTTCCAGGAATCTTAACAATGCTCATAAAGCATAGAGGTTCTGAGCTTAAGGCGATCTATCTTATTGCAGTAACAAATCTCTGCTCCCCTGTAGCTCTCCTCATTTTCTGTCTTTTCAGAAAACCTTAACACATCATCTCACTCCTTCTGCACTGCTTCCTAATTCTCCTCAGACTTGGCTCCCAGACGATCAGCGGCCTTGTGTGCATTTCAGTGTGTGTGTGTGTGTGTGTGTAAGGGGGGCAACTAAGAGTCCAAAGGGCTGAGGTCATTTGTGTAAACATATCACAGACACAACACAGAAGTTAGGGAATGAGTGCATGCAAAGACACACACACAGCATCTGTGGTTGGCAGGCCACTTGGGGAACTGCTAATTAGAAAGATGAACATCATTCATTGGGTGATCTAAAAACCACATGCAGAATTCTGGTGAACACATATAAGCACAAATGCATATACAAACATATGTAATCATTTTTTGGGGGACCCTGGCCATGCCTGATTCCCAAAATGCTATAATTACATGTAAATTATACACCAATAACAGCTTTGGGTTTAACAACATGACATCAGAACTGTTTCCTAATCTGACCAATTAGTAGCCATGGAAACCTGAGCTGCTGGCAGCTAATAAGCCTTAATCACTATCAGACTGTATCTTCCTCTATTTGTATGTGTGGCAGAAATATGTGCAAATTGACTAATCAAACACTGAACAAACACTTTCTCGCTCTATGTTTTACAGAACGTTTAACGCTCTTAGTAATCATGAAATAAACCAGTAATATATTTTTTCAGTTTGGAGGCAAACTTTGAAAGGCTGGCAAAACTCAAATGAGACACATTTAAGACATATTACAGCTAGTTTGTTGAAGTTTTACACAAGTCATAATGTGCATAGTGAAAAAGAACACGTTGGCAAGCAGAAAGAGTATAGGCAACTTCAATACATCTACAAAGACCTTGCAATGAAAAGATATAAACGTCATGACCCTCTCCCGCTTGCTCGCTTGAATTTCCCTGAATATTACCTGCGTTTGCAATTTTAGAAAGAGTCCCCCCAACTTCTTGTTGTCGCCCCATTTCTTCCAGAATGTTTACTAGAAAGCTGGCTGAAAGAAGTCTGGGTTGGCTGGTTGCATTCACATATGTAGCTTACCCTGCAAAATTGTGGGGAATTTTCAGGAGTTTAGCTTGTGAAAAGGCTCATAAAAATGCTTGCCATGTTTGGTCTGCTTAAAGATGGATAATAAGGACTATTCCTTTTTGTATTATGTGAACATTTAATTGAGGAAATTAGGTCACTGGAGCTTAAATGTCCAGGTTAAATACTGTAATTTCTCACCTCACAGTTTTACTCCACAGCTGTGATTGAGCAGGTATGCCTCCCTTTGTGCCAAGCTAAAAAATTGGCTGGGTGATTCACAGCTATTAGTGCCATTCTTTATGCATGAGCCACACAGCACACAGACCTGTCTTTATGGGAAACTAGCATTATGACAGCTGCCTGCTACCTAACAGTGATGATTTTGTTCTGTTTAATAGATAAATCACAGCTGACAACACAAAACTGAAACTTGAAAAAACTGAAGTCTGTATGACATGTCGATTAAAATCAGAGTCAGTAGTGTGTTTTCACACGGCGATGAATGTCTAACCTTTAATCTGATTTTAAAGGAAGCTTCAAATTTGGTCTCGAGTTCTCCTTAAGTATTGATGAGGACAGGCACTGATGGTTATGACATGAAATCTCAGAATATCAATTATTGATGGAATCATTAGCATGTCAGCTGCTGACCAGAGACAGTATAGTAACTGTACTGTGAATGCACTGCACACCTCTATTCAGGAGTTCAGAAATATTTTTTCAGAAAGCCAGAAAGAGCAGAGAATATATTGTGTGTTATTTTTGTCCACACAACTTTGTCCTGGGACAGTTTAGAAGATTTTAAGCCAGCTAAAACTGCTCCTTGTTTGGAAATGCTTGATACATTTGATTTACAGTCAGATGAGGTTTAATAAAATCCTTCTCCTTCCTTTGAGATGCCAAAGGAAACTCTCTTCAGCTCCTGTATTTATACTGGATCTGAGTTTGTCAGCCTCCTCTGAGGCCAGGAGAGCCTCACCGAGTTGTTAGCACTAATAGTGTATAAGTGTAATAGTAACCCTTCTCCATTTAAGTGCCTGTCAGGGCTTGAGAGCTATTAGTACTGCAATTGTCTTTGATTTAGTGTACATAAACACAACTGAGACGAGACAGTTGTTCATTTGGAGGAGACAAATAGTCTCAAATGGTTTACTTCCATTCAACACCTGACCTGTCTTTAAATGTCTGTCAAAGATCAGGACTTACACTAGGATCTCCGAAAGTACAGTTGGTTGGAGCAGTTGTATTGCTTGCTCTCATGATATTCTGCAACACTTGTAATATTATGTTTTTCTTCATGCACAAAACACAACAACTTATTAACATGATAGCATATTGATGGTTTTGACATGTTTGGCCAAATAAAAATGTAAGAATGATGCAAAAAAACAGAACAACTTTTGACTCAAACTTTCCGCTCTCTCTCCTCAAGTAATTGCCTGACTAGTTAAAGTCCATGCAGCCTGGTATAGCTTCAGGATCAACGTGGCCAAAATAGTTTCTCCATCTGCCGCTGCCACAGTTCCCCCACACTTGTGTGTATGAATGAGTGTGCATGTGTGTTCCTGTGCCTCTGTGCGTCTTAAGTGTGTGTGGTATGCTGTGGTTCCTTGCTGCCGCCAAATTTAGTCCAAGGCAGTGACTCCAGGTCTAACTGTTGCTCTGAAGTCCTACCAGCAGCTTCAACAAATGCCTCAGTGATCATGAAACACAAAGTATATATCGAACTCGAAACATGTTCTTGACCACCTTGCAGCTGAGATCATACTACCTAGGAAAGCATATAAACCCTAAAACCTCAGACATCTGGCAAAAAAAACAGGAAAAAAAAACAGGGAAAGATCTGATTTTCCACCAACTTTCCTCTCAGTTGGTTTCCCTCCCAAAAAAGAACATGGAAGATGATGAAAGCTGACGCAAACAGCGAGACAAATGCAGCCGAATACAGCAGCAGTGCAGGGCAGAAGGCTGGTTACAGTGTGTGCATTGAAATTAATTTTAAACTACAAAAAATGATGTCATGCTTTCAGGCGCCCATCAGATTGAACTTTTTCACTTTAGATTGAAATATATAAAATAGATGATGATGATGGTTTTTAGTCGCATTTATAATTGGGCAGTTAAACTTTAGGTTCAATGATCATAAAGGTGATTGTCTTACACTAATTAACAACAGAAAAAAGTCAAACTAGGGCAGCACTAAATTCAAGTTTGAGACCAGGGGTCACTGTGATGTTTGGCACCTTTGGTGTTACTGTTGCTTCAAACAAATTAATTTGACAAAGTTTCATAAACTCTGTGTTGAGCAAAGAGACACTATTTCCCGCCCTGTCTGTGTTTTGATTGGCCTGAATGAACAATGTGACTAGCTAGCGAGAAGCACAGAGAGCATGACAGTGAATGAGAAATAGAGAGGGATCAGAGTTGCAGGAACTCTGATGTAACACACAGTTTGACGTAATATGGAACTGTGAATGACAGACTGACATGGAGTCAAGGTGAGATGCAGTGCCCATAAAGCCCTCGTTTTTTAAGCTACTGACAAACAGAAAGCAAAACAAACACACAGAGGGTCAGGGGAACATGAAGAGAGCAAATACAGATATTTCAAACTTAATCTGACTTACCGCCAAGGCCTGCAGCCTCTCTTTGTGGAGCTGAGCCTCCTCACACGACATCCTGAGGGGGAAGCAGGGGAGAGGGGAGTGAAAGGAGAAAGAGACGTGAGATCTGGGAAAGACAGAGAGCTGGAGTCCCTCAGCGAGAGATAAGAAGAGGAGGGAAGTAGAGGAGAGAGAGGGAAGAGACGGAGAAGAAGAGTATCCAGACAAGGTCCTTCTTCAGGAGTAATCCAACCAGAGACAGGAGACAGAGGGAGAAGGAGCTCACACTGAGAGGACGCAAAGATCTCTCATTCACTGGACATGTGCCTCATACTCAGACCATGTACTTGCATTCTCTCTCTCTCTCTCTTTTTCCCTCTGACTCTATCACCCACTCTTTCTTTTGCACTCTCTGTCTCTCCTCCCATTTGTCCCCTCCCTCCCTCCTCCCACTCTCTCTCTTTTTTAGGCATGGGCCATGTGTGATTAAACAGCTGGGAGGAGCAGCTGAGAGAGAGAGAGGGAGGGAGGGAGGGAGGGAGAGAGAGGTGGAAGGGGAGAGACAGAGAGAGAAGTGATGGCATGAAGTTGGGGCGAGTGTGGGAAGAGAGAGAAAGAGAGAGAGAGAGAGAGAGAGAGAGAGAGAGAGAGAGAGAGAGAGAGAGAGTCAAAAGCAATGATAGAGAGAAAGAGGAAGAGAGAAATAAAATGCAGAAGTCAGGAAAAAGGAAGCAGAGGAGTGATTTATCATACTTGGAAGCACAGACCAGACAATGGGAAATTGCAAACAGCTTGAAACTAAATTAGTCTTCTTTTTTGTCCCTAATCTGCTGTCCATATTCTGTGTCTGAAAAACAGGAAACTGTAAGTGCTTCGATCATTAATTATGCAAAAAATTACACTCCTCAACAACATTAACATAAAATAACATTATAGCAAAAACTCCTATTATAGAAAGCCAACATGCATCCATACAGTATGTCAATACGTTTATACTGCTATCAACTATATGTGCTGTTTTTGGACAGGCCACCTCTGAGCTGTAAACTGAAACAGATTCAAAGATTGCTCATTTCTCATATCATGTCATATCATTTCAAGGGTCATGCAACAAACACTATAAAGAAGCAAAACCTGCACCTAGTGTTACTATAGTTTAAAAATCTGATCTGTTGATACAATTCTATGAAACCACAGGCAGTTGTGTTGCCCACACACAAACAACCCTACAGCTGACTCTTCAGGATCTATTTTGGTCACTCTGGTCGTACATTTATTCCAGCGCCTCTCAAAGTGACATCAATAAAAGCCTCCTACTTTTAAAAATCAGGAACAGGACAGTAAAAAAAAAGCAGATAATTGTGCCACGCAGATGAATGTATTTGGAAATACAAAGCAAAAACACCCCTATAAAGGCAAAGCGTTCAATGCAGAGTTTGTAAATGGGTCACTGTTACCTATGTCCCATTTTTTCTACCACACTAGGATTCCATTTATTCTTCCTCTGCTTTACCTTTTGCTTAATTCTTTAACATTCCTTCTCTCTTTCCATTTTCATCATTCAAAACCTCTACTGTATGTTGTATTCCCTCCGCCTTCTCCTTTCTTTGTTCTTGTTCTCTTTCCTTCAACGTAAATATAAACTTCCTGTCCCATATCCAACACTGTCTTTTACAAACTCTTTGATTTCTTCCTCTCTTCTCTGTCACCCCTTACACCTTGAACCTTGACTTTCTCTTTCCCCTCCATCCCTCCTTTGCTCTCCCTCCTGAACCCTTTCTTTCTACGTTTCTTCTCCTCCATCCCTCCAATAAACCTCCCTTTCCAAGCCCCCCCCAGTCCTCTTCATATCCAACCTGTCCCTCTTCTGGTCTATCCATTTCCTCCTCACACTTTCTGTTCTCTCCTTTCCTCCTCTCTCTCCTTTTTCTACATCCCTCCTTTCACAAGTAAACGTCCTTATAAGGAGAAACAACAGCAGCCGTCCTCGATAACTCTTAAGGGAATACAGAAGCATGTAACACACACAGAGAGGAACACACGCACACAAACACATGCAGACATAAAAGCCAATGCATTTCTCCAGGAAACGTGTGTAATAAATTACTACAGCTGGAGAGTATCTGTCCTTTAAAGCCAATGAGCAGCTGCAACACTAAATCAAAGAATACACTCAGCTATAGCTTCCTTATTAGCATGTGAAATGTTAAACTGTTGGATTTTGTTGTTTGAGGGTGTTAGGGAGTTGTTACAAGTCAAATTACCCACAAAAAGACTTGATGTATTATATGTATTATATATATTATACTAGATGTATTACATCATTTATTAACCAATGCACAAAGAGAAGTCTCACGTTCTTCAATCCAGCAGTGCTGACTTTTTTAAATGCTGCAAGTCTTCACATATTGAATATTTGACTGAAAGAAATCTGTTTTAACAATCTCTGTCTAAATGGAAAAACATATCACATGTTTTTTGTTCTTTAATTTGTTTGTCTTCAGATGTTTTATTAAAGGACTTGTTTCTGTTCTGCTTTTATTAACTTGCTTTTACAAGTCTTGACTGGCAAATGGGATACAAATGTGGAGCCTTTTTAACATTTTTTAAGAGGAGACTGTTGTATTTAATTACGGATAAATCCCCCCTTTGGTGCTGTTTTGGTGAACACCACTTTACTGCTTCGATTCACTCTCTCCTCTGAAATCGTTTTTTTTTTGTTAAAGGAGCTGGTATCTCCTTCACTGATATTCCTCTGAAAACAGTACACTATCTGTAAACAGCATGCAAGAAGAGAATGGCAACTACCTGAGGGAACTAAGAAAGGTATTTATTCAACAGCAGACCAAAAGATGAGAAAAGAGAGAGGAGAGCAAATAGACTTTGTAGCAAATCAAATGATGATGTGTCATTTTTACTGCTGGCAGAGTTAACATTTCTGATTTACATCCTGATGCGTTAACAGCTCGTTTCATTTCATTGCAATAATTGCAATAGCCTAAAAAATCAATTCATACATATTTGAGTTGTAAATAATTTGGAAGTGAATCTTGTTGTTTGTATGGTTTCTAGTACAAACTGATAATTTGGAAATGTTTTTTTTTTTTAAACCAGGGTTGAAGGCAAAAGTTGTTTGTCAAGATGCTAACAGTTGACATGCATTTCACTAGCTAGCTCACATGAAAGTAAAATAAAAGATTTGAATAAATTCTGTTGAGATTTAATGTGGTTACATGCAGGTTATAAAACATGAACTGTCTGGAGTCTCAGTAGTCTGTAGCTTATGTTAAGGAGCCAGTCTCAGCTCTGCAGCTGTCGAACCCTACAGCCAGCAGCAGGCCAAGACTTCTGGCCTCTGAGAGTCTCTGTTTGACCTGGATTTACACCAATCATATCATTATGTTGGCTGCTTATACTGTCCTTACCAATCATACGTTCTTACTTGAACATTATTCTGCTTGTACATTTTTTATTTTATTTCCTCTCTACCCAGATTCCCCCCCCCCCGCCCAACTTTTTAACTCTGTTTTCTCCCCTTCCTCCTCCCCCTCCAACCTTGTAAATGTGGCGTCAGCTACGTTGGTTCGTCGTTAGACACAACAGCATCATTGTTCCTCTGCATCGCCACGACGACGCAATGACCTCACTGCACAGCTAGCCCAGCCCCGCCTCCCCACCATCCCAGCCCAGAGGTAATGGCCTCCAGATGTGGAACCAGAGGCAGAGAAACACACACACACACACACACACACACACACAAATGCACACACAAATGGACACACACACACACACGCACACACACACACACACACACACACACACACACACACACACACACACACACACACACACACACAAACACACACGCAAACACACACAGAGACACACATTCACAAAAATATAACAACAGTGAGTAGGCAGAGGGAATGAGCAAATATGGACAAAGAAAAGTGAGTCACAAAAACTATGTGTGCGCATTTGTTCTCTGTGTGTGTTTTAAGCATAGTATACGCACACATTTTAATTCTTCCAAAAATAACTCAAACATATATACAGCCACACATATAGTTTACACCGGTCTCTGCTGCAGACTGAGTTATTGAGTGTGTGTGTGTGCGTGTGTGTGCGTGTGTGCGTGCGTGTGTGTGTGTGTGTGTGTGCGTGCGTGTGTGTATGTATGCGTGTGTGTGTGTGTGTGTGTTTGTGTGTGTGTGTGTGTGTGCGTGCATGTGCGTGTGTGTGTGTGTGCGTGCGTGCGTGCGTGTGTGTGTGTATGTATGTCTGTTTGTGGATGTTTGCATATGTGCATGAGAGAGAGAGACCAAAATTGGAAGGAGAGGACAATTGCTTCAAACTGACATTTTTTTGGATATGGGTGCGCCAGACCTTAATCTCATTCATATTTTATACATCACTGAGGGAGGTCAGACTGTGTTTGTGTGTCTCACATCCGTCTGTCTGTCTCACTGTCTGTCTGTACACACAGTTTAATTAAACATAAATTAAAAATTATTTTAACAGCTGAAAAGCATAATCAGCAGCCTTTCATCTCAACTTAATACTGCAGGGCACTGCCTCTCCTGCTCACTGCTTAGTCCATTCATTGTTCCACTGCTGCAGTCTTCAAATAAATACACACATAATTTAAACTGCCTGCTTGTCTCAAGAAGTTGGTGCTTATGAGATTTTGTAAATTATTGGCTTTTTGCAAATAGTTAGGTATATGAACTTCCTGTATTTGTTTAACTGATACAACTTCAGTATTTCAGTTTGCTACAGCCACAAAAAGACAAGTCTACTAACATGTAGTACAATGTGAAGTCTACAGGACAAGTGTGTGGCTTAAAGTTGATCATGTTGTTATTGGCGTGACTGCAAAATAACTTGATGAAAGGTAACACCAAAGCAGTGAACAGTCTATACTTTGCATGCAAAACGTTGACCAATATAGATGCATGCAGACCATTGAACACTGCACAGGACAAGTTATACTGTAAACCCTGCTGCTTAATTAACATTTATGAATAAAGATCCCTTATACCACATACTAGTAAACTTTCCAGCCCGCTCTGTGTCTGTTCCGCTAATACATTTTCTGTCATCGATATGTGTAAGCGGTGCGAATGAGTGTATGTGATTTTTTTTTTCTTTTATTATTTTATGTTTTTTTTTTTATGTCAGTGTACAGCTAATTCGCTGTTAGCGAGTTAGCTGTAGTCCCTGGGCAGGAGACGGAGATCACTAGAAAAGCGCTGTACAAGCTAAAGTTCTTTTTAAAATGAATATTGTAAACTACACATAGAATTGATATGAATGCGAAAACTGTTTTTAGCGTTAGACTTAGTCCACCATTCCTACGTTGTTCTTTTTACATCATGTCCTGCATGTGTGAACGACTAACTCAAGAAGATTTCAGGGGCAGCCTGCCTGAAATTTTCAGGGGTGCATATGTCAATGCAGTTCTTGTGGGCTAGGAATTAAGGTATGAAACTACTTCTTTTTTCATAATGAAACTGTTGTTGTTTCTTGTAAGTAATCATTTTATTTATTGCTCTTTTAATCAGTATAAATAAATGTGCTGAATTCAGCCCCTCACTGATCCTGTCCCCTGACACATTTCCATGAGAGTGCAGTAGATAGCAACAGAGATTGGGCCATCTGCCATTGTAGTGTCTGGGCTCCACATGACCACAAATACTATCTTGTCTTTCTGCTGAATCAGTGGACAAACCCAGGGACGTACAGTGTATATGATGATTAGAAATGTGCCCACAGCACAGAGGAAAACAGACAGAGCTGTGGAGAGACAGAAGGTGGTAGACTGACTGCATCACGACAGCACTATCTAATTTTTACAATTATACCATTAACTATTGATGCACCAGGGAAGCATGTCTGCTTCATGCTTCACTGCACCATCTCTGCCTGCTTCATGGGTGCGGCTCTGATGGAAAGAGAATAGAAAAAAATCCCGTCTAGCTGTCACTCAAACTGCCTGTCAACAGCTGATTCAGTCTCTTAGCTTGTTGTCAGGCCGCTGTATAACAAGTTGGTTGTCACTCAAACCAGCAAGCTGCTCAATATCTCCTAATCTGCAACAACTGCAGTGAATTTAGACTGTTTTAGTTCTGAACTTGTTATGCAAAGGTACAGTATGCGACCAACCTTATGAGAACACACACCATTAACAAGGACGCACTGAACTGAGAAAGCTGTTACCTCTGTGATGTACATGTGCACCAATTTTGCTATTAAAAAATGTTTAAGTTGTCCTTCAAACAGATGTGTTTAGCAAGTGAGCTACACTTTCATTAGGCTACAATGCAAAATGACCAATGTCCAGTCAGACCATGTGGTGCAAAACTATAGAAATCAAGTTAAACCCTCTCATATCTTTAATACATTAGCCTTTTCGATTATGGAAGTCTGTTTATAACAGCCATATGAATATCCCCACTTGCAGTAGCTTCAGTAGAATTCAACACAGTACACCCACAACACTTTGAATGTTAAAGAAGAACTCCCACTCTCCTTTTCTCACTACAGTATCAAACCACTACTTCTTCCAACACCAGTTCATACAGCAGCTGATTGCTGCAAGTTCAGGTGCAACAAAAATGATCCCAGTTTAACCCTTCCCTTTCAAACCAATGAGACTCAGTTAAAAGCAGTGGACTGAGCTGATTGATGATTTCAAAAGGTTTAGACAACATGATACTGCCATATTTGTCTCTGATGTCCAGCATTGGTGTCTAATCCACAAATTAAGTTGGTGAGGGTTTACTCAAGATTTATCAACATCAAATTTCCGTTTTCCTTGTCATCTTTCTCGTTTGTCAACGTTGAAAATGTTAGAATCTTTCAGACCGTTATCTTTCAAAGCAATATCGATTGTGAAATCTTGCTGGCAGTGTCTATTCTAAATTTGTTGGTTACTTGAATATTTACTTTCAGGTAATTTATGGATAAACACAATAACAAACACCTTTCCATTATTACTGTTTATGTTCTCTGTTGTAACATTAGGAAGTATTCTCTACTTGAAGCTATCTGACTGAACAGTTTTAAGATTGTCCCAAACAGCTACACAACCCATAATGTGACTAATTCGTAAAGCAACAGGCCCCACGTGTAATGGCAGACAATGTACTGGCTAGCCTGGAAACCCAAAAAATCTACAAACTCATATTGTAATAATTAATCAAGATAATTGTTTGGACAGATAGATCCAGCCTGATTCAGATCACACCAATCATCTTTATATGATCTAATATGGGGATGTGAAAACAAAACTGAGGCTTTTTAGTAAACTATCAAGATTGTTTTCACTTGAGAAATATTCTGAATCTGCGACAGCTTTAGAACATGCTCAAATGCAAGAGAATATCTGGGGTTATCAAAACTTTTATATTGTGTCTCTGGATACAAGAGACAAAAACTTAAAAATGTATCAGAAAATGATTATTGAAAAATTCTGTTTCTCAAATGTATTGTGAAATGCAAATGTTTTTTCTCTCACAAATGCTTTTTTTTTTTAATTTTTAAATTTAAATCTTTGTCTGAAGATACAGCTAGAGCATCAGATGGATTTGAAAAAGGTGCTGATATTGTGCATCTGTGGTACTCATGGGGCACGTCATCAGAGACTTGACAGTGAGCAGTGTTTTCCAATCCAATGAGCTGCCAGTGTTACACCATTTTTAACACATTGCCTGTGCTTGCTTGATAATTTTTGCTGCTGTATTATCAATACCACAGGCTGTCATGACTGCAAGTACATGTTCATGTCTTTTATTTTGGTGTTGATTTGTATACTTAAGAAAAGATTACATACAAGAAGCCACCTTGTGACTTTTTATTTCATTATCCTTCTTTTCTTTCATGCCAATTTTTCTCCTAATAAATAGAGACATTTACAGACAAATGCATTCAAACACAGAAGCACAAACCACACACAGGAAGAAGAGGTCTGCAGCATGGCGTACTGTGCTGACACACAGAGGCTGGACCGAGCCTTCAGCCTCCACATTGAGTATGCTGAAACATGCCCATTACACATAGACTGAGGCTAATTCACACATACTGCATTTCAGGACAGGGGATAGTGAGTCTGAATAAGATAAGAGAAAGATTTCAGGAATCGGATAAAAGATAATTATAACACACAGAGCAAGACAGGAATCGAAAGATGGATATACCATTAAGGAGTAAAGCCATGAAAGGTTGATTTGGATGAGGTGTGTGAGGTTTACAGAGTAAAAAGCAGAGGGACAGAAGGAGGAGAGGAGAAGGAGGAGTGTACATGGTGTACCGCGTGTTTCCTCGCTAGTCATGACTGAGCAGCAGCCTCACCATGACGGAGCTACCGTTCCCATGACAACCCAGCCTGTCAGAAGGAGGAAAGAGAGAGCGAGAGGTGGAGAGATGCAGGCAAAGAGAGATGGAGGCAAAGATAAATACAAATATAAAGATAAAGATAATGTACTCACGGTGCTGTTGCTGTGCCGTTCCTCTGCAAAGGTGTGTCTGACATGGCTGCAACACCTTCCTCCTCTGCTCTCCTTACCTACTCCTGTTCCTCGTCCTCCTCTCCTTCTCCAGTCCTCCGATGTCCTCTTGACAGAGTTGTGTCCTCCCTTTCTCTCTCTTTCTCCTCTCCCCCTCCTTCCTCCCCTCCTCCTGATCTTCTCCTCCTCCTTATTCTTTCCTCCTGCCTTTTCTGTGTGTTGGTCACGCCAGAATGTGTCAGAGCAGCTGCTGCTGCTGCTCCTGCATCGCCCTGCTCTGCCGGCAGAAGGGGATGGTTGTAAGCATGGGTGTGTGTGTGTGTGTGTGTGTGTGTGTGTGTGTGTGTGTGTGTGTGTGTGTGTGTAGGGTTAGAGAGAGATAGAGGAGCCACTTGGGTATCTGTATAAATGTGCAGGTTATGCTGACATTAAGGTAAGGGGGAGAGAGAGCAATGACGGATTAATGACATTAAAAAGTGTAATAAATAAGGAGGGAAGGAGGGTGAGATAGCTAATAGGAGAGATCAGGACAAAGAGAAGAAGATGGCATATAGAGAAAGCAAAGAGAAAGAGAGCCTTAGGGGAGTTTCAGTATAATGAAAGGAGCGGCCAACCTGCTCATTCTGGCTGCTATCCTGAGAGCAACCCTTTCCCCTCTGAGACCAATGAGGGATTTATTTAAAGAGGCAGATATGATCCTCAAAGAAACCTTCATTGTTTGGAAGGGGACAAAAAACTATCTTCCACAAGTTATCTCCAGTGTCCCGCAGCAACCCTTTACATGATAAGTACCAAGAGAAATGTATGTATGTATGAATTAGAATAGTCAGCAAGGTTTGTTGGCTTTAAAAGAAGCTTCACAGTTAGCACATTGATGTGTTTTTTATTTTTATTTTACATAAACCATAAAGCGAAATCTTCAATAACAAATGGTAAATGGACTTGGGCTTATATAGCGTTTTTTTAGTCTTCTGACTACTCAAAGTGCTTTTACACCGCAGGTCACTCCTACCCATTCACACGCTGGTCGCAGACTGCTATGTAAAGCCCATCAGTAATAACAAATCCTATTCATACAAATTCATACATTACGTAGACGATGAAGAAGTGGGAGCAACTTGGGGTCAAGTGTCTTGCACAAGTACACATCGGGATGTGGCTGCCGCCTGAGCTGGGAATTGAACCCCCAACCTTCCGGTTGAGAGATGAAAGACTCGACCAATGGAGCCACGACCGCACTAGCAGATTTACAGTATAGAATCTGAACTTGTCTGTGAAAATTAGGTCACGTCACTATATCGCAAAAGGAAGCTGCAGTTTAGGAATCAAATCCTCCAAATGCAGAACCAGATAACTAAGAGCTGCCATGTTTTCATCAAACGTTCCTCATTTTACAGCTTGATTAAAGAAAAGTTCCTGCTATCTTAAAACCCATCAGCCATTGTCTGTCTATGAGTATGCCTAAGGGGACGCTGGTAAATTTTTCAGGGCTTTTTGGGGTTGTCGGCAGTAAGTGATTAAACACTTCCGGCCAATAATTCCCTTTCTGTGTGTTGCCTTTGTTTACAGTCTGACTAGCACTAACATAAGAGGCAATTAATTAGCTGTTTTTACAAGCAGGTTCCTGGAATACATTAATTAGCTAAATCATAGTTACATGCCTGCTAATGGGTTCTGATATTTCATCACAGAGGACTGCATCTGACCCTTCAGCTCTCCACTCTCTACATGGTCTGTCTTCCTGCCTTTAGCATCAACAATTTGTTTTTGTTTTTGTCTACAAACGACCAAAAATGAAATGTACATATCTGAATAAGTTGATTTGTGAATATATTGTGTGAAATCTGCATTCAGTGCTCACTGGGCAAGAACAACAGATATCAGTGAGTGACAACACATTGCTTCTGCCTTCATATTGTTTTCATCGGCAGCATTAGGAGTGTCAAATAAGTATTCATAAATTGATAACATTAGGTAAGAATGTTTGTGTCGAAAAGTTGTTTAAGGTTTTAAGATTCATGTCTTTTCAAATTGAAAGGTTCTCATGAAATACAGCTCATTGTAGGTATAAGTACAGATAAAACAGTGGCTTGACTTTGTTATGATCCATCACCATTTACCTGCATCACCAGATTTCTCAGCCTAAAAAATTTCAAAAAAAATGTCCTGTGTTTTTTTTTTCACTTGAGATTCTATTTGTGGTATACTCTGACCACCGCTTTCAATTTATCAGAAGCCAAGAGAACCTAAGGAACGGATCAAATCTCAGAAGAGAACGCAGCAAGTGACCAAGACGTACCACGTAACTTAAAGTAACTCATCTTCTTCATCCCTACCATGTGCTGTAATAAAAAGTCAAAAACAGTCCTAACTACTGAGCATTGGCCGACAAAAGTATAATAACAACACACACAAACACATTCAGGTGGTTAAACTCAGTGATTTAACCAATCCGTTGAGTAATGGGTTTTTAATCTGTGGGCACGGATTTGAAATCTGTGCACATCTTTAAACGTTTCAGTCCCTTACCAACCTGTTAGCACTTCATAATATCCCTCAACTAATTTTATTCCAAACAGCAGCACATTCCCTCATCACCCACTTGGATATATTTTCATCCAGTTCCTTTCCTCTGTCAGTTCCTTAATACAAAGAAATCTGTTTGAAAACAATCATTTCTAGCAGGATTACCAGGAACAAAAATTACAAGTCGACCAGATTTGAACCTTCAAAAACAAACGGATAATCTAAAGAAAAACTTTGATCATCTTTTTTCTTTTTATTCTGATTTTACAGCAAATCTCCCAATGTTGGTGCAGTTTGTTCACTTGATTAAGAAATGATCAAAGTGAGTAAGTAAGTAGTTTTGGAAGGTATGCAATGTACAGACTTTTTTTAAACTTTTAATCTTAAATTGTTTCAAGACAAAAAAATGGTGCCTCAATTTTGCATTTAATCCCATTTTGGATCATTCGTATTTTCTTTATACATAATTTCAATTTATATATTACATTTGATGGAGTTCAACTATGAAATACCCCCCCCCATATTTTGGCAATATTAATTGTTTTTAATCAGCACTAGGCAAAACAACAACATGGCTCAAAGGACATAGTAAAGGTCACATCTCTTAACGTGCCAAGACATTTCACATTTCTGTCTGTCACACATTTAGCTCACTTGTAGAGCCCCTCAAACTTATCTGCCCTCTCATGGCTCCCTCCTTCTCGCCTTCTTGTTTATTCCCCTTCCTGACAGCTTGTGTAAAGCCCATGGTTATCATATTGTGAGGCATTCCAGTTATGCAGAGACTGCTCTTCAGGTTGAGGTTGAAACCTTAAATGGGCATCAAACATGCACTGTCAACACTCTCTCACACGCCAACACTCTTCCACCCTTTTCAAACCAGCTGCGAGCTGTCAGTATGTCTTGGATCAATCTTGTATATAAGTGTAGGAAAGTGTTCAACTACAGGAAGTAAATGCGGATTGCAATAACTACATATCATAGACTGTAAATATTAAATTAACAAAGCCTGAGTGACGTCACCCATCTGTTACTGCAGGGAGCTCCAGAGGCTCATCGGCGGCAGTAGCCATGCTGGAAATCTTGTCTCAGCCTAACTTTCAGTCAAACTAACGATTGGCTGAGAGCTAGAGCTGAGGTGAGTTTTAAGCCTCTTGACAAACCGTAACATCTCACCCACCTGTCAGTCAGGTCAGCTTCACGCCTAACTATGGATAACGTGTATCATTTATAAAATCAAAACGGATGCATCACAAAAAAATTCACTCCCCATACAGTGTGTGCCCATGAGGACAATACCTAGTCAGACCAATATCGATTTTTGAACCATGCCGTAAACATGTTAATTTCTGCTGTAAAAACTGTCTTTTTCGGCTGGATGTGTTTGTGACTTCAGGGGCACCTGGAGTCAGCCTCAAGCAGATCCTCGACGAACTGCAAGATTTTGCTCTTCCACATTGGCTTCATTTTTCAACACCGGAGGTTGCCTCTTGCTAAATATACCTGACTGGAGGACCTGACCTCATTGTTCCAGATCAGTGGCGATTAAATTAATTTAAAAAAACGAGATAATGCAATGCTCATAACTGATTTAATCCCAAAATAAGTTTACAAAATATATTCTAAAGTCATTGAGGCATTGTTACATGCACGTGAAGTTTGTCAGACCTCAGGTCAATAAGGATAATATCTAACTGACAGGGTTAGTGGTTTATGTCTTTATTAATGTATGGAGTATACTGCCCTCTTGTGGAATTGTAAAGCCATTTAAAAAAGTGTGACCTGCTCTATAGTGCCTCTATGGAACATTTTCTTTGTTTGTCGAGTACATTATTAAAAATATGGGCCGTTTTTCCTAAAGAATTATACACGTCCAAAGCAGACTTTAAAATTATTAATTAAAATTGTTTTTTTTTCATATCCTTTTTAACAGTTAAACAGCTATATCTATTATTTAATGTGTGGCTTTTTGTTTTAAGATCCAGACAATCTATTAAGGATATCCAAATGATAAATGAATGATAATGTCCTCTGGTGATCAATAAAAGATCATCGTAACTAATGGTATCGTTAAGATGCAATCTGTGTGGCAAAATATAAATGATGGTTTTGTCCAATAGGCTACATGTCCAATAAAATGTGGCTTTTGAAATTATTATTCTAATGGCATTCAAAGTTGTAAGAGGCTTGAAGTAATTTAGGTCATGTGAAATGATGCATACATTGTCTGCAGTGCATAATGATAAGGGCAGACAGCGTGTGCACCGCCAGAGGGCGTCCAGTAGAGGTCACTGCTCATCAGATTTAAAATTGTGGGTGAGATGTTTTAATGGTCTACTTAAGAAAATAATATATGAAAAAATAAGGATAAGGAATCACTTTTACTTTTAACCCAGATTGCTTTCAAGTTTCTTTCCCCACATTCCTTACCTTTTGAAAGGCTCAATGATGGCATTAGTGTTAATGTCATATTGCTATCCTTTGATGCAGAATAATAGAGAATAGTAGGAGGCTGCAAAGGACTGACAAAATGAAGAAATGGCAACTTATATGGCAATATGTTTTGTCTTTTTGACAGAGCTGATGACTGATGGCCCGAATCATATATTTATAGTGATTTAAACTGTACACTCTTAAAACATGTTGATAAAAATGTAAGCATACAAACTGATCTGACCTCCCCACAGCAGTGATCCTCACAGCTCTTCCGTTTGGTCTGAACAGCTTATGTTCATCTAAATGCACAATGCTAAGTCTTCTATTATTGCATATTTTACAAGGTTAGTTCTGTCACTCATATTTTATAAGCAACAGAAGATTCTAGACGCTGTGAGAGTCTTTAAAGCCAATATGTGGCATAACAGGTCTGATTTCCTTACATCAAAACAGAACAAGGAAAGACAGACACATAGCACACACAAAAAAGCAGGTTTGTGATGGTCTATGCTCAAGTGAGTTTTAGCCGTTGATCCATAAAGTCTGTCAGCTTAGATACAGCAGGAAACACACCTGGGATATATCTGACCCACTTCAAAAGTGCCTACAACTGTTTCCCTACTGCACATAGTTTTCATGGATGACAGAAGGGGCTCTATGTAAGCCAAAGTATTTTAAAATGGTACGATTTTAAAAACAGAAAGCTATTTTTCACCACACTAAACTGTAAATATTACAACATTCATCGGGTTATTCAGTACAGAGAGATGTTGCCCTTTTTTTCATTGACCAAACTGCATTATACTCCAAAAAAAAAAAAACATTGTATGCATAAAAAGTG
Source organism: Tautogolabrus adspersus (assembly GCA_020745685.1). Lineage (NCBI taxonomy): Eukaryota > Metazoa > Chordata > Actinopteri > Labriformes > Labridae > Tautogolabrus > Tautogolabrus adspersus. The sequence goes on along the minus strand of CM036549.1, from coordinate 10,186,474 downwards.
GTAACACTTTATAATAACGACATGCTATTAAGCATTAATGAAATGTTAGCTAATCTTTAGTTAATACTTGATTCATCATCTATAAAGCATTGTTCCTACATCACATTTTGTCAACTCGGGCAGTCAGAAATCAGTGTTTTGTAAGCTCATCTAAAGTGAGGATTATATATTCCCTTAGAAATAATTCATAAACATAGACCCAGCAGCATCTCAAAAGTCACAAAAGTCTCAGGTACGGAATAAAAACAGACACATCACAAAGTTATATAGAATTTATTTTTAATTTCAACATGCAATCTTCAAAGAAGCACATAAACTTCTCATCCAGATCTCTATTTATCGAAAAAGTATCTGTAACTACTGTTCTTTGAAAGAGTCCATGCATCTTGCTGAAGTCCACAATCTTGTTTATGCTTCACAGAAAATATATTGAACACTGTGGAGCACTGTGAAAACTAGTAAACAGATGAGAATCTATCATAAGCAGCTCTGCCAAGGCCCTTAGAAGATTCAAAATGGTGCAATGGTACAGGGTCAGACAGCTTAACTAAATGAAACAAAATATAATACAATAACATTGGCTAAGATGTAGATTCAACATTACAGGCAACATATAGTTTTACCACATTACATAAATCCTCACAGAGGAACAGAAAATTAAAAAAAATTGATATATTAACTACCCTATGCCTTTGCTGGAGTTTTTGAACATTGAATACTAAATGTTTATACAGCCAACAATAAGGAGGCTGCATGACCCACTTCAATTGTGT